>CM037091.1:15794459-16371959 GCA_020916435.1 Oxytropis ochrocephala
AACATGATATATGCATTTTGCCTAATTCTTTGTCCTAATCTATTTGAATCCTTAAAATGTTGTTTCTTAATAAATAAGATATTTTTATATATTAATGTACTTGAAAATAAACAATAACCTAAGTTTAAATGGATGAATAATTCTATATAAATTAGAGTTATCTGTTTTCAATTGGGAATAACACTAATTGATGTATGTTACTCATTTCCAGATTCAATTCATTGGGCGTAAGACATTGCTTACCCCTCCAGACGTAAGAATCATCTTGATTCTGAACTGGGTGATCACATTGTGCCTCAATTGCTAGATTTAGGGTTTTATTGTTCTTTCGATTTAATCGGTTCTTTCTTGCATAATTCTTCAATTCGTGTTTGATTGTACTCAGTTTCTGCATAACAGGTGCCCTACGTGAAAGGATGATTTAAGTCTGGAAGTGCGAACACAAGTGCACTAATTAAAGCCATTTTAAATTTTGAAAATGCTTTGGCTGTTGATTCGTTCCATTGAAAGGCCTCTTTTTTCAATAAATTCGTCATAGGTGAAACTATGCTTGAATAAGACTTAATAAACTTCATGTAGTATCCGGCTAACCCCAGAAAACTTCTTAATTGCTTCAGGTTAACTGGTTTTGGCCAATTATGACACATTATGGCCCAAGTATTCAACTTCTTCAAAGCAAAAGGAACACTTGGATAGCTTGACATATATAGTAAGTTCTGATGTAAAATCTACGACACTAACTCCTATTTATGCAAGATCTTTGACCACACGAGACTATACACGAGACTTTTGTCAAAAAACACTAAGATGTATTTCCTTAAAAGATACTGGAAAATGTTGTGATTAATAGTTAGGCCATTACTTTCTGCACCTCACTTTATTTTCACATACACCCCTAGTAATTAGGAGGTTAGTATTAAGAATGTTTTTTCTTCAAAAATCTAGTTTCCAAAAATCATTAAAAGAGAGGTGTGGGTATATGGAAAAACAGGGGTTCGGTTGAAAAGGGTTTATTTTTTCGTACCCCCTTCATTCTACCACAAACCTATTTCCAGAAAAGGGTGTGTGTATATGGTAAATCCGGGAATCCAAAAAACTCCCACCGGATTTACCAAAGCTGTAGGTATTTCCGGAAATTTTTGTTAAATTAGAGGTATTTTTGTCCGAATTGACATTTATGGGGGTGGGAGAGACAAGAAGGGGGGTGAAAAAAAAACAGGTTGAAAATTCTCTATTAGTTATTACAACATCAAAAGGGTAATTTACAAGTGCTCTATGGTTTTGCACTAAATTGCCAAAACCTTTTTTAGAGCAATAATTGAGGTAATTTTATTGCAAATTTAACTAAACTATATTGATATTAATAAGTCCCAACATTATTATTGATATTAATATTGATGTGATATTGAATTCATATATTATTACAATCATGGAACCATTGATTTTGTTCCAAAACTGCAATGATTACAATATCTATATAATAGCACATAGCCTTGTATTGTATTTATACAATATCATAAGGCCTAAAATCTTAGTTGATCTTTCCACAGTTGATTCTAATCTGGCCACTAGATCCAGTAAGTGGACTAAGGTTCCCCATTTTAACCATTGCATTAGCAAAATCAGCTCTAAAACTTGCAGGATCAGTTACATAAGAATTCACTTGAGAATCTGTGGATCCATTATTAAAAAGTTGTTGATCTGAGTGTAAGAGACCCTTTTTGATTTGTAAATTTTTGAAGTAAGCATTGTCAAATGTTGTTGGACTTGTTGTGTCAAGTGGGGCCAAGTTTCCATCACCACCTGAGCTTGGACAATTTGCTTGTAACGATTGTGCAAATGTGGAATCTATGTTGTTTTCGTTGTAAATCCTTGTTCTGAAGTTTCTACATGTAGATTGGCCAATTGTGTGTGATCCTGAAATAAAAAGCTCAAGTCATTGTAGAACTAATTATAGAATATTTGATCAATGACATGTATCAATTGTTGTGTGTTTTAGTAAAAAAAAAAATTGTTGTGTATATTCCATCGTTATCTGATATAAAGCAAAATGGGTCAACAAAAGTTGATGTATCTATAGCTAAGTACCTGATAGAGCAACCATTTCTTTAGTAGTGAATCCTTTGTTGGAGAAAGAAGTGATTAGACCACTTAAATCTGATGAGGGACCTGGCAAATCTGAGTTAGCTAAACTTGAACTTGCTGTAGTTGAGTCTCTTCTGCCCAATTGAACTGTCCAACTAGGTCCACCAAGCTAATAATCAAAATTAATCAATATTAAATAACAGTATCTAAAACTCTTACACTAATCACTACAAAGAAAAACTGAAATAGCGATGGAAATTTAGAGGCGGTAAAAGTCCAAATCTGTTTCTAAGTGTTAGCGACGCCAAATTTGAAGACCAATTTAATTTTTTGTATCTCTAATTTCTGTTTCAGTTTTCTAGTAGTGACTAAAAAAATTAAATTAATTAAAGAGAAAAAGTTAGTGACAAAAATGTGAAATCGGTCTTTAACTCCCTTACTAAATTTTGTCACGGCAAAATTAGCGACGAATTTAAATTTATACTCTATATTCTTGGGCATGAAATATAAAGATATACTTACAACAACAACGGAGTCTCTAGCTGCCACAGCAAGGATATCAGCACAAGAGACAACATTAGGGCATAAACTCTCCACTTTAGATTTTATGTTGTCTATTACCTCTAAGCCTCTGATTGTATTAGCATTTGGACCAGCTGTTTGCTCACCTGTGAAACTTGATGTATCATCCAATAGTACTGATGCATCACATCCTAAAAGTCAAAAGTAACATATACAAACAAATATTTAGTTGTCATTATCCACTTGTTTACTAAAGAAATTTGTGCATATGATTATTTGTCGTGTTTATTAAATAATAATAATAATAATAAGTAGAACAAGTATTTGGACTTGAATTGGTATAAGTTAACATTGTCGACAATTTTGTAACAATTGTTTGTTAGTGGAAAAGTCCACCTTTTAGCCATTATTTAGTATGAAATTAAAATTAAAATTTTCGTTGAAATATTTTTTTGAACAGCAAAAAATATTTTGGAAATATTTAGAGTTACAATAATATTTTTGGAAAACAAATGTTTATATTAGTTTGTCAGCTGGTTCAAATCCCCTTTGTTAAAGCGTCTCTTAGCTTCCTCACCAGAACATTTAAGGTATGTGTGGAGAAAGTATTTTTGAGGGCAATATAATTTTTAAAAGAAATTGTAATATTTGAACTTAAATTTTTAAAGTAAAATATTCGATTCCCACCAAAAATTACATTACCCTTAAAAAATAGGCTTAAATATCATTTACTCTCCTGCAAATATCACCATAATCCATTTACACTTGTAAAATAAAAAGTTTTAAAATGCCCCTTGCAAATATAAACTGTTTACGGTTACCCCCCTGCTGTTAGATTATATTGACAGTGTTAAGTGTATAATGGGTATAAACCGTTTACGGTTACCCCCTCTGCAAAATATAAATCGTTACAGGGGGTAACCATAAACAATTTATATTTGCAAGGGGCATCTTAAAACTTTTTATTTTACAGGGGGGTAAATGGATTATGGTGATATTTGCAGGGGGTAAATGATATTTAAGCCTAAAAAATACTAGTACTTCATCCGAGCACAACCTTAAAGTAGAATATTTTGATTCCAACCAGAAATTACAAAATAATTTTTACATAGATGTTTATATGATTAACTTGAAATGATTGAGTTGATAGATAGAAAAAAAGACATAAGTTTTTTTAAAGGCAAACATAGAGATATAAATATATGTTTGCCATTAAAAAAACAAGGAGTACTCAACCACTATTTGCAAACATAATTTGGTTCAATAAATCAAAAGATATAAGAAAGCTGTAGGAATTGTTTATAATCTTCCTACTTTATGAGCATGCTAATTAGTGTACTTGCTAGTTAACTCACTTCACTAAAATGGAGGGATTTGATTTCATGAAGAAAAATAATCTCCCCATTAAAGTTGAGATGATACATCATTCCTTCCATTTGTGTTTCATTCTTCCTAATTTTTAAGCTCTTCCCTCGGCCTCCCTTCCGAACTCCCACACAAACCCTAAGGAAAAGTGTATCTTATCTCACTATAATTTGATGTGTGAAAACGTGCACGTGTAGTTATATGTTAATCTAATGCAAACAAAAATGATATGAATTTGGTTTATGAAGAAAAATAATCTCCCAAACAATAATATTTCGTGCATGCATGCATTCAATGATTAATGAGAAAAAAAAAGAAGAAAGTGAAAGTTGACTTGCTTGAACAAAGCAATCATGGAAATGAAGACGAAGAAGAGATGCCCCCATGCGACGCTCGGTTCTAACAGCTGAGTTTATTTCTGTTTTAATGGTTGAAAGCACATTAGGACATGTTTGGGCATAAAAGCCAGAGGACAATTGTGCTGAAACTGTGCCACTAATACAAATGAGTAAGAAGAAACAAACTTTGATTATTGGAAACATCATGGTAATTAGAGAGGCTTATGATTAGTGATTGTGGTTAAGGTCTAACAATGTGTCACGTATTTATATATAAGTTTCCTTAGACTAGTTCGTAATTTTCTCTTGTCATTATATACCCACCGATAAATGATGTTAAGATACTACATTTGATTATAGGAAACGTGCAAGTGTGATCTAGTAGTTATTTTAATAATTAATAATTGAGTTTAATTGTATATTTAAAATGAAAATTGTATTTTTGCAAATATATTCTTTGGCCGACTGTTCTCCTTAATTAAACTACTGAAAGTAATCAATCGGTTTGAGCAAAATTTTTGGAATTTGGTTTATTTTATATTCTTCCTGACGGTTTGAAATCGACGGTATTATTTAGTAATTTACAATAAAAAAGATTGTCTCGTTTTCAAAGTTGATTTTGAGAAAACTTATAATACATTTAATTGAGATTTTCTTGGGCAGAATGAGATTTTGTAATAAATGGATGAAATGTAGTAAAAGTTGTATATTTGGTGGATCCTTGTCCATTGCCTATGAATCGGAGATTTACTAACTTAGTTTATAATTTTTTTTTAACAGCAAAGCATATGTATGAATATTTTTGTTTTTGGTAAATAAAGTATATGCATGTATTAATTAGCAGAGCACAATTTTTAGTTTTTTAAAATTTTGAATAAATAAATTTATTTTTTGTTAAAATTTAAAAATTAGAAAACAATTTTAAAACTCAATTCAAACATGCTCTTTGAAAATGAGACTATATAGGCATGAGGAGTAAAAGGTCATGATCGAAAGAGGTGTTCTACTTGTGAAAAGTAATTAATGTTGCGTTAAAGGCTGTGGATGATGACCAAACACCATTAGATCTCTTTGAGGATAGCACATATATATATCTAATAAAAACTCATTTTAGTCCCTAACAATTTCTTTACGGGATAAATTGGTCTCTGACGATTTTTGAGACAAATATTCCTTAAGATTTTCAAAATAAGGACAAATTTATCCCCATCATTGGATGGGAGGGGACTAATTAACTTATCCACATGAAAAAGTGGCGATTAATTTGTCGGGACCAATTTGTCCCATAATTTTTTTTTGAGAGACTAAAATGAATCTTTAGCCTATCTAGTAAGAGCATCTTCAATGGCAGTTCTTATTGGATTCATAGATTTTAGAACTGTTCACTTTTTCTCGAGTTCGCCATTGGAATTGACCAAGTTTGAGGAGAGAGGTGAATTTGAGTTCTTCCATAAGAACACATTCTTATCATTAAAAAAAAAATTATCTGCTTTTGGGAGGGAGGGAGGGAGAGGTAAACAATAAATAAAGAAAATATTGGATTTAGTTGTGGGACCTAAAGTGAGTTCTTAAGAGGCTCATCATTGAAACAAATAACGTAAACCTCATTTAAGAACCAAATATTGATTCACCATTGGAGATGCTCTAAGTTTGTAATACGACGGTCTATACTCAAAATCCACCACTACACTTAGGCCAACAACTGAAAATACCCATACATTTGTTACACTGGATCCTCAGCAAGATCGCTTCCTCTCTTTTGTTTTTCCCTTGGATCCTCGACAAGCCCTCTTTCACTGGTCAACTCAAGTGCTTCTATTATGAACGCAACTAACCATATACGAAACTAATATGTAAACCACAACAAGAAAAGTACTAACTACTGACAGATCACGAGCTCGTTGCTAAAAGTATTGTTACCAATATGGACTTGGCCATCAGTAATGGTGAAATTGGAACACGAGAAATACTGAAAAATTACCGATGGATATGACTGCCAGTAAATTCAAAATATAACTGTTGGGCTTTACTAGCAGGCCAAGTCCGTCGATAATTTTGACCGTTGAATAATACCACTTTTGGAGATGGGGGAGTCATCAATTTCTATTCTAGCTGGGATCTCAGTGCCGATCCTTCCACATATGCCACAGGTGATGACACTGATCCCAGCTATACCCACCTTTATGACTCCCACCCATACACTTGGAATCGAATTGATCCCCGGTCTCGGGTACCGTCCCCCGACCCATGATACCACACATGATAATCACGATGATCCTCCTCCGGCCAACAATGAGGGAGTACATCTAGAGTTGTCAAAGGAGGATGAGGACAAGGAGGTTCTCATGAATGATGGTCATCCTGTCATCTCTCTAGTGAGCAACACGTAAGTAATTTTTTGATTTTATTTCTTTAAAATTAAGAATGCTACAACATAATTGTTTGTTTGTTTGATATATTTTTTATTATGCAGGTTTCTTCTTTTGAAGACTGCTTTGAAGGCTATCACGTATGTGATAACAAAAAAGTGTCGCGAATTTTGGCCAAAGTGGGAGGATGTGGATGACGATTCTAGGAAGTCATTCTTTGTATGTGAAGTAGTTTGCTTTGAAAATAATAGAGGCTTTGGTATTTCTTCTTCTAACCGACAAGTGGCTTTCTCTATTTGTACCGGCGTGTTGTTGGAATGTTTAAACTTCAAATCGATGAAAACTATCTCATACACTTTTTAAGGAAAAACAGATTGTTTAACATTTCTGTATCAACCCATAGTACTATCAAAAGGAATGAATGAATAAATAATGCAATCGTACTTGGAGAACATAGACTTAACCTTAACAAATTAACGACAAATTCCTTTAAAAGGAACTCTTTCACAATGAGAACAGGTATCCTAACCCACCATAAAAAGTAAACATAATCCAGAGAAAGGAAATATGTTATCATATTTATTGCCCTCTTCTAATACGGGTAATATACACCTTTGTCTTTGACTCAAAATTTTCTTTTATGATCCTTATAGAATAAAGAAAAAAGCTTCCAATGGTTTTTAATTTTTAATAGCAAACATAGAGATACAAAAAATATAATGAGAGAAGCGTGAAAGTCTTTCAATCCTAATACAAATAAAGCACAATGAAGCACAACCCGCACAATGGGAAAAAGGCCACACAAACCCCTCAGTTGGGACAAAAAACAGGAGGAGCGAAACTATCTAAGCCCTATAAATACAATCAATAGTGACGGCAACCTATTCATAGAATAAGCAACTAGGCTTGTTACCATTTGTAAAATATTACTATAATAGAGTCATATAAGATATAAGACACCCTCATTTCATTTTCTTGAAACCAATTAAAGGTCGTTTTAAATGTTTACTCCCGAGTACATTTTACACGATAGTTTTATACAAGAAAAAATTTCCTTAAAATTTCTCGAATGATATTTGATCTATAATGTAATGTTAATTAGTAGAATAAGGGCACGTTTGGATTAACTTATTTTTGAGTTTATGGAAAACAAGTTATGGAGATAAATAAATTTTAATATTAATTCATATATAAGTTTTCACTAACAAAAGTTATATCTCATTAAGTTATTTTTCCATAAACTACATTGACAAGCTTATGAATAATACATATAGGCTTATTTATTTGCATATATAAGTTGTTTTTCCTAAGTTTAAATATAAACTAATTCAAACCGGCCCTAAGAATATCATTCTCTTTTGATTTAATTCAAACACTTAAAAGTACAGTACTTATACCAAATTTCTCTCATAATTACTATAAACTACAAATTCACATTGTTTGTTTATTTTGACTGTTATGGAGAAATCACATGCATACTATTTGCACCCCTCTCTGCACAAAAGCCAGCAGTGATTGGGCCTTCAGCGACCAAGGCCCATAAGCGTTCATCCAACGACCCTATGCACCTCCTGACCAATGGTTGGATGATGACACCCAAGTGCTTCCCGAACCTATAAATCGCATTTATTTCAAGGAGAAGTGCGCATTAATTATCACTTATTTGCATTAACTCCACGCTCTCGACTTGACATCGGGTGTTTATGCGGTACCCCACCATGGCTCGGAACAACCCATTTCGGAATAATCGGCCGGACATAACTCCAAATTGATCAAAACCTTATTACCTACCAACTATCTCGGATATCCTTATCTTAGATCTGATGCAGAACATTGGCGACCACGGTGGGAGTTTTCCCGAACTCACTAAAAACTTTATCTATTTATTTTTGATCAATCATGGATCCGAATCCTGGCAGAGTGCGGATAGCAAGTATCATCCGGTCACAAGATGAAGGAACCCGAGAGGATTGCGATAACGATACATTCTTGGCCGAAATATCAATACGAGAGTCGACCTCTTATCGAGCTCCTTCACCTCCTACTGATTATTCCGTTTCGGTAAACACTTTACAACGGCTTGTTCAAATTCTAAATCGGCATAATGAAGCATCTCGAGCGAGAGCCTCGCATTTGAATTAGAAGCGAGGTTGCGAGTTATCGGGCGAGATATTGCGGGCCGGGGTTCTCGCGGCGATATGATCCGGATTAACGATAAGCGAGCTCGAGCATCCGGAAGAACCGCGAGCTCAGAAGGCGACATCGTTCTCCTCGAGGAGGCAGCGTCATTATCATCGATCTCCACCACAGAAGGCGAGGAAGAGAAGAGCGAGAGGCGACTCTTAGAAATATAGAGGACTGCAGCGAAGAAGATTCCTACAATGCATCATCCTCGCCACGCATGGACAGCGGTGCAGGAAGCGAGAGAAAGTCCTCAGCGCGGACATCACTACTATAAAGAGAGCCGGAAAGAAAACAACATCATTCCGATTACCAACCTCGCAAAGCTCGAAACCGGGGAGAAAAAGCAGGAGTTGCAACCCAGAGAAGAGGGCGTTCACCGGAAATAGATTATTTCCCTATTCCCGGAGGTTTAGAGAAACCTCACGAACAACTTGAAAATTTATAGCGGACTCGGAGACCCGGATGTTCATCACAGAGTACTATGAAACCATGATGCAATATCGGAATGCTCGGTGAGATCATGTGTAGACTTTTTTCCTCACCCTTGAAAAATCTGCGGGTTTATGGTTGAGAGACATCGGCAAATTCAATCTCTTCACGGGAACAACTTTCCAAGTTATTCTCGGCAAGCCGCACATTCGAAGGTAAGGCGAAATCATGGATGGTGTTGCATGCAATCCTGGCCCGATGATGAATCTATCGGTCTTATATTGCAAGATTCAACACGGAGGCGGAAAGGTGCATGGGTTGAATGAGGAATTTCGTCTATATTTCCTATCCGGGGTTTCTGTGAGGCACTTTATTCCAAATCGGCGTAAGCATCAACCAACCCTCGACTTTAGGAGAGTTCCTCAAAATCTTTCAGAAGTACATCGACCATGAGGAAAGCGATGAAGCTACAAGTTCTTTGTGAAAAGCGTAGCTAACCAAACCAAAGAAAGCGAGGCCTCGTGTCGAAAAGTCAAATCAAATATTGAAATTCCCGGAGATTTGGGCCGTGAGCCATCACAGAGAATTCAAACCTCGACAAGAGGCGACATCGAGACTACAGAACTCATATGTGGAAAGGAGAAGATCTTGCAAGAATGTCGAACAATGAATTTAAACACGTAAGGTATCCGATCCTATTCCCCAGCAGTAGGGAATGAGGAACAACAAATCTTGTCGTTATCACAAAGCGCGCGGCCATGACACAAATCGGTGCTGGCGCTTTAAAAGCGACATTGAAGACCTTATCAAAAAGGTAAGCTCGGGCGGTATATCGAAGCCATTCCAACAAGAAAAAGCATCAAACAAGAGAAAGAGGTTGTGAAGTAAGAGGAAAGAAATCGTAGATTATAAGGAAGAAGCGGACACTCGAAGGAGTAGAGGCCGACTGTGGTAATGGTAATCTCGGTGGTGAAGTCAGGAGCTCTGTGAGAACAATCAAAAGAAAGTGGAAGGAAATTCAATGTGTAGCATCTACATCATCGGCCTGACCGGTAGCAACTCGTCCCCATTGTCATTTGGAGATGGCGATCTTCTAAGCGGGAAGGTAAGCGAAGACATTCCCTTTATTAATCTCAGCGATAATGGCGAGAAAGAGATAAGAAGAATTTTAATTGACCAAAGCGACTCTTGTGACATCATGTTCTTGATGTACTAGAAAATTGGAATTACACCAAGGAACTTTTTCCTATCACGGAGACGGACCTCTCGGATTCAATGGTTCCACGAACTAGACCGATGGGTTACATAGACTTAAGGGTCACCTTTGGAGAGGAACCTTTATCTCGGACAATTAGGTTAAATTCATGGTATTACCTTGCTCGTGATCTACAATTGCATCGTTGGGAGGCCGACTTTGGGAAACTTCGGGGCGGTGACTTCTCTGTACATCGAAAATGAAGTTTCACTCTCGAAATAACGAGGTAGTAACAATCAATGCGATTTAGAATCTTAGAAAGATGCTATTACCTCCTTCTCGAAAAGTGAAATTTTGAGAGACAAAGCCCGAACTTGCATCAAAGAATCGTCTGCGAAAGAAGAAAGTGAAGTTTTGAGAGGTAAATGTAATGGATTTAGGCATGCGCCGATCACGAGAGCTCGGGACGAAGAAAAAGCGACACTTCGGCATCCTCATTCGGAAAAAAGGCGGCGAGCGACCAAAAGCCGGACGGGGAATTCATCGAGTAATGTTGGGCGATGATCCAACAAAAGCGGTCAAGATCGGTGCGGACTGCGGGCGAAATAAAAGAGAATTAACCCGATGCTTAAGGAACACGCGCCGATCTTTTTGCTTGGTGGTGAAGACATGCACAGTATACCACACGAAGTCGCTTGCCATCATTTGTCAATATATCACGATGCAAAGTGGGTTGCCCAGCGCAAAAGGGTTGAGAATATCGAGAAGGCGGAAGCAACGACCAAGGCGGTAGGCGATTTAGTTAAAGCTAATTTTATGGCGAGCTCAAATATACTACATGGCTCTCGAACCACTGTACTTGTTAAAAAATCAAATGGAAAATGGCGCATGTGCATTGATTATACCGATCTTAATAGGTCATGTCCTAAAGATGCTTTTAGGTTCCAAATATTGATCGACTAGTCGATCATGCATCGAGATTTGGTTTATTATCATTCATGGATGCATATTCGAGGATATAACCAAATCCCAATGTTTCCCCGATCAAGAGAAAGCGCTTTTATGGTGAAAGCGGAAATTTTTGTTACCAGAGTTATGCCTTTCGGTCTCAAAAAATGCGAGAACAACGTGTCGAGAGAATGATGAGCGAGTTTTCAAAAAACGGATCGGGCGAAATGTAGAAGTATACTTAGATGATATGATTGCAAAAAGTGAGCAAGCAAATCGTCATATTACCGATCTCAAAGAGCTTTTTTGAGAGATAAGGAAAAAGCAGGATGAGATTAAATCAGGAGAAATGCACTTTCGAAGTCAAAGCGGAAAATTCTTGGGATTCTATCTCAGAAAGAGGATTGAGGCAAACCGGACAAATGCAAATCGGTGCGGAGATGAAAACCCCGAACACAAGAAAAATTTGAAACTTAACGGCATGATTGCGGCTTTATCTCGGTTCATCTCGAATCTTTGCTTTTAAATCACTACCCCTTTTTAAACTTTTAAAAAGGAAGAATGAATTTATTTGGACCACGAGCGGGATGAGGCACTCACCCGTTAAAAAAGATATTATCGAGAACCTCGATATTAACCCGGCTGAGCACGAGGAAGTATTATATTTGTATCTCTCAATATACGAGGAAGCATTAGGCGCGGCAGTCAGGGAAACAAAAGAGGGCGAGCGGTTTACTTTGTGAGCAAAGCTTTACTGGGCGAACTCCGATATCAAAAAATAGAAAATAGCTTTGGCTTTAGTAATAGCTACTCGGCGACTCAGAGCATTATTTTGTTTCTCACCAAGTTGTCGTTCGAACAAACCATCCGATCAGACAAATCCTACATCGTCGGACCTTCCGGGAAGAATAATAAAGTGGGCGATAAATTTATCGAATTCGATATCAAATATGAATCAAGATCGGCAATGAAAGCTCAAGTGTTAGCCGACTTTGTAGCGAGAAATGACTTGGCGAGAGGCGAGAATGAAGTATGGGCGATCCATGTCGATGGCTCTTCCAATCCCAAAGGGAGTGGGGCGGAATTATCCTTGAAAGTCATACAGGTGGTTATAGAATTGTCACTCACTTTCAAATTTACAACTTCAAATAATCAAAGTGAATCTGAAGCATGCATTCTTTGGCCTACGTTTGGCCGGATCTACGTATCACTCGGCTAAATCTCCATCTTGATTCACTCCTCGTGGTCTCCCGGATCGAGGCGATCTGAAAGCAAAAGAGCGATCCTCAAAAGTACCTAAATCATGTCGAAACTCTCGGCCGAATTTGATTTCGCGAGAGTTAAGCATGTCCCGAGAACAAACAACGTTCGAGCGATGTTCTTTCCAAATTAGCAAGCACCAAAACTCACGGAAATCACAGGTCGATTATCTGAGAGATCCTCGGCAAACCTAGTTTTGGGGCGATTTACACTCGATGTCATCGATTATGCGTGATAAATGAAGATCAAACATGGATTGCTCTATCTTGAATTACATCATGTCGAGACACGGAACCTTCCGATCTGCAAAAGCCAAGATCGTCAGAAGAAAAGCGGCATCTTTGCGGTTTTCAATGAAACGACTTTACAAGAAGGCACTCTCTGCACCATTATTGAAATGTCTAGAAGCGGACGGAGGGTGAATATGTGTTAATGGAAATTCATGAAGGAATATGTGGCCAACATTTAGGTGGTAGATCCTTAGCGGGGAAGGTGTTAAAGGCGGGATACTTTTGGCCAACCATTGAAGGCGATGCAAGGAACTATGTGAAGAAATGTCGAATTGCGATTCACGCATAAGCGTTCACATTGCACCTCCTGCAGGTCTCACTGACTCTCTCCTCCCCATGGCCTTTTGCATGGTGGGGATAGACCTTCTAGGACCTTTTCCAAAAGCCCGGGAGAATAAATTCTTAATTGTGGCGATTGATTATTTTACTAAATGGATTGAGGCGAACCCACTATCTATTATTAAGGCAAAGAAGCGCATCTCTTTTTCGAAAAGAGATAATTACGGTCGGGGTGCGAGGTGGTAATCACGGACAATGGAACTTCGGTTCGCGGATAAAGATTCGGGGAAGTTGATGTCAGATCTTAAAATCAAACATCGATTCACGTCGGTGGAACATCCCCCGAACAAATGGTCAGCGAGCGACAAACAAAGTACTTCTCAGCGGATTGAAGAAAAGGTTAGACAATGCCAAAGGAAATTGGGTTGAAGAACTCCACTTATGTCTTGTGGGCATATAGAACAACTCCTCAAAGCTCCACGGGAGAAACACCTTTCCGATTATCATATGGGGGGCGAAAATTTGTCATCCCGGTCGAAATCGGAGAATTATCTTGGAGAACTTCAAATCCGAAATCACGGAAGACAACGAGCAAGCTTTACGAGAAGAGCTAGATCGGTAGATGAAATCGGGATCATGCATCCCTGAAGAAGCCATCAACAAACAAAGAATAGCTACCCGTTATAATCGAGAAAGTCGTCCCCGAGGAGTTTGACATCGGCGACCTCGTCTTGAGAAGAAGCGGATGTAGAATTTGAAAAATGCATCGCGAGAACGAGCAAGCTATGCCAGGCGGGAAGGTCCATATCGAGTCACGACAAAAGCGGAAATGGCGCTTTCGAGCTAGAAACCTTAGAAGGCAAGCGATCCCGAGAACTTGGGCGCCACCAAACTCAAGAAATATTACGAGTTAGACTTGCTTTGCTAAGGCATTCTAGTTAGATCTTTTTTAATATAGACTTGCTTTGCTAAGGCATTCTAGTTCGATCTTGTTTTAATATAGACTTGCTTTGCTAAGGCATTCTAGTTAGATCTTGTTTTAATATAGACTTGCTTTGCTAAGGCATTCTAGTTAGATCTTGTTTTAATATAGACTTGCTTTGCTAAGGCATTCTAGTTCGATCTTGTTTTAATATAGACTTGCTTTGCTAAGGCATTCTAGTTCGATCTTGTTTTAATATAGACTTGCTTTGCTAAGGCATTCTAGTTCGATCTTGTTTTAATATAGACTAGCTTTGCTAAAGCATTCAATCAATCTGCTATTTTTGGATGTTAAACTTGTTTAAAAGTAGAAGGAAGAGATATCAGAGATAAAAAGCGTAGCCACAAAGGAAGCCAAAAATATGGCGAGTTAAATATAGAGATATCATTACAAAAATACGAGTTCTGGTAGGACCCTCGATCTCAAAAAAGCAGATGAAAATTAGCAAATTACACATCTTTCGGATAAGCGATCCTTGACACGCCGTCGGATTAAGGTCAAACTCAACAATATGACCATCATGAACCCGTACTCGGGTTAAAAATATCACGATCGGCAACAAAGTCGGGATTAACTACGGCGACTTGGTCGAGGCGTTATTGAAAGCCGACAATGCCATCTTGACCCATCAGAATAGCGCTTCTTCCGATCTTCGAGCTTGACATTTTAAGCGATAAGTTTCTCAATTTGCTCTTGAAGCTCGGGAAAGTTATTTGTCGAGATCGAAAATTTATCAACTCGCGATCTTAGCATCTTTTTCTTGAAGCTCGTGGCGGCATTTTCAAATTTTCATTTATGCTGCGTCGGATCGGCCTCAAGTTGCTTGCACCGGCCTCAAGTTGCTTCTTTTCGGCCTCGAGTTGTGGCGCTTAGATTCCAAATCTTGGTCATGCAGCTTGTAGAGTTCCACATCTTTTTGAGATTTATCGAGATCGGCCGAAGTGGACTTACTGACTTTCAGAAAGTGACTCGTACTTGGCTTCAAGATCTGTACAAATAGATAAATACATAAGTATAAAAGAAGTTGGAAGTCGGGTAGGCAAGTTTTGAAAACCAGAAACTATACCTTTAATTTTAAAAGCTGCAGTAGCTTTATCCTCCTCACTAAGTCGACCATCCTTGAAAAAACCGAGAGTGAAACTCAGAAGAAGTCGACTTGGAATTCCTCGGTCTTGAGGTCATATATGCCAGTGGATCAAAGGGAAGCGATGAGGCTTATGTTTTTGTGCTTTTTTGAATGGTCGCTCGGATCGATCACATTTTCTCCGATCTTGGGGTTTGGACCTAGGAGGAAGGCGACCGGATGGTTGCTTCCTTTTTAGTGTAAATGGTAGAGTTTCCTCTTCCTCTTCCCCCCGGAATTAACCACGGTGATGGGCACGTAGGAGTGACAATTGCGGGAGAGTTTCCTCGGCTAGAACCCGCGCTACTTCGACTTGCGGCATGGCCGGGGTAATATCTTTAATTGCTAAGGCTTTCAAAGCGCCATATTAAAATCTCGGGGCCATGCTATCTGCAAAGTTAAAGATTGCAAAATTATGTTAAAAATGTTATGCAAGTCAAGATCGTGGATATTTAAAAGCAGCAAACATAGTAAAAATAAACTAAGAGAAGCGTCTTAAAAGCGAGCCTAAAGCTTTCTACTTTGTTCAAATTTAACGGATGCCACCAACAACTTGGTATCGAAACCCCCGCAGTCGGCTATTATTCGTTGTTGGTGGCGATCCGATCTGCAATAAATTGGAGCACTTTCAAGGTATTACGATCCTCCTCGTTCAAATGATTCTTTTCAGCGGAATGCCGCACCGTCTCGTCTCGCGGGTCCAACCAGAGAAACTTGGTGGTGAGCGATGTCATTCTCGGCATTAAAAGTCCTGACTCGGTCTACCACAGCTGGCGACACCGGTTCGACCCGGAAAAACTTATTCTTCCATTCATACTTCAAACTTTACGAATATGGCGAAAAACCTTGATTCTGAGTGCGGATCGGGGGCATAATGCTCTAGCGTGCGGGTTTGCATTTGTTCTTCTCGATCCTTTTGTTTATTTGAAACATATGCAAGAAAAGTTGAAGGAAAGGGCGACCTAGATGAATGCATACCGGCTCAAAAGCTCGTCACGAATGCCCGAGCATTGGGGTGAAGTTGAGATGGGGCTATTTCTAACTGGCCAAAAGCCATTTGTTGAAAGGTAGTGAATGGAGGACGGATGCGCATGTGAGCTAAAGTCGTCCGATAAACAATAAACTTGAGAGAATGCGGGTAAGTGGCCACATGCTCGCCCTTTCCCATTCAAAGAACACGCCCGGCGCTCGGGATCTTTTGCATAAAGCCTCTTTGAATAATTGCGATATCGATCTCGAGTCAATAGCGAGTTTGTATTACGAAGTTTCTCGGATACCGGGAGTAATCACGGGGCGAGCGAGGGGAACTACGGGAGGTCGGCGTTGTTAACCGGAATCTTCATACGTATAACAACTCAAAACTTCCGGTATCTTAGGCTCTTTCCCTCTTCTATCTTCACCAACATTTTCCTCTTACAGGTCAGCGGGAGGGTCGTCAACATTTCTTCCATCGATTCGATGTCGGATTACGAACTCGAATCAAGATCGGAGTAAATGCGAAGAGCTCGGATCTAAATCCACATCACTTGAGCCTACGAGTTCGGATTGTTGGGGCGGAAGGGTGGGCGATTCTTCGTCGGAAGCTCTTCTCTTGTCACTTCCTCTAGGCGGAAGACATTTCTTCTGTATTTGAGGTGAAGCCATGCTCTCCTATCTAAGGGATTAGAATCGATTCTAGATGCCATTAACTTTCCGATATCGGGACCTCACAGACTTGCGAGCTTGCTCGGCTTGATCTATAAGTCGGGGCGTTTGGCGCGAGTTATGCATTTTGTTTTCGCGATTTTACCTACGAGGAATGGGGGCAAGCTATCGAGGATAAAATCATAAGAAGATGTTGGGTTCACGAACAAGGTCGGAACCCGACACGACAACCCCATCTGGCAAAAAGATGGCGGTGAGGCTAGATCTCGGCCGGTGGAATTGAAAAGCGAAGCGCAGCGAAGAATAAATTCTCTGAGAAAACACAACATAAAGTAAATTCAAATAGAAGCCTTAACCTCGGAAGAAAGTCTTGAGAAAGAATGAAGAGATTTGATGTCGAGAAATCGAAGGAAGCGAGCTCGGAGAGCTTAAAACCACAAAGTCGGTAGCTACGAGTGAAGCGAGGAAACTAAAAAGATGAATGAATTACCTCGCTTGTATTTATAGGGTTACGAGATATGGCCGTTACTATTCATTGAGCGGCGCACTCAATCGAATCGAAGCGACACGAGAATCGAAGTCATCATTAAAAAAGCGCCTCGAAATGCGTGAGCGGTCACGTCGATCAACACAAGCATTTAATGCTCTGTCGAAAAAAGAAATAATATTAAAATGAAGCGTCACCAACACTCGACCATCTTCAAAGATCGGTGATGTCTGATTCGGCATCAACCATCTTCAAAGCTTCGGTAAATCTGATTCGGCATCAACCATCTCAAAAGATCGGTAAATGCGATTCGGCATCAACCATCTTCAAAGATCGGTATCTGATTCGGCATCAACCATCTTCAAAGATCGATATCTGATTCGGTTTGAATCATTTACAAGATCGGTAAGAAAGTCGAATCTGACTATTTTCTCAATCTCACTTAAAGCGATTCACTTTTTACACATATTTCAAGTCTAGTTTGACTAACATGCCAAGCCGAGCTTGGGGGCAAGCTGTTATGGAGAAATCACATGCATACTATTTGCACCCCTCTGCGCCAAAGGCCAAGCGATTGGGCCTTCAGCGACCAGGCCCATAGCGTTCATCCAACGGCCATTATGCACCTCCTGACCAATGGTTGGATGATGACACCCAGTGCTTCCCGAACCTATAAATCGCATTTATTTCAAGGAGAAGTGCGCATTAATTATCACTTATTTGCATTAACTCCTTTGCTCACGACTTGACATCGGGTGTTTATGCGGTACACCCCACCACAGCTCGGAACAACCAGCTCGGAATAATCAGCCCGGACATAACTCCAAATTGATCAAAACCTTATTACCTACCAACTATCTCGGATATCCTTATCTTAGATACGGTACAGAACAGATGGTAATAAGAGTATTATAGTATTGAACTCGTAACATTTCTTGAATCATCTTGGCTATGATGACACCCATAGCAGACTCATCATCATCTTCTTCACACATCCTCCGTGTTTTCATCGATCAAGACCACACTTTGATAGCCGGGATCCTTAGAAAGAACAACGATGACAATGACATGGTTTACTACAGTGACCTTCACTCCAGCAATTCCTCAAGAACTTGTCCCCGGATATCAGAAAATAAAATAGTGAAGAGGTTCAAGCAAGATTGGTAAGGCTTTTTTTTTTCCCACCCCCTCGTTATCAATCCCACCCCCATAATTACCCAAACGAACAAAAATGCCCTTGAAAATTTACAAAAATCACATTTCACAATTCAGAAATCATAATTTCGAAAAAGTAAGTAAATTCGGTTGGGATTTTCGGAATTACCCAGTAATTAGAAAAAATTCGGAATTACCTCGAAGTGAGGTAATTAGAAATTCTTCGAGTATTAGGTAATTCAAAAAATCATTTTTTTTCAATTTTTAATATTTTTAATTACATTTTTTTAACGGTGGCGAGTAGGCGATCGGGAAATGTGGCGAGTCTTGAGAGCGGCACCCGCGGTAGGCGGCGAAGCGAGCATCTTTGGGAGGCAGCGGTAGTAGTACTCCTTCTCCGGACACTCTACTGAGGCTAAGGCTGCTGGGCATGCTTACGGCGTCGAGCGCGCCGAGAGCCAGCGCGAGTGATAGAGATGGTTGAGCCTCGGCCCGAGTATGGCGACCCTCACAGTGACCACCCAGTTATGAGTACCATATGCGGCACCAATAGGAGCACCGGGTGTATCATGGCGTTCTTCTTGGCGGTTGGGAGGCTTTGGAGGAAGCGGGAGGATGAGAGTCGGACATCGGGGAGGAGGTTCGGGAGGAGGAGGTTCGGCGGGAGGTTATTTGCCCGGTGTGGATCACGCACCATTATATTTACCTTTTTGGATACGCCAGCTGCGGCGTCTTGGATAGATAGGCGAGGTAATATTTTAATTCTTTATTTTAATTTTACTTAACAACAATTAATTACTTATTTTTAATAATGTATGGTTTAATTTTAATTTTTGACCTCGGAAACTAAAGGTTGTATCTCACGGCGAAGTTTCCTAGAGTTAGACACTATGAGCACCACCCACGGGTAGACCCTTTGGTTGCGCCGGGCTAAGCTTTACGAGTTGGACATCACCTGCAGGGGCAATCGACCATGAGTTGATATCTTCTTTTGTGGAGAGGTGGCATCACGAGACTGCTCATTCCACATGCCGTTGGGAGATGGCGGTCACCACTGGACAAAGTCACACATTAGTGCGGTGAGGTGGATGTATACGCCCGGGATCTTGGCGGTGTGGCGATGGTCTTGAGGTATAAAGCTGCTCTTGAATTACCTACACACCCGGTGGCAGCGGTCTTTTATTACGACCAGCGGTTTGGCGGATACGCGACAACTGCTCTAGGTAATCATTTATTTATTTTTGGCGGGCTAGAAGGCGAGGCGGCCTACCACGGCGAGTGCGATCACGATTACCTTCCGAAGTGCGATCGGGTAACGAGTGCGTCTTACTCGGTGCGAGCCACGGCGAGCCACGGCTAGAAGCGCATTTCGGGATCCACCATATCATCGGGGCTGTTGTCCCGAGACATTAGAGGAGAGAGTGCGGCATTTGCATTGGCAGGATGCCACTAGATGTCGCGTTCACCTACTTCACGTGCTTATTTTGGTCATTTTTAGACATTTTGGACCCATAGTTGTATTTGTACTCTATTTTATCTTGGTCATTTTATATATTTTGGCGTATTGTTAATTAAATCGTAAATCGTATCATATTTCCAAAATAAAGCAGCGTTTAAATCTTAATTTAATATACAAACTTTAAAAAAAACATTAAAAATTTGAATTACCTTTCTACAGAGGTAATTAGAAATTTTAATTTTTATGAGCAGGAATTACCTTTTTAGAGGTAATTCGAAATTTATTATTTTTGAGCAGGAATTACCTTATTTAGAGGTAATTAGAAAAATTAATTTAATTTTTTTAAAAGGCGGGTAGTTTTGGTTTTTTTGAATTATGGGGGTGTAAGAGATAATGGGGGTGGGAAAAATATGACCTAGATTGGTAATGAGGTGACTCCTGAGTGAGGACATACAAAGTGGTCCTTCAATTTGGACATCTGCAGTTTTTACTTTGTCGATGGTGTTTGCTTTTCCGCACCCTCTCTACTCAAAAAACACATGTTGCGTAAGGGTATGAAAAGACCAAAAGACCGAGGCAAAACCTCTTTTTTTCACAAATTTTCACTGTTCGAACACGGGGCTTGAGCGAGTTGAATAAAACGTTCGCGTGTGTTAAATATTTGACACACACCCTCGTTGGATGAAAATTAAGCTGTTCGGATGGAGTCATCGAACCAATTCGAACAATACCATCAGAACAATTGGTGACATTTTATATTGATCATTTGCTTTCATTTCCCCGATTGGTGACACATCTTTGTTCTAACACGTGGGGAACTATTAGATAATATTATCAACCACAATTGCATAAGAAAAGAAAGCATCATCGGTCAAATAACCGGTCAAAGAACAATACGTTGATTTGAAAGGTGCACTAGTAGCTCCAACGGTGTGTTGAAAGCAACCTCTGAAAAGGTCTGCCATCTTTCCTCTAGGAAACCATCCAAAGTCTCCACCCTTCTTTCTATCTTCCTTCACATCAATGACATATGGTGTTCTTGGAAATCATGTTTTTATGCTGGATGAAAAGTGCACACTTTTACAATTATTACGCTAAATATTTATTAGGCGGGGATGGTGTTAGGATGGTGGTGTCGAGCAGGTTGGTTGCCTTCATCGAACCAGTTAAAAACAACTGCGTGGGGAGGTTTCCACATGAGGGTAATTTTGAAATATTTTAGGTTTGAGGTGTGTTTGAGTAGGAGGGTGTGGGAAAAAAATAAGCGCCTAATCGATTTGTATATAGTTAATGCTAAAGGAACCATAGTATCTCTAACAGAGGTTATATTTATTATTAAATTTAAAATATTGTATCTTGTGTTGAAAATATATTATAAATTATATTTATTTATACTTTTTTTAACAATAAATTAAAAACATTTAATAGTTGTATTAATGATTTATGTTGAATGATATTTAATAGTTTTGGTAATAATAAAATAATCATAATAATAATATATTTAATGTTTCTCCTTTTTGGTTTGGACCATTCTTGGCTACCGATGAGTGTCCCAACACTTTTAACAAAAAGTAATAATCTGACGTGCTTAGAATCAAATTTTGTACAAGACAACACCAAGTTTGTCAAATTGAAATCGAACTTCGGGAGCACCGAGTCGACCCCGTGCCCCAAGGTTGATTAACTCATTGGGCCAACGGCGTTAGTTACATTTAATGTTTCTCTATATCCAATCCAATAAACTATTTAAGTCAACTTTATATTGAGTCAAAAAAATCGGTTTTATATTTAATGAATATATACCACATTTATTAATGTCCAAAACTGCGCCACGAGTGTAATACCCAATGTAATTAAATATTACTTTGTGTATTACCTCGTGTTGCTTTTATTTAAAATTTTTATTCTGGTGTTGGAATATTGCTTGAACTATTATTTATTTGAATGTGTTTTGAGTAATAGAATAAGATTAAGCTGTAGTAAATAGGAGGGTGTGAACAGAATTTTTTTATGACAACTCTATAATGGGCTGGGGCGCTAAGCCCAACCCAATGAGCCCAATTCCTTTCATTTTGAACTACCACCTGAATAGAAGAGAGGGAGAGGGAAAGCCAAAACAGAATTAAGTAGAGAGAAGAGGAGAGTTAGGGCGAGAGAGAGTGTGAAGTCAAAACCATTAATTTCTATTCTAATTGGGATATCACCGCCAATCCTTCCACATATGCCATAGGTGATGACACCGATCCCAACTATACCCAGCTTTATGACTCCCAACCCTACACTTGGAATCGAATTGATCCTCACTCTCGGGTACCATCCCCCGACCCAGGATACCACACTTGGTAAACATGATGATCCCCCACCGGCCAACAATGAGGGAGTACATCTAGAGTTGTCAAAGGAGGATGAGGAGAAGGAGGTTCTCATGAATGATGGTCGTCCTGTCATCTATCTAGTGGGCAACACGTAGACTTTTATTTCTTTCAAATTAATAACGCTACAACTTATGTAATTGTTTGTTTGTTTGATATATTTTTTATTAAGCAGGTTTCTTCTTTTGAAAGCGACTTGAAGGCTATCATGTATGTGATAAAAAAAGTGTCATAAAATTTTGCGAAAATGGGAGGGTGTGGATGGCGATTCTAGGAAGTCATTCTTTGTATGTGAAGTAGTTTGCGAAAATCATGTATGTGATAAAAAAAAAAGTGTCATAAATTTTGGCAAAAGTTGGAGGATGTGAATAGCGATTCTAGGAAGTCATTTTTGTATGTGAAGTAGTTTGCGAAAATCATAGAGGGTCTTTGTCCTCCAATCTTTCGTGTTTTGCTGATGTTTATTGTCCTACAATTATTTATTTTCTAACGGCAAGTGACTTTCTCTATTGTACAGGCGTGTTGTTGGAATGTTTAAACTTCAAATCGATGAAAACTATCTCATACTAAGGAAAAACAGATTGTTTAACATTTCTGTATCAACCCTTAGTATCAAAAGGATTGAATGAATAAATAATGCAATCGTACTTGGAGAACATAGACTTAACCTTAACAAATTGACGACAAATTCCTTTAAAGGGAACTCTTTCACAATGAGAACATGTATACCAACCCACCAAACATAAGAAACTAAACATAATCAAGAGAAAGGAAATATGTTATCATATTCATTGCCCTCTTCTAATTTTCTTTGTCTTTGACTCATAATTTTCTTTTATGATCCTTATAGAATAAAGAAAAAAAGCTTCCTCTAGTTTTATTTTTAATAGCAAACATAGAGATACAAAAATATAATGGGAGCACAATGGGTACTCAATCCTAATACAAATAAAGCACAATGAAGCACTGACCCGCACAATGGGAAAAGGCCACACAAACCCCTCGGTTGGGACAAAAAATAGGAGGCCTTGAAACTAACTAAGCCCTACAAATACAATCAATAGAATTCGTGACCCATTCATAGAATAAGCAAGCGGACTTGTTACCATTCGTAAAATATTACTATAATTGAGTCATATAAGATATAAGACACTTTCATTTCATTTTCTTGAAACCAAAGGTCGTTTTAAATGTTATAATAAAAAAAAAAGATCGTTTTAAATGTTTACTCTGTAAGCAAACTATCGGTTGCTAACTACAATTTAAAACAATCGAGAGAGGCGATGGATAAATGGTGATTTCAATTTCAAGTAGTAATAAGAAATCACGATTACAAGCTCAATGTAATGATTAGAATGGGAATGGAATATGCGAGAAGCAAATTCCTTACAGAGATGAGAGGAGAGAGAATACGATTATAGAGAGAGAAAAGAAGATTCTACTAAATCATCCATCATAACCAAGTGCGTGTGATTACATTTCCTTTATGCTCCCACGAAATCACGAAGTCAGTGCTCACTCTCTTTTCTCGTGTGCTCTACACGTGGCCTTGCCAACTCATTTCTTGACTCATTCATTACAATGCCTCCTCTTCAATTGAATCTTGTCATGAGATTAAAATGCAGGTAATTGACTTTAAACTCATCTACATTTTCCCATGTTGCATGTTTGCTATGTCATTATCATCCCACAAAATCTGCACTTGCTGTGTTTCCTGCCCATCTATCAGGACATTACGTATCTGCAACACTTCCTTTGGCACCAGAATTGGACCCATCTCAGTGGTAGTAAGTGGCAGAGGCAGATAAGGCACTGCAGTGTCTCCCTTGAAACTCTTCAATTGAGACACATGGAACACATCGTGTATTTTAGCCTTATCGAGCGATTTGACATAAGCCCGGCTCCACTTTTGCCACAATCTCAAGCGGGCCAAAATAACGCATGCCTAGCTTGTGATTCTTTCTCGATACCACGAGAATCTTTGCTGTAGGGTTGCAACTTAACGACACTAAGTCACCACACGATCTTTGCACATCAATTCTTTTCTTATCTGCTTGTGTCTTCATTATGTCTTGTGCTTTCAGTAAATTAACTTTGAGTTGTTGCAGCAACACATCTCTCTCTGCTATCTGTGCCAGCACTGCAGAACTATCACCATTAGTGCTAGCTGGTCGAAGTATTTGAGGTGGATCCCTACCATACACCACTGACGAAGGTGTCATGCCCAAGCTTGTGTGAAAGGAGGAATTGTACCAATACTCGGCCCATGCTAATACTTTAAAACCGACTCTTGGGATTTTCAAGCGTGAAACATCTCAAGTATAATTCTAAACTTTTGTTCAAATTCTCGGTTTGCCCATCAGTGAGGATGATATCTTTGAGTCATTGCTAAAGTAGTGCCTTGTAATTTGAAGAGTTGTTTGCCAAAAGCTTTGGTGAAGACTTTATCTCTATTGGAAACTATGGACTTAGGCATGCCATGTAATTTCACAATCGGCTCATGAATATCTAAACCAGACAGACTTACTAGTATAATCACCTTTCATTGGAATAAAGTGAGCATACTTTGAAAGCCTATCGATCACCACCATAATCACGGTAAAACCATGAGAATTTGGTGAACTTTGTGATGAAGTCCATCGCTATATCTTCCCATATTCTCTCGGGAATTGGTAAAGGTTGTAATAACCCGGTGGTGGTGTATTGAGTGTCTTAGCTTGTTGGCAAATCAAGCATTTTGAATGAACTCTGTCACATCTTTTCTCGAGAGATTTCCAATGAAATTGGCGAGAAATCCTAGCAATCGAAGCGAGCTATGCTGCATGACCACCAATAGGAGAGGCGTGGTATTCTCTCAAAATGTCTGCATTAACCACGAGTTACGTGGCACCACTATTTTCCTGGTACAATAACAATTCATCTTTGACATTATACTCTTGATATTTCCTGCATTAGCTCTGCGGCATTTCATAATCTCCGTAACTCACTTTGTCCTCAAGGAGTGCCACCTTTACTCTATCAAGCAATGTATCTTTGAGGTTGGACCATGCCATCATTAATACTCTTGACAATGCGTCTGCGGTATGTTCTCTTTCCCGGTTTGTACTCGATGCTAAAATCATAGCCAATGAATTTATGCACCAAGCTTGTTGTTCGGGAGTTTGAAGAGACTGGTCTAACAAGCTTCTCGAAGCTCTTACAGTCGATTTTAATCACAAATTTGTGTCGGTGGGTAATGTCACGAACTTTGCTATTGCCTCGGTGATGGCAAATAGTTCTCTTGTATATCTGATTGTCTCTGCATTCTAGGGACCATTTTCTTTGATGATATTTTGATATCTGATGACTCTTATGCATCTCATTTAATTCATTTGGAAGTTGTATTCTGGACATTACTGAAACAACAATTGTTTGCTAGGTTATCCAAGTGTGCTTTTGGATTGCTTGAGTTGAATATACGGGTCATCAAGTATCACAGTGATGGTGTTGCAATGGAGAGACCAAGTTACAAGCGGTGAAAGCAGTGGCCTAGACCTAAGAATGTCAAAGAAGCGAGAGGTTTCTAGGGTTGTGAGGATATTCGAGAAGGTTTATTAAGGGATATCTTTGGAATTCTTTGGTCCTTTAAGCGATTTACTAAAGAAAGAAGCTTTTGCTTGGGCGAGTTAGCTCGAGAATCTTTTGAGAAACTCGAGGAAGCCATGACTTGACTCTGTACTTGGATTACCAAATTTCTACGAGCCTTTCACAATAGAAGCAGATGTACGGAGTAGCGGTGGAGTGCGGTGTTAAGTCAGAAGGGTCACCCAATAGCATATTTCGTGGGAGCATAAAGGGAACAGAATCACACGCACTTGGTTATGATGGATGATTTAGTAGAATCTTCTTTTCTCTCTCTATAACTGTATTCTCTCTCCTCTCATCTATAAGGAATTTGCTTCTGCATATTCCATTCCCATTCTTCTGTTACATTGAGCTTGTAATCGTGATTTCTTATTACTACTTGAAATTGAAATCACCATTTATCCATCGTCTCTGATTGTGTTTAATGGCTTACTACTTGGTGTAGGTAGCAAGGGTGGTAAGGTAGGCTTATTTTGGCTCTGACTTATATCTGTTTTTGGTGGAGTGTTGGCAGGTCTTTGGTAGCTAGTATTTGAGTACAAAGACCCTCTATGATTTTCGGCAAAATAAGCCTACCTTACCACCCTTGCTACTACACAAGTGTAAGCCATTAAACACTGTCGAGAGCGATGGATAAATGGTGATTTCAATTTCAAGTAGTAATAAGAAATCACGATTACAAGCTCAATGTAACGATAGAATGGGAATGGAATATGCGAGAAGCAAATTCCTTACAGGATGAGAGGAGAGAATACGATTATAGAGAGAAAAGAAGATTCTACTAAATCATCCATCATAACCAAGTGCGTGTGATTCTGTTCCTTTATGCTCCCACGAAATCACGAAGTCAGTGATCACTCTCGAGTATAGTTTATGTCACTATATAGCCTATTTAGTTACCATCACTAAAAGGGTAAATTGGTCCCCTACAAATTAATAAAAATATAATTTTACAAATTCAATTAATTTTGTTTTCCTAATTATTAGGCATTAAATATTGAATCAATTAAATAAAAAGCGTGCTTAATTAATGGGTGCCAAAAAAAATAGGAAAGAGCAAGCGAGTAAATAGAAACACGAAGCGTTTCAAACCCATCATCAAGAATGGATCCAAACAATTAAAAGAAAATTAAGAATGGATCCAAACAATTAAAAAAGCGCGAGAAATCATCAATAATAAAGGAATGAATCAAAAAAAAAAAAGCATACATAACATCAATATTAAAAGGAATATTGATTCAAAGGTGTACAACAACATGTGGGCAAACAAATGGCTATACCAAACAATTTAATGGAACATAAAGATTACCCAAAATTCATTTTCTCTTATGCTCATACATTTATACATCTCACAAGATTAGCTAACCAATATTGTTCAACCGTGTGGTTAGTGTATGAATACCCAAAGTATCGTAATTTTTACGGTTAGAAGCAACTAACATTTATTGATAAGTTTGTGGTTGTCTAATCACATAGAAATGCGGACATGTCGATTGTCTAACCACGAAGTCACATAACCGGTTAGTTAATTTATTATTAACCACAAAATTTAATACTTTGGGTTAATTGGCTCTAGCCACCTAATTCTGAGCTTGGTTATTCATATAAAATAGAAAATTTGTCGTTATACTTGTAACTAAAAAAGCGTGACAATAAAATGTAACACTAACCACATAATTACGAGAATTTGTTACCTAAGCTCTAACCAACTAATTATAGATCTTTGGTTATTCATAAATAGGCAACTTATCGTTATAAAGTTTAATAACCACATAAGTGAATAACTTTGGTTAATTATCGATATAGATAGTGTAAACATGTGTTCATTATCGCGATTAAGAGTGTGGACAAGTTACCAATGAGAAAGAAAAGACTTTGTTGCAAGTAGCGTGAAAAAGCGATATTGGTTCAATGTTTATCAACCCGTAATTAGACATCAATAGCGTAAGCGAATAGTGTGCTTCAATGACATATTTCAAAGAAGAAAGAAGAAAGCGTGAGCGTGACATTGAAGAAAGAAGAAAGAAGAAAGAAAGAAGAAAGAAGAAAAGTGAACGTAGAAAAAAAAATTAAATTGAACGATGAAAGAAGAAAGAAAGAAGAAAGAAATTATAAGAAAGAAGAAAGAAGATAAAAAACTAACGTGAAATTGATCAAAAGAAAGAAGAAGAAAAAGTTGAAAACTGTCCAAAAAAATAGGAATCAATTTAATGGATAATTAAATTTAATTAATACTAGGAATATTGGAGAATACAAAAATGCCCTTATTCAATAATAACCATTGGATGAAATTTCATTAAAAAATTGACCATCCAATGACTATTATTGATTTAATTCTGATTACTAAACACATGGTTTAGTGATGTAATCCCAAGCCACATTTTACGATAGTCCAAAAGCGAGAAAAAATTTCCTTAAAATTTCTCGAATGATATTTGATCTATAATGTGATGTTAATTAGTAGAATAAGGGCACATTTGGATTAACTTATTTTTGAGTTTATGAAAACAAGTTATGGAGATAAATTAATTTTAATATTAATTCATATATAAGTTCTCATTTAACAAAAGTTATATCTCTTTAAGTTATTTTTAATAAAGCTACGTTGTGAACTTATGAATAATACATATAGGCTTATTTATTTGCATATATAAGTTGTTTTTCGTAAGTTGAAAATAAATGTCAAAGCAGTACAAGAATATCATTTTCTTTTGATTTAATTCAAACACTTAAAAGTACACTTATACCAAATTTCTCTCATAATTACTATAAACTACAAATTCACATTGTTTGTTTATTTTGATGGAAATGTGAGTATTACAGCATTGAACTCGTAACATTTCTTGACTCATCTTGGCTTTGATGACACCCATTGCAGATTCATCATCATCTTCTTCACACATCCTCGGTGTTTTCATCGATCAAGACCACAATGTGATAGCCGGGATCCTTAGAAAGAACGACGATGACAGTAACATGGCCGACCGCAATGACCTTCACTCCATAAATTCCTCAAGAACTTGTCCCCGGATGCCAAAAAATAAAAGAGTGAAGAGGCTGTTGTCCTTCGATTTCGACGTCTGCAGTTTTAGAACGTTAATCAATTTGTATATGGTTAAACGCTAAAGGAACCATAGTATCTCTAACAGAGGCGAAAGCCATCAAGAATTTGAATATAGACAGTAAAAAGTTAAAGTGGAGATTTAATATGCATGTAAAAAGGCGATTGTCTTTGGTACAAAAGGATGATTACTTTTGCAAAATAATCGTATTCATGTTTTAAACAACAAAATAACTGTATGAATACAACGAAGCACAAGCATGTGCAAAAACCAATATATGTATATCATTTTATTTAAATTTGTCCCGTCACGAGAATGGCTGGGGGAGCCAAAGTCGGCCTCGTGTTAAAGGTAGATTAAGCGAATTTAAATGGCGGCGTTAGTTACATTTAATGTTTCTATATATTCAATTCAATAAACTATTTTACTCAACTTTATATTTAGTCAAAAAAATCAGTTTTAAATCTCAAAAAAAAATCAGTTTTATATTTAATGAATACTACATTTATTAATGTCCTGTACTGTGTAGCGAGTGTAATACCCGATGTAATTAAATATTACTTTGAGTATTATCTCGTGGTGCTTTTATTTTAAAATTTTATTCTGGTGTTAGAATGCTTGAATTATTATTTCTTTGTATGTGGTTTGAGTAATAGAATAAGATTAAGCTGTAGTAAGTCGGAGGGTGTGAATAATTTTTTTTTATGACATCTCTATAATGGGCTGGGGCGCTAAGCCCCATTGAGCCCAATTTCTTTCATTTTGAAGGTGTTTGCTTTTCCCACACCCCCTCCTACTTAAAACACACCCCATAAGGGTGTGAAAAGGCCAAAAGGCAGTAAAGCCTCTTTTTTTCATGAAATTTCGCACTTGTTGAACACGGACGTCCGAGCATATTGAGCAGTCGTTCAGTGTGTTAAATATTTGCTTGCTCTACATTTTGAAAATTAAGCTGGTTCGGATGGATCATCCAAGCCAGAGTTCGGTTGATGTTGTTCGAACTACTGTAAAACGCTTTCAACCTTTTTATTGTTACAAAGAGCCTTCTTTTTCTAATTATTATTATTATTATTATCTTTTGAGGTTATAAAAGAAGGCTCTTGTTTTCCATTGGCTGACACAATCCCTCATGATTTATAACTCAAATGATTCCAGATCAGTGCAATTAATTATTTGTGGTGTTTATGCTATTTGTTGAATCTGATCTTTACTTTGTATTATGTATTAGGTACCATTAATTTTATTGCCTTATTTGATTTGGCCTTTGAAGGAAATGTTGTGTGGAAGGATAGTTATGTGATTTAATTTGCTGTATTTCTGTTGTTTTTAAAGGTTTTAATTATTTGTGTCTTTGAATGGTGTTCTGATATATTGGGGTTTTGCCTCTCTGTTTGTGTGTGAAAACAGATGGCAATGGAAGAAAAGGTGGTTAAAGGCAAAAGAAGTTGCAGAAAAAGTGTTCCGTTGAAGGAAGCTCAGTCTTATTATTGAATGACTGTTCGGATGGTGGTGTCAGAGCAGGTTCGATTCTTCTGCATCCGAGCCGTCAAAAAACTCTGATGTAGGGGAGGTTTCGCGTGAGGGTAATTTTGGAATATTTTAGGTTTTGGGGTGTGTTTGAGTAGGAGGAGTGGGAAAGTAATACCCCATTTTGAAATACCACCTTGTGACCTTTCGGCATGCTGCTCTTGAGCTTGGCGTAGGAGTGTTATTACAGTCACGCACTGCGTGCAATCAAGACCGGTCCTCACTGCCGACATAACGGCCAGGGCGGATCGGAAGCGATTCAACAACTTATTGGTCAGTGCGATCCAGAAAATAAAGGGATATGCTAGTTAAGAGTGGAATATTTGCAATTGAGGAGCTTTCTGAAGCATTGTCTAGTAGTTCAACTTCTTATAAACTGTCTGATGGTGCTCTGGACGGTGCATTCCATCTAAGATAATAGTTACTTCTATTTGATCACTTGAATTTTAAGTTGTCTTTTGCAACATTTTTTTGAATGTCGGTTTCAATCATACTCTGATGATCTTTTTCTGAGCTTAAGTTTATTCTGGTAGTAATAGTGTAAATATTGCATTTAAATGCAATATTAATGTAACATTAATACTACATAAATGACCTGGAAAATTGGATTGAATTTATTTTGGTAGTAAGAGTATTAAAGTTATTTTTTAATTTGTTGTTAGTTAGGTTATATATATGTTGTTAATTGTACATAATGGATTGGATTTGCTATATATGACCAAGAAAATTTGCAAATGTAAAAGGAAAAAAACAAAAGCAGAAGAAAAAAATTAAAGATATATATCAATAGGCGTGACTTTGGCTCTGGCGTTGCCCGTTGTGTTCACTACTTTGGGAATGAAGCGTGACTTATGCGGCGCTACCCATAACTATTAGTGAGCATCCCTTTCTAAGCGTTGTCCACTTGGGGTGGAATCGATGTGCGCCAAGTTTATGACACTTGAAAGCGCTGCATGTTAAAAAAAAGCGCCCGTCCCAAATCTGTTGTAGTGCTCATTCATTTTCTGCAACACATTTTCTCAATTTGAAGAACCACAAAACCAAACACCTCCATGTTCCATCCCCTTAGATGTTCCTTCAACTGATTTAATTTTCTTTTACCACAAATGTTTCCCCTCCATTGACAACCCCCCATAAACCACACTGATTCTACCATTTCTTCTCTCTCTCATTTTTTCTTTATAACTTTCTAATTTTATTATAATATATTATATAAAATAATTATATACATCATTAAAGGAATTTTAATAAATTTTACTTTTTTTGTTTGCAATGTCAGGTGTTCATCAAGCAGTAGTATACTACAAAAAATAGGTTAGGTTTTGCCTAATTATAGGTTACATTGACTTTTCTGTTTGATGGTTTGGTTTATTCTGTCCTTTAGCTTTTGGTGTCTTTGCAAATAATTGTTAGCGACTTTGGTGTCAGCCTAGTTGGGATGATAGTCATTATAGTGATCTTTCTGCATGCCAATTTTATTCTTATTTGGATTAGTGTCCTTTTAATAGGATTGATCTTTTTCCTCTTGGTTGTAATTTTGTTTTAATCATGGGTTTTGGCTTAGTCACGCGTCTTTTGTATTTTCCACTTTTTTTAATAAATTGTAGTGGAAATACTCTTTCCTTCTTGATGGTTTTTCACTAAGGAGGGTTTATGAGAAGGTTTTTTGAGGCTCAGTGAGCAATTCTTTTGTTTAAAAAAAAATCAAGCGATATATCTACACAAAAAGTTGTCAAGTCTGCACAGATTCATTTACAATCTTACACTATTTGTAAATCAAAATGACACAATATATGATACCTAAGACCTTTTCCAATAATTCTGTATAACTATTACCCAAGACTCTTTTACTGGAATTGAGTTTATGAGAACCGTTACAATACGTTATTTTAAGGAGAGTTTTTGCGTTAAAAGGTTTTACTTGAGGCTTACATATCCATTTCTTTTACTTATAAAAAGACCTTTTCTTGGTATTTTTAAGTGATGTTTTAATCATTAATTAACCCTATTACGAAGGTAGTTAATTGATTAAAGCATTTTTATTCTTATGTAAATTTAGTGCGTAGTTTAGTATTAATTTCTTTGATAGGGAGCATTGGTCATGAGTATTCAGTTAAGCTTGTTTATGACAACTCAACACATATAACAACAACATGCATTTTCTTCTACCAATAGGCCATTTTGAAGGGGGGGAAACATTATTGTATATTGTCTTCCACACTCACTGAATTCCAAAATGTTACTATATATATCTCAACTTGTAACATATCTGTCCATTCATTCTTTTTCCCACTATCCAAGAAGACGTTCATATAACTAACAGCCATTGAAGTGGTAGGTACCTCATGATTTTGGCAGAATATGCAATATATCACAAGTTTCATTCACTAGCTAGTTGGAAATATATGTGCAAATTTTTAAGCTTATTATAAATAAATAAAAAACAAGACAAAAAAGGGTACTAGAGGATTTATTGTTTTTTTCTTTCTATATGATTCCTCCTTTTGATTAGTCCGTGTTCTTGATTGCTCTCAACACTGCTTGCTTCACCACATGCGCGTTGATACTGTCGTCCTTGTGACTCTGCAAATATATATTCAACAAGTTTCTGTCAATACTTTTGATGGAAATTTTGAATCACGTGAGTTAGTATTTTTGGATGTATCATATATTTTATTTACCTATATATATATATATCAAGACAAGAAAATATATAATAATTAATGCAGCTCAATTTTTTGGTTGCAATACTATATATATAGATTATTATGTAGGTAAATTAGCCCGTATAAAGGGAACTACCCATTATTATGTAAGTATTTTAAACTTTGAATTCGAGTTTTGAATCAAACTTGTGAAAAGTAATTGTATGCTGGCTCTTTCTTGTAGGAAATTCTTCCTTAGGAGAGCACCAAACATATATATGCCATTAAATAAAATAAAATGTTTGGAAAAGCCGTAGATATTTAAAAGGCAAAAGTTTTTTTAGATAAGCATTCTATTGAGGAGAGTACAAGAGAGCACTCCAACCCTTACAAGATGATGACGGGAGGCCTTGTTAAAAGCATAAAAGTATTTGTATATTGTGATTATCTAGGTTATTCAAAACCCTTAAACAACAATCATAATTCAAACAGGCATACCCCCTTGTTTTTGTACGGGTTAGAGTACCCATTGTACTCCCCTTAATATATAAAACTTTGATCGAGTTATCAAAAAAGAAAAGAAAAAACGGGGCATACCGCCCAAAAGACACCCTTCTATCGAGAGAAGTAGTGCCTCTCCAGATCAAAATTAGCAATAGTCCTAGCTCTTGGCTCTTATTCGCGAGAGACATGAATGATCGAGGCATCATTTATAAAAACCACTAGTAAATTAGTAATTGTAAGTAGGATCAACCAAAGCGAAGTTGTGTTGTAATCATAATTTTAAGTCTGGCAATAAAAAATATTTGACAATAGGTTTTATAAAGTAAAATTCGATGCATCATCGTAAAAAAAAAAAATATCAAATCAAATCGATCCAATAATATTAATCTTTTATTTAAAGTTTGAAAATTTCTCTCAAAATTTATTTTAGCCTTCTCTCAAGCGATTGCAATCTCTGACATTTAGTCTAAATAGGATCAAAGAGGGATTATATAGAGAGATAACGTTGAGTGTGGAAATGACAGAAAAAGCCTTTAAAATGAACCAAATAGGAGACTACGGGTTTTATGAATGGAGAGAGAAACCATATTACTCGAGACAGGCCATTCCTTTGAGCTAAATCATTAAGAATGTGTCATCAAAATTATGAATTCAGATGATTTATGTGGTAGGATGAAAAATCAGAAACTCTTTATATAGGTTTCAGAACTTGTGTAAACTCAATTATTAGCGAACTAGTTGTGAACTCGTTTTATACGCGTTAGAATTATCTTAAAGTAAAAATCATAGAGTATTTAAAGAAAGCTTCTCCTATGTAAAAAGTAATAGTAACAACTTTCTTACTTCTCCTCCAATAGCTTCTAGCTGGAAATTGTCTTCACATGAAACCCTAGCATCAAGCACATCAAGTCCCAGTTCTTCAAAAAAGCTTCAAGTATTGACACCAACATACCAGGACAATTCTTCTCTAAAAGAACATTAATTAGAAAACCCTTTTCTAGGGTTTGCACAGTTACCTGCAAAAATATATATATGGTAATATAATTAATGAACATCAATTTGTTAATTATATCATAATAAATAATCTAATTAAGAAACCATATAATAGAGCAAGAATAAGCAGTACCATAGATTGTTCATTCATTTGAGGGGTTGATGACTCAACCATTCCTAACTCTGAGTTCATTCCTTCCACTTTTTGCTTCAATTCTTCTATGTATTTTGTGGCATCCACAATAATTGAAGCTTTGTTCATCTGCCAACCCATTTTAACAATTAACAGAAATTATTCAAAGATGAATTTGGCTAATCCTTTGGCAGATTTTGTGATCATGGTTAGTCTCTTATCTCATTATTAGTTAATATACTTCTTTTTCTATTAAAAAAATTAAAAGCAGAAGCTTCAAGTTTTCATTGGAACGACATGCATGCTCACAAAACACATATATACATACAGAGAGAAGAGATTTATAAGCAAATTACATACAGCACTGGAATTTGTGACATCTCGAAGATTTTGCAACGTGTGTTGTAGAGCCACTCTTCTTTGTTCCCTTGAGTCCATGCCTTCTTCTGCTTCTTATAGCTTCTGCCAACTTGATTTTGGTTCTCTGCCATATGTGGCTTTGGAGGTTTTTCTATTCTATATAATGGCTAAGCTTACATAAACAACAAAAATATTAATATATGTGATCTCTTGTTTGTTTGCTTGATGACTATACCTATATATTCCCCACAACAAATTATGCTTTTACTAGTAATTTACAAAATTGACCTTATCATTTCTTATACTGTAAAAATGGTGTAGGAAAATAAAAGGAAATGAAAAATGAAAACTTTTTTTGAACGACAAAAGTATGAGTGTTTTTAAGGAACACAAAAAATCTTATACTGACGAAGGCGATCGAGATCACAGATGGCCACTGTGAACCAGAACAATAAAAGAAATACAAAAATATTAATCCAAACCAGTCTACGGATCCATCCGACAGAAAATGCTCTTAATAATACAATCTCGCAGGGTCACGGATCACACAAAAAATGCTCTTAACCACTGGAAATACAATCAGGCGGTCACGGATCACATGAAAAATCTGCTCTTAACAGAAAATACAATCTGGGGGTCCACACCTGGTAATGGCTAAACTTAGTCTTAGCAGGAAGTTAATTCGCGAGTAAAGGCTTTATCGAAAAGAAAGTGCCGAGAGAGGTGCAGAGTTTTATTTGAAAAAATCACCTATTTGAGTCTCCCAAATCACTCGAGAGAAGACAGCATGCTAGATCATTATAAGCCATTTTCTACCATTCTAGGCAGTGGGAAATGAATTATATTAGTTGGACTCTATGTTATATATCTCATTTCGTCATATTTTCAAATTTAGTGACTGACTCTAAATTAGTTGGTACAGTGACAAAATTTCTCAAATCTCTAAATCAGTCACTAAATAGAAAATTATACGTAATGGGTCTTTCTTGACAAGTGTTGTTGGACCAAATTCCTACTAGAGTTTACATGCTCTAGAGTAATTTACTTTCGAAACAGCGTCAAAATTTAGAAATTTTTTGTGGCTAACACTTAAAAGCGAAATTAGAGACAAATTTTTGTCATTTTCAATCTCAAAATTTTACTACTATTTCAGACATTTCTAGTAGTGACCGGCTTTTTGCAATTTATTTGATTGGTTTTTCTTTCTATGGCAAGTGTTTTTTTATGTTTACAATATATATTTTTTTTTTTTTTTTTGTGAATTTTTAGAGTACATATTAACATTGCAAATCTTATAATATACTAATTAAAGATAGTGAAACGTCCTCATTATTGGTTGTATTGGCAATTTTAATGATATGAAGATATAAACTCATAAGCGGTGGAAGTATGCACACGTAATGTTAATTAGTATTTGTTTAAACCAACAAAAAAATTAAAGAAAGTAAATTAAAGGGTATTACAGAAAACACATATTTATGAAAACAGAGAGAGAAGTGAAAGGAGCCCCGTGAGGATTGACAGCTAAAATGGCCAGCTTTGGCGCATCGTTCTTCACAATTTGGAGGCTTATATATAATCATTATCATCGAATAAATTCCCTCCATCTAAATTTTAACACCATGCAATCATGCATGCTGCCTCTAAATCCATCTTCTTCCTTAAGCGCATATTCCCAAACCGCGTCAAGCCCCCACCACGTATAGATAAATAGATAAATTAAAATCAAAAGCTAATCAAAAATTGATTATAAAGCATTTTTTCTACAAAGGTTTGAAAACTTATACATCAAAACAAATATATATAAGTTTGATTGTTAAACTTTTATGCAGTACCGTTTACACTAATTATGCATTCAACGAAATAAAATTATAATTAGGTAATAAGTTGACAAAAACATTTGTTAAATAAATATTTAGGTAGTGTACAACATTATTTCAATGAAAAATGAACTTGAAATTTATGTGAACATATATATATAAATAAATAAATATCAAATTCGATGCACGGACCGACATTTTTTATTTATTTTTAAAATGATATTTTAAACTCTACGCGTAATGAGAATATTCAGTTGTATTTAATAAATAAATATGTGATATATTCAATTCCTTGTAAACCGGCTAAATTAACATTGTGTTATGTTTAAGGCAAGTCTAAAATAATATTGTAATGTCCAATATATATATATATATATATATAGTTAGATTAGAGTTAGCAAAACGAGCTACCCGGCCCACATCGGGCTCGGGCTTTTGCTTGATGGGCCAAAAGCCGAGTTGCAATTCGGGCGATAGTTAGATGGAGGTGGCAAAGCGGGCTACCCGGCCCACATCGGGCTCGGGCTTTTTGCGATGCAGGCCAAAAGCCCGGATTGCAATTCGAGCGATAGTTAGATTAGAGCTGGCAAAACGGGCTACCCGGCCCACATCGGGCTCAGGCTTTTGCGGTCTGGGCCAAAAAGCCTGGATTGCAATTCGGACGATAGTTAGATTAGAGCTGGCAAAATGGGCTACCCGGCCCACATCGGGCTCGGGCTTTTGCGGTTTGGGACAAAAAGCCGGATTGCAGTCGGGCTCAACCTTTCGGCCCAAGCCTAGCCCTATCACGGACTCTGCGGGCTTTCGGGCTAGCACTTTGTGCGTAATTTTTTCTATGTCAGTTTAACGCACTTAATTGTAAAAAAATTACATAAAATTAATCGATTATCATCACTTTTCAATGTCGGTCTTTTAATTAACACTACATTAATTTAAGTTTATAATACTAAGAAAACCAGCATGTTGATTAAGAGAGTTTTGACTATGAGTGTAGTTGTGTAAAGTGTTTCTGTTTTCTATCCTATTTATATTATTATTTTTAGTTGCTATTCTATTTATTTTATAATACTAACAAGAAAAGATCAAAAGAAAACTTAGATAAGCTGAGAGAGTAAAATACGTGAACGTCAGTTCTTGCTTTTTATTTTAAAATACCTAAGATCAAAAAGTAGCCTTAGATCTAAGATCAAATTAAGAGAAGCTGAGAGAGTAAAATACTAATACATAAGATCAAAAAGAAAAAGAAGAGACGCTGAAAAAGTGAGAAAATATGAACAGAAATTTGGGAGTTTTTTTGAATTGAATTTGAGTTACTCATTTTGGCTGGACAACAATAATATGTACCCATTTTTAAAAAATTCACGGACTTCTTGCGGGCTACCACGGCCCGGCCAGGGCTAACCCGACACGAGACTCGGGCCTTTATGGGTGGGCTTAAAATCCGGGTATAAAATCGGGCTCATTTTTTCTACCCAAACCCTCTCATATTTTGGGCTAGCCGGCCAGTGAACTGACCCATTTTCGACTCTAAGTTAGATGAACTTATTTAATTATCCTATTTGAAAAACAAGTAATTTTATTATTAAAAAAATATTTAGTAATGAATTTATAGTAAAAGTAAGTGTACAATACCCAATCAACTATAAAGATTTTTTGGTTAGGGTTATTAGTAAATTTAGTAAATTTGTGTATGGTTATCTCTTTTGGAACAGGGTCATATTGGGTATTAGTAAATGTAGTTAGGGTTATTTTTGAGATAGAAATTAGGAATAAGGTGAATAGGTCTTGCTGAAACCCTCTCACAAATCGTCCTCCAAGTAGGCTGGCTTGCGGAGGAGAACACGTTCCCTGCTTCTTCTTCTCCAGTGCAAGGCTCTCCTAACTTCTTCGGTCTCTGAGTTTCTTTTGTAATCGACAATGGCGACCCAGAAACATGCTGCTTCATCAACCAATCTCCATCGATCAACTGTAACATCAGGTGTGTTAGGTTGTTCAAAATGACAAAACTAACAAATATAATGAAAGTGCTTAGATAGTTATCGTCTAGTAGGCATTTGCCTTTGTGATGGTCACGTTGCCTACTACCCACCATAAGGTGCGTAGATCAAGCCGTGCAACCTAAGTGCAGCTTGCACCGGGTGGTTGGATAGGTCTCACATTAGACTCTTGGTTCCCATACCAAGGTGATAATGGAAGCGATGACCCACTTTGATTCTTCATAGCATCGGTATTCTGTGCATTGAAGCCATGTAATACATAGTATAAGGGTGGATATGAAATGAATACTATCAAGGTCCTAGTGCCTAGGTTATCAATGAGTAAGATAAATGACTACTTTACCTCTTCGTGAGCCATGAATATCCAGAAATCATCCACAATGTCTTTCACCTTGCAGATTTTGTCAGCGATTAATACCGACTAAGACCTTCTTCACTAATCTTGAAAACACATGTATACGAAACCAACGATCTTTAAGTCCATACGGATCCAAAATGCGAAATAATAAGACAAGTAGAAATTACATACCACCTATATACAATAATGTTTTAAAATTAAAGTTCTTGGAAATTTGTGGCCATGTATTTCTGGGTTCGGCTGACAACCGTAGAGTACAAAGGTGTTGTTCATAAAAGTGCATGGCGACATCACCCCTAAGCGGCGATTGTTCTCCCAATATGATCTTCACCAATGAGATCAATCCCTTCAACTTTGCACAAAAGGTAGATTTTAGAGTTATATATGTGACGTTCAACTAATGTTAAAAGCATTAACAAACAAAGTTAAAAGGTTACTTTGTGGTTGAAAGGATCACGAATGATATGTGCCATCACGGCGTAAGGTGCTTCCTAGGAGGAAGGGGCGATGAAATCAAATGAAGCGTACCAGCGTATATATTCACTTAACATGTTAACGATTCATCTTAAAAATAAAGCTTAAACTTCACAATTGCAAAATAGTATCTTAGTAAAACTACCAAAAAATATCACATATTGATTTCCAAAAAAACATGAGCTTCAACTGATAATTATCATGTAACTGTGATTTATGCTAAAAGAATTAGCAAATTGCGAGCTAAAAAAACATGTATCAATTTATGGCAAAAAAATAAATTTATGTGGTAAAAGAAGCGATTTTAGCATTGAACACATAAAAGTATCTAATTTTTGCAGTGAACAAATCAATTTATGCTAAAAGAATCGATTCACGTGGTAAAGGAATCGGGTAGAATCGATTTTAGCAACTTTCAACTTATGTATCAATTTATGCTATAAGAATCGAATTATGATAAAAGAATCGTTTTTAGCAACTGTGATTTATTCTTTACCATTCATGCTAAAAAAACATGAGCTTCACTGTTAAATAAATATTATTGTTCAAACAAATATCACAAGTTGGTTGCCAAAAAATGGATATGTCAGATTCAAAGTATTGTAATTTGTAACTGTGAATCATGCTAAAAGAATCGATTTTAGCAACTTAGTGAACATACACACTCTTCTGAACATGTCACAGAATCGATTTATGTGAAAGATCCGATTTATATAAAAGCTTTGATCATCTGCAATTTAATAAAATAATTATGTAAAACAGGGGTTTCAACATTGAAAAGTTGTAACTGTGATTAAATTACCTCTAGTTGGACACCAGTCTTCAAATTAGCAATGTTTATATAGTCGTAGTGCTGGAAGAAATCGTCAAAGTAAGAACGGGGAAGATCCATAGTCGAGACCTGCGAAAATGAAAGAAAAAATTACATAAAGAATCAGTTTTTAATTAACGAAGGAGATGAAAAAGTATCGTAAGCAAGAATTAGAAAAAAATATTTAGAACAGTGTAGAACCTAGCGAACTGTTTTAGAAAAAATGATGATGATGATGATGATGATGATGATGGTGATACAAATGTGAATTAGATACACATTTTATTAGGGTGTTGTGTATATAGGTACTTCGCAAATCATATATTGGTCTTTAATTGAAAAAAATACAAATAGCAAATCATATAACCGTTTAAAAAAATATTACAATTAATTGGTCTGTTATTGAAAAAATATAAATCGCAAATAAGTTTCGCAAATCACATTTTCTGTAACCGTTTAAAAAAATATCAGAATTAGTTGTTTTTAATTGAAAATTTGATTTGTATTATAACCTGTGTTTTCTTGTCCTTTGGTGATAAAAGACTGAGGCAGAAATCTAAATGCATGTTGGCCGTCGATTGTTTGTTCGAGTGTAGACTATTGATTGTATTGCCCAATTTCACGATCCAATGGCTTGGATTAGAGGCGATGGTGATCAGGCCCTATGTGGGATGTGTTTGGTTGATGTGGCGTATATGTGGAAGGGAGTTGCTTAGGTGGGGCGAGGTGGATCTTTGACATACTATTACGATTATGTGGCGTGGGTGACTTTGTTGGGTATTAAGTGGTTTTATATAATAAAGATTTTAATAGCGACAAGTACAAGGAGTATTCATACAAGATACAAATGAACAATCTAACTCCCACGGGAGGAAAGAAAGAAAACCCCAAAACCAAACAAAGCTACCTCACGGAAATACAATCATCAATATGATCTACAAACCACTTATAGAATAAGCGGGGAAGAGAACTAGCTAGTCGCACTTTGGAACCACGTCGGGAAAGAGACAAAAATCCGGTCAAAGCAAGTCCCAAAGTCGGGAACATCTCGGAGAAAAGACATATGTTCCTCGAATCCCAAAATAGCGAGAGACGATTATGTCAAATAAGCATCGACCACGTCGCATCTCACTTTGGACCTCTCACATGAATGAGCGGAGAAACAAAGATGATATATCCTACTTCACGCGGTTGTCAAAAAAAGCGCCCTATATAAGCGTTTTAAGTAAAGCGCCACGGATGGCCAAAACAACTAACTTCATACCAGCGTTTTTAAAAATCTTGCCATCTCTAACTAAGCGCACTAGTCATACCCAGCGCTTTTTAAAAAGCGGCTGGGTATTGGGTCACTCGTTCTCCCGATACCCAGTAGCTTTTTAAAAAACAACTGCGTATGTATTGAGTCACTCGTTCTCCCGATACCAGTAGCTTAAAAAGCGCTATATAGCTCCCCCCTCACATCACTCTCTCCTCCGGAACCCTCACTTGGCTCGAGCGTCCTCATTTCACCCCACTCGAGAACTCACTCTCTCATTTCACCCGTGGCAGGGCTCGCTCTCTCCCTCACGCATTACTCACTCTCTCCGCGTTCTCCTTCTCTGCTCCTTATTTCAGCGCCTCGAGCCACGCACCTCGAACCACGAATCCTCGCCTTCTCTCATCCCGCCGAAACCAACGTCTGTTCTCTTTCAATCCCCGCTTCTCCAGCGTAATTTTCATTTTCTCTTTACCTCTCGGTTGTAATTTCGTTATGCGATTCTTCTTCTCAAAGTTCCCGAATCTTTGCACCTAATTTGATGCCATGAGGAAGAAACCTAATTTCTTACCTGTAGTTAGTGTTTTGTGCTTTTTAGTTATAAAGATTTTGTCTTTTCATATTTACATTTTGTTTGGAATGCAGGAAAATTCCCACTTTTATTGAACATTAGGGTTTTGGGTGGGTCATTGGCGTGCGAATGGTTTGAAATCTAATCGAGTTTTTGTGTTATTGTTGAAATCTTATTCAATTGAATCTTGTTCATGTGATTTAGGAACATTTTAAATCTTACGATGTTGCAAAAAAAATCGTGAAAGTCCTGCTTTATTTGATTCTCGGAGGTAAGCTCATTTTTATTTGGTATTGATATTGTGAATGTGAAACACTTTGGGCTTGACAGAAAAGCTATTAGTTGAAAAGTTATTTTAATTGGAAGCATTTGGTGCTTACATTGTTCTTATCTTCATTTGAATATTATTAACTTTCAATGAAGCGATGGGTAGCATTGTATAATCATATCTTGTGCAATATTATTAACTTTCATAGGGTAGCGTTGTTCTTATCTCCTCACTGTGTGTTGTTTTGCATAATAACAATGCATTGTTAAAATAGTTATCGTTTAATTTCTTTTTAAATTTTTGGCTACTTCTACTTGGAATGAAAGCTTTGTGGTTATGTCTACTCATGCATTTGTTGCTATGAATAATATGTCGGGATATCTTAATATGTTTGCTCTGTTTCATAAACTCTTATCTTAACCATTATTAATGTGTGAAGATATCATCTACGATATCATTCGATGGTGATAGCCTTAGTTAGTTGTTAGTTTTGCCTGATTAGCATTACATTTATCGGTTACTGGCCCATTTCTTGAAGTCGAGACATTGGTTGTGCATCTCTGTGTACTTGAGCACCTTATATATAAGGTGGCTCTCAAGTATGTCTGATGAAGTCAATACAATTCGATTCTGAGAAAATTCCCTCTCTTCTCTCACGATTCTAATATGGTATCGAGAGATGATATATTCACACTGATCTCGATCTGCATGTGCTAATCTTCAATATTTTGAAGTTATATTACCGGACTTTAGACCGGACCTTACCGTCATAAATAAGCGAGAATATTTCATTTTTGGAACATGAACAAGGTGAGAAAAATTGCCTAGTTGTGTGTGGGAGTTTTGAGCATATGATTTGTAACTTGTAAGGAAATCTTTGGAATATCTTGTTAGTGAGTATAAATCCTTTTAATTTTTCATCATTGGTGAGTGTGATCGTGTGTTTGTTAAAGATAGTTCATTGTATAGATGGATTATGAGTGCTTAGGTAATATTATAGTCCTATTTTTCTGAATTAGTCCTTCCAATCGAATATGGATGTGATTGAAGAGATTTTAGATTCTCAAGCTTTGAGGATGCCATGAATGTTGGGATTGGAACTTCTAATAGTAATGGTAATGGTCTTTGCTATTGGAAGAGGCAAAAAGGAGAGTTTTTCTATATCAAAGATTTGGCTTAGAGAGAAGAAGGATAACTCAAATACTAATATAAGCGATTCATCTAGAAGATTTGTGATTACAATTTCCCAGAATCAAATGAGTATGTGCCTCACTGAACATGAAAGGTTCTCATAGTTTTCATTATTATTAAATGCATTTATGTGGCATATCCTTGTTGGGTTTAACTTGTGAAGCTAGTGTTTCTAATGCTATACTTGTGATTTGCAAACAAAGAGAAGTAGTTTACTTATCTATAGATGCGGCATGTTAGTTTACCTATCTCATATTATTGTTTCCTATTTGCGGATATAGTGGACTTTGTCTTTTGAACAAGTTTACCTATCTATAGATGAAGCATATCTTTGTTATGCTATTATCACTTGATTATGTTGTGAAGTTAATAACCTTTCTCTGTTATCTTACGAGTGATAAAATACATTTTACGCTTGTGTCGATAATTAATAAACCCAATGATTACCATTAAGCATTTTCTTTTACTATAGGGATCCATACAACATAGCAACTAAATCAGAGACGGTATGTCCATAAGATACAATGTCACAAAATTTAGAACCAGTTTTGATAATTAAATCGAGGCGGTATGGCCTTGGAGAGGCATCTAAATTACCAATTTTTGTTGTACTCTGCTTTATCTCCTTGAGTCAATATAAAACCGTTTTGATAATTAACCATTCATTTTGTAGGTTAATGGTATTATGCATCATATGATACCTTGTTTTGTCATGGAGTCAATAAATATTGTTTATATTGTGGAGAATCACGAGTCAAATGTAGGTGATCGACCTCGATCATGAACATAGAGACATAAAAAACCATGAATTAAAGGTTTTCATGCTATGTAGCCAAGATTGTATATATAGACTTTGGTATTGAAAAAAATAATAGTCAAATGGGAAAAGCTGTCGGGTAAAAAACTTTCTTCCTGGTGTCACTTCTTTTGTTTGGTAACACCTTATTATTTGAATAGTTAAGTAGACTCTCCTAATGCCAAAAGGCCTCGATTCTTTATAGGCAACAAGGGAATATGAATACAAATTAACACAATTTTTCTATGTATCACCTAATTACCTTAAAACATCCATTCATTTGCTAAATTCATATCTTTTAGCTCTGGTTTAAAATGATAATATGTTTGATTCTGAGAACAATTTATTTTCTTTTGTATAATAAGTTCAACCACATTGATACATTTTGCGAGTTCTTACCTTACCTTGGTTATGCTACCATATTCATGGTGAAAAGCCTATTTTCAAGGTTTGTTCTTTTGTCAATTTAAATTTTACCCAAAAATAAAAGAAGCATTTTTCTCACATTAGCTTTGAAAAGGAACTTTCCTTTCTTCTCCCATCTCAAGTTCTCATATGCACTAGGCATATTAACTAATACTTTAGAAACATTAGCATTTGAATGTTAATTCTTCACTTTTCCTTGACAATCCTGCAAACCCAAAGGTAATTCATCTTGATACATTGTAGTATGGTAAATTGATAATCTAATGACAAAAATGTTGTTTTAATTTGTATATACTTCACTACTAGAAAACTTGTTAAGTGCTTGATGGAATAGCTAGTTTGTTTTTGTCTTGTTTTTCCTTCCTTGCTCTGCTGTATCTTGGGGTTGGCCTTTTAGTTTTAGGCCTCTTATGGTATCATTTTGTAAGGGAGTTTTTGGTGGGGTGCTCTGTGGTTTTATTGATCCCACAAGACTTAAATTTGGTGTACCTAATTATAAATTTGTTTTGGTTGTGGATTTGAGACATAAACTTGATCATTTTTTATTGTGTTTGGGTAAACATAGAGTATGATTAATAATTTGCTCAACTGTTAAAACCTCTAATGAATCTCAATTATTCAAAAATAATTCCACCATCAAAAAAATTATATCATGGTTATGTTTCAAGATATTCGTATTCTTATTAGGTAATTATATCTAATCTCAATACTAAAGAAAATAGCAACATCTCCTCAAATGTGCTTGATAATTGTATTTTATAGGGTGCTTATTGATTCAGCTTTGTAATTGCAGTGTAATTTTATACCCCAATTGTAGCCATTGTAAATATTGTAGTTAAATTAATATGGTTATTAACTTAAAAAGATTTCATTTCAATTGATCTCTTGTTATTTTTATGGACTAAAATTATTATTAGAAAAGGAAGAAGAAACAAAATCATGGGGCATGACCAAAACCAATACAAAAAAGAATACAAGTCAAATAATAATAATAATAATAATAATGAAAACAAATCAACCTATCTAAAGTTAAATAGATTTGACCATCGAGGACTAGATTCGGCTTTAGCAACGTTATCAATAGTCAGATTTTACCCAATTGAAAAAAGTTATGTTATTTAAAGACGGAGCCAGCAATGGTTGGCTGCGGGGGCGAGATTAGGCCTCAATTAGGCCAGAAAAGACCTCTAACTTATTGCTCAATCAAAATATGCATTTAATATTTATTTTGGTATTGTTTAGTATATAAAAGTAAATTAGGTAGGAAAAGGCATACAACTTATTGCTCAATCAAAATATGCATTTAATATTTATTTTGGTATTGTTTAGTATATATAAGTAAATTAGGCCAGAAAAGACCTCTAACTTCTTATTGTGGGTCTCACTTTAAAAATTGATTATGCCTAAAGAATCCTATAAAAACTAATTATGAATAATGTATATGTTTGTTTTAGATTAGTTTGAAAAACTCAATGGAGCTTTACAAAAAAAAAAAGTCCTATCACGATAGCGTAAATAGTGCCTTTATTATCAGTAGCATAATTATCAAATACTATATATAAGTATATCAAATATATGTATTCTTATTATAAAATCTACAAGTATTGAAAGACAGGGGGCTCAGCCATGGGAACAATATATGTTCCTCCGTCCCTGATTTAAATCCTTTTGGAATGATTCTAAAAGAGAAACCACTTTGTCCAACTCATTAGAAGGTACATCTTTTGAGGATATATCAGCTACTTGCGTTGGAGAGTCTATGTGACTTCCCTCCACATTAGCATTTGGCTAAAAACACCTCATATGTCATTTTCTCTTTATCTTCGGAAGCATTCACCACACTAAGATTCAAGTAATATGAGCCAAGCGTCCATATATATGCGTTTGAAATCCTTCGTAGGGGAGAAATATATAGTTCAAAAAAAGCTCTTCCAAGTGAAATTATGGACTAATCATCAGAGAGTTTCCAAAGATCAACAAGTTTATCTCGCAAGTCCTTGATTTGGTAAAGGTGATCACCCTTTGAAAGAACCAGACACCTATGCAAGACGATTTTCAAGCTGGCAACACCAACTTGGTTATCCTCCTCTGAGATTTCCATTGCCAAAGACATCTTTAAGACATGGTTTTGGTAACGATTTCATGGGGATTTCAAATTCATCTTTTAGGGCACAAACTTGATCTTATTTCAAGAATTGTGCAAAACTTTTGTTCTTAACAATATGATGTTGATCTTATTTCAAGAATTGAGGCTGCGGTACCTCTTTTACCAATGTGTACTCACTGTCACGAGAGCGATAATCAATTGAGTGTCATCTGGCGCATATTTAACGACAATAATGCACAACGTAAATCCAATGAAGATAGATAACACAGATAACACAAACAAGACCTGGGAATGCTAAGGTTAACATTGCACCAGTCGTTGATGCTTGATCCGCTGTGACCCTCTTTTATCTGATGTGGCCTAGTCGTCTCTATAGATCTCAATGAGACCTTATTGTCTTCTTTACTGCATACCAGAGCGCAAACCTAGAGATCACTTTTATCCACACCGCGAAACAAGATGCAAACAGAAGCAACCCGATGAGCGCGATGGCGATTGAACAAACAACGATCGATGAGCGATCGATGAGCGATCTCCTTTTCTCCATTGTCGACACATGAATGGTTGCTATTAGCGATTTGCTTACGGCGAGAGGAATGTCCTCTCTGTGGAACTAAGGTTCCATGTGGTGCGCGCATTGCTTCACACTAGTAAAATTTTCGGTATTACCTGCAAAAAATTCCGCAGGAATTTATTGGGAGTTGTGACTCACATAGAAAAGTTTGTAGGAAATCAATTTCCTGCGGAATTTCTGCGAATAATTGAAAAATCATGAGGAAAAAATTACTCACTAACGTATTATCAGCGAAGCGAACTACATAAGAAACTAGTTTCTGCGAATTTTGAGGAATATTCAAAGGAAATTTTGAAATTTCTAGTAGTGTTAATTAATAAACAAATTGATTTAAACTATAGTATTTTTCAAACTACAATATTATCTCTTGCTATTTTGAATAGATTGAAATGAAAAAAACAAGTTGAAGCACATAATTTGCTTAGCCTAAACCGTTGTTCTGAAAATTGGGGTAAGCGCAGTTGGTAGAAGTCGGTCCAACCTAAAACAGAGCCTATAATTTCAATTTAAATTTGTGAGTTGTCGTATTAACAAAGCTGTGATAAGCTTTGAAAATAAATCTTAGAGGCATTATTTATTTTTGTCTTGTGGGGTTTGAAATTAATTTGGAGCCAAGTATACTCTTGGTTAGTGATTCCGGAAATTTAATAACTCATTTTGTGGAGTTTGGAAGTATGTTGAAAGGCAAACATAGGAAGGGAGTTAAGCAACTTATCTGGATGACGGTTGTTTGGAATATTTGGTTGGCGAGGAATAAGGTGGTTTTCAAAGGAGAAGTGGCTTCCGTTACCTCTATCGTGACGGGCATCAAGGATAGTGCTTGGTGTTGGTTCAAGGCTAGGAGGGGGAGAAATTGCGGGGCCAGTTAGTTGGATTGGTTCAATTGTCTGTTGGGATGTTTATCTTTATTGTAATGATCTCATGTATGGCTTTTAAATATTATGTATTTGTAGGGGGAGAAACAATGGGCTAGTTTGTCCTTTCCCACTTTGTTGTGCGATTAAATGCGAATCTCTCTTTTTCTGTAAGTCTTTTTACGATGGGTTTTTATCATGTAGGTTTTGAGGTGGCCTCCCCTTTCATGCTTTCAGTTGTGAGGTTGGGTGGCACTTGTCTCTTCCTTGATGAAATCTTTGCTTATCTAAAAAAAAGATGCATTGAACTTTGAAAATGACAAGTAAATTGAAACAAATTTTTTCTTGAAAAATGACAAGTAATAAGGAACGGAGGGAGTATTATATTCTACGTGTTCTAGAGCGCCATGGCTTTATCTTTTCAATAAAATATTCACTATTTTAGAATAATACACATAACAATAGCTTGCCCATTAGTTTTAAATACCTAACTCGATTCGGATTTACTGCAAATCACTCTTTGATTGGATATTTTAACAACATCATTATACTAACTTATTAGGGGGGGTACTATTTGGATAACTTTGATTGGATATTAACATAATTATACTAACTTTGATTGGATATTTTAACAACATAATTATACTAACTTACTATAATTCGCTTGATGGTGGTAAGAGGAAGTTTCCTTTCTATCTTTTGTTGCTTTGCAAGATAAGGATAAAGATGGCCCCATTGAAAATAATTATTTGATCTAATGAGGCAAAAAAAAAAAAGAAGAGCAAAGAGCTATTATTTAGAGCACATTATCAGCAGTACATGCTTGTCTTATTTATTAATTTATGATTGACATAATGACTAGAGCTTAGAAGACTGATATATTCCTGTCAAAAGAATGAGTGATATACCATGAAAAGATTAATTCCAATCCCATTCTATTGGCGGGCGCAAAACGATTTTTAGTAAAGAAGGGTTTATGGAGTCTCGTTAAAGCACTCACGATGGAAAGTCATAAGCAGGGAAAAACCATCATGAAGGAAATAGTACTCACTCTGATTTATTAATAAAAAGTGGAAAATATCTGAGAACGTGGAGAAGTAGGCCAAAAGCCGTGAGTAAAGTAACACTACTGGCAGAAAGGAAAAAACAACAATCTTATTGTAAGGAAAATAGTCCAAATAAAGTTACAATTGGCATGCGAAGCGTCAGCTATAGTGACTCTCATCCCATTAGGTTGGTACCAAGCCAAATAACAATCATATGCGGCCTGCGAAATCACGAGTAAAATAACATTACAACCAAAGGAAAAAACAACATTCCTATTATACTTGAAAATAGTCCAAATAAAATTACTATTGGCATGCGAAACATCTTTATAGTGACTCTCATCCCGATTAGGTTGTGTAAAAATGCTAACGATCATTTGTAGCGCCAAAAGCGAAAGCGAGAAAAAGTCTAAAGCCATTGAGCAACAACTCGATTGAGCGGAAGATAGTTAGGCATACCCGGCCTATTTACGTAGAAATCCTCGGCGATCAAACTAGGAGGAAGGTCCCACGGACAAAACCATTTGTGTTGATACCATGCAAACAAGCTTATCGGCCGCGGTGTTCCGCCTACATAGATGTGAGTGCGGATGAAGGTCATTTGTCTCGTCAAATATAAGCAATTATCCGTCGAGTTCTAAGCTTCCCAGGAACTATATTACAATTCTTGAATCACGGAAACCACTAGGTGAGAGTCGCATTCCAACCCACAAATAATGTCGGCCTTTATCAAAAGCAATTTCGATAGCCAACATGGGCTGATAAGTTACGCATGAAGCATAAGCTGTTGCCAGCGAGATGTGGAAAAGCAACCCGTAATAGTAGCGCTTCTATCTCTAAAAATACCTCGGAGAAGAAGCGGTCGAGCAACCGCCAGCGGCACCATCGGTATTACACTTTATCATATAGGCGTGGGGATCCAAATAACACCTTGATGTTGGCGGAGCTTCTATAATTGCGAAAATATTGAAGGTCTTAATGATCGCATAAACTTCGCGCGGCGAGAAGACATCGGCGATTTAGAAGCATTCGGCAAAAGCAACATTAGAAACAATTAAATTAAGAGCCGATTGTAGGGGCCACATGGTTAAAAATCTCACTTGATTAAAGCAATACCAAATGGTCAAAAGACATTAACAATCGTGGCGGCAATAATATCATACAATTGAGGCTCGACCATGAGAAGTCGAGGCTAAAATGTTACGAAAAGAAGCGGTATCAATATGTAGACTCAAAATTCCTCGAAGCCGACTCCAAATACGTTGGGAAAAGGGCAAGCTAGAAAAGATGTTGAGAAGTCTCGGAGGCATTACCACATAAGCTCTGAGGCGGAGACAATTGTGCAACCTCTAAGCGAGTTGGTCGTAAAGTAGGCATTTTATTATGAAGGGCTCGTGAAAAGAATAAAATATATAGAAAGCGAGATGAAAGGCTTCCAAATGGTTTTAGTCAAGTAATTGTTTGTCTGAGGGGTTCTGAGAGAGGAAAGACTACACAAAAGTCAAGTCCCGAGAAGCGAGTGATTCCACATTAAGCGATCCTCGAGTCGAACTAAAGGAATAGTGATGCTTTGAATTCCGATTGAAGTTGGGGAAGTGAGAATAAAGGTCGCGAGGAATGGACAATTGCCATCCTGATAAAGTCCACTAAGGTTAGCTTTAAAATCCTTATGAAGACTAAGAGGAATTCCCGTAATATCAACAATGGGTCTTGAAAGCCAAGTATCCATCCAAAAGTTTATATTGACACCATTCCCAAGCTTCAAGTTAAATTTCAATGATATCGGATATCGAGCTTTAAACCCGAGCGGATAGAAGAAGAGACATGATAATTCACGGCAATATTCTTAAAGACTACAGCTTTCAAAAGAAGAGCCCATTGCAGTTGGTAGAGATAAAGTTCCAGCAGGAGCTTAAGGATCAGAGGCATTATTAATAGCTTTGATAGGCCGCGGACCCAGAGCCTCCTTCATGATAGGGCTTGCGCGCACTTACTCCGGGCCACGATAACAAGTTTCCTATTGTTAATGTCACGGACAAACAAAGTTTGAATCCGGTATTCCACGGTATTAAGAAGACTAGTCGGCCCGAACATAAATCTGAAACTATAAACCATCATCTTTGAGAATCACGGAATTTACAAGTTGAACTCTCCCGTGATAGATAAAGAGAGCCTTTCGAGAGGAAAGTCTAGCCTTTATTCTATCGTGATCGGTAATAAATGTATTTTTAGAGGCTTTCTTTTAAAGATCGTAACTCCCGGATAAATAAAGGGAGAGAACCTTGCGAAAAACCAAGAAAAGCGAAATTGTCGTGATACGGGAGGGGAGATTGCGGTTTAAAATTTAGATTCTCTCTTACTAATCACTGGCTAGAAGCTTTCTCATAAGTGGAGAAAAGATCCAACAAGCTAGTCAAACTCTTTTTAGTAGCAGACAAAAGATCATAATATCATCGCATATAAAACATGGCTAGGCATCACGAAAACCTCTGGGACCCACCATAAGTTGAAGCTTACAGCCGTCGACAAGCTTAGAAATACCTCTACTAAGAACATCTTGACCAAGCGAGAAAGAAGAGGGGACAAAGGATCACCTTGTCTAACACCCCTCTTCTGACCAAATAAACCAACGGGAGATCAGTTAATAGAGAAGAGAAGCTTCACTTAGAATGAAGAATAGTATTAATCCAAGCGAATTTATCATTGAAACAAAAGCGACCCGGCTGAAGTAAAAGTTCAATCTATAGTTTCAAAAGCTTTTTGATGTCAATTTTCATGGCAAGTTGACCACCATAAGCCACTTTTACGAAGCAAGTTAATAGACTCGGATGCGGTGCAAATAGAATCGAGAAATATTTCTACCTTTTACAAACCCCGTCGATGTTACGAGAAAATATTCGGAGACAACGAGAGCAAGTCTATCGGCTATAACCTTAGTGATAATTTTAAACTTAAAATTAGCTAGAGCTATAGGTCTATCTTTGCTCGACTCTATCAGCCCCCTCGACTTTAGGAATCAGAACAACAACATTAGAGTTGAAGTTAGGAAGCATCCAACCTTGTTGAAAAAATTGAAAGACAGCATTGTAAACATCTTGAGCAACAATACCCCAGTAGTGTTGGAAGAAGAAACCCCCAAACCCATCAGGACCAGGGGCACCATCCCCATTAAGAGAAAAAACAACTTTTTGACCTCGTCCATAAAGGGGCTTTGGTGAGCATATCATTATCACATGCGAAACTAAAGAAGGGATGACATTACGAACAAGCCCATTATTATGACAATCATTGTTAACAGCGAACAAATTCTGATAATAGCTCAAAATGTGGTTCTCAATATCCACAGCTTCAGAAAGAATATTATCCCCATTGTTCAAAACAGAGATTCTCTTGGTAGCATTTTTAATCTTGGTCATTCTGTGAAAAAGGTAGTATTCGATCCCCAGATTGTACCGATTAACTACAGATTTCTCTTTCCAATAAGAATCTTCGTAATTTAAAGCCGGTTTTGCAAATTCTTTTGGGCCTCCTTCTCGAGTGAGCAAAAAGTCTATACCACCATGAGTATTAATCTCCTCTTGAAATTATCAAGGATTGCTAAAGCTTGGTGGCGTTGGAAAACACGTTGCCAAAAACATCGTATTCAATCTTTAAGTTTAACCTTCACGTTCTTCAATTTTTGGGATAAGACATGCATGGGACAGCCAACAACGAGGATTATGCCACGCTTGAGAGACCACCTCCTCCTCTGATCGAGTGTTGAGCCCACATTTTCATATACTTAAAGAATAATGTTTGAAAATTATCCTTTTTCATAACCAAAAGAAGAGAAAGTGATCGGGCGTACTACGGGTAAAAGTACAACAATCCACAGTATCCCGAAAAATCAAGCCAAGCACGATTGCAAAGGGATCGATCAAGTCTTTTCTCGGTATAATTATTGGCAAGCCTCACCAGTTAGACCAAGTATATTGAGATCCTCTCGTAGGAATATGGAACAAATGGTTCACATTAGCGAGCGAGAACTCATCACGAGGAAATAGCGGATGGGAGCCGCTTTGCCTGCGTGCATGAGCACCCAGCGCATTGAAATCACCGATAATACCCGAGGGCGGTGTGATTTTGTTGCGGGAGTAGTCAAATCACTCCATAAAAGTCTTCTAGCAATATAAGAATTTGAAATTTTGCATAAACAACGAGAGAGAAGAAGAAAATGATTTCCCATGACAATAGAAAGCCACTCTTTGGCTAGTAGAGAAATAATTGTGGGCTTATAAACCTCAGTGCAAAAGACACGGAGATTAGGGGACAAAGTTCCTCATCATTTTCCCAGAACAACTTCAAATTCAACTTGGAAAAAAGTTAGGAGGAAGTTGATTATAACCCACCCAAGGCTCGAGAAATAAATAAAAAATGCATCTTGTGTAACTTACAAAGCTTTTCAACACTTTACCCTAGTGTCGGGATTACAATACCTGACATTTCCAATAGATAGCCTTTAACATTGGGAAGTTTGTTGAATGCTACCCTTAGAGTGGGTTACATAGCGGCCTCCTTTTGAATCGTAATTGTTTTTTCTCATACTTTTTTTGAGATTTAGACAAAACTTTTGTGAACTTGTTATTATCCTCGGTCAAATACTTAGAAGACACGCGCATGGGAATCTCGGTTAGAGATGTGATCTCGTGCGAATCTTGGGAGAATCGGCCAAAACGACTTACAATTTGCATATCATTAACCACCTTGAGATTAGAATGAACAACATGAGTCTCGATATTACAACCCTTTGGTTGTATCGAGAAAAAGAGCAATCTTGCGCAACAACTCTAGGAACTTCGGATTATGGGCGGGGTTCAAAAGATCTGTTGCATATGCTCGACCTCTGGCGAAACTTGATAATTCTCTTGAGAGCCAAAGAGTCTGAACAACGAGAGACTAAATCCTCTTTAGATTTAGAAACAACTTCTTAGCCACATTGGGCGAGGTGTCCCACATTGCTTATCAGAAAGAACATTTGTTTGGGCGTTAGAGGTTGAACAAACCCCGATAAAGGGTTGGGATCGAGAACCATTCCAAGGAATATTGTTCACTCCTTTGAAGGCTTCCTTATTCACAATGGTTTCAATGGTAACATGAGCATTTTGTAGTATTAGCAAAGTTGGTATCTTTCACCTTAGGGACATATTTTAACAATTTTAGAGGTGAGTAACATTTTAAGTGGACTATATGCTCCTTATTGTTTTCCACTTTTGAACTAATTCTTTTATGACAATTGCTAGTGTCATGCCCGATATTGATCGCAGTCGTACAAAAAGTGAGGTAAGTTTTCATATTCAATACCCACAAAGAAGACATATCTGATCTCTCCACGAGAATTTGATCTACAAGTTTAGATTTCAAATCAATATCAACCAAAATTCTTGCAAAGTGACCAAAAGCCTTGTCAAAGGAATTTTTGCTAGTAGTGTCATCAAGGCGGATGGGCGTGTCCCTGCTGCTGCTAGCTATAGAAAATAAAATTTTTGGGCCTTGATATTCTTGTGCAAGCCGTCGATCGATCGACATTGAGCATTTGTGTGCTTAATGTTTAAAGGGATTGAAGTCATGCTTCGGGCAAACAATCACAAGCAAGCACGGCTTGCAACTCGAAGGTTGCAATTGTATTCTACTTATATCATCAATAGAGGAAAGCGAAAAATCATAATATCCACTTCCCAGAGAGATTAGACCCCACACACACATCGGCTTCCAAAGCGCTGAAGTTTGGAATGCAAGGCGTCGATCTTTAGAGGCGTGTCTCCCTTTGATAAAAAAATCTCACAGTGAAGATCGACTCGCCCCTCAACACCAACAACATACTCGTCCTGCGGGATATAAATGGCGATTCATCACCTTTATACTGGTCGAGGTAGTTGGTGGCGGAATATCACAAATTTTATCGCGTGATCCACGAGCATGAGCAAAAGATTTAAGCGCGGTTCTTGTTTTGCGAGAGTCCAAGCGATTTTATTTTTATTGCATTACTGTTCCCCTGACCTTGAAAGCGGCGGATCTACCTACGAGAGAAGGGGCGGGCGCTATATCAGAGCCCTGAGCCGCAAGTATCAGCGAAATTTTTAATTTGTCGAGCCAGCTGCGTCGATGAAGGATGATTGGCTTACATGCGCATCGGATCTGTACATTCTGGCGCATGATTTATTGGACCAATCGGTCCCACCTCTGAGGCTATGAGAGAGTTACTCCTCAGTCCCAAAATATAAAGCCTCATTGTATTTTTCGCATATTAAGAAAAGTTGGGGAGTAATTAATATGTCCAATTTAGGTATGACTATTACTAAATTACCCTTTGTTTATAAAAGCATTTAATGTTAGTTTTCACATACCAAGACAATTTCAAAGCATTAATGAGGATATAATTGGAAAAAAGTAATAAATGTATCTAGATATTTGTAAAGGGACTTATATTTTGGGACAAAGAAAAGTGTTAAAAGGGTCTTATATTTTGGGATGGAGGAGTATTTCTTTCATAGCGGCATTGCAGCGTTACTGTAGCGATGGCGTCGTCGATGGCGGTGATGCAATATTGTTATACGTGTGGGGAAAACCAAAAGAAGATCGAAACGATATAAGAGGATCTACATTTCTTGAGAATAGAAAGGCCCTTGCTCTTAATAACACTCTTATTTGATTATCTGAGGAAAATCTATTATATAATTTTTTTGAAACGACAAGGAATAATATATAGTATATATAGTGTGTTTTTAAAGAGCATAAAAACCTTTGTACAAATGAATTAAGATAGTCACCAAAGCGGGAATAGAGCAAAAAAAGTCCAAAATAAACAATCTATCTCTCGAAACAATCACACATGTTCACACACTATGTAGAAGTCGGTAACACCACACACCAGCTTTCGTAGAAAAGGCAATGACTAGTCTTAGCCTTAATTAAAAACCAATTCCTCGAGTAAAGTTTGGTAAAAAAAAAGGTCTGAAAGGAATCCAAAATTTTATTAGAAAAAATCACCCCTTCTAGCCTCACTAATAACCTAATAATGTCGGTTCATTATTGGCTCCCATACCTTTCACTGGGGTGGCCCTAGCATAGAGGATAAAAAACAAAGTAGGAAGATCGGTGGGAGCACCACTGACCCTGACCACCAAAGCGTTGAGTACCTGACCTTCTTGCAAAATTACACCTCAAAAATAGATGAATCTACAACTCACAAAGATCCTCCATAAAGAAAGCCTGACCAATAGCGGTGATCGAAATAACTTGCCTATAAAATAGAGGTTGGCAGAGTTGGGGCCTATTAAGAAGGGCACACCATGCAAAAACAATAACTTTAGGGAATGAGCTCCACTATTCCACTCTTTATCTAAATCAAATAACGCTACAGGGTCCACTAGCATTTTCTTGGCATGGTATTCAATAGCATCTCGTATGCTAACTTCACGAAGAAGACCCGTCGGCTTGAGGCCTCCCGTAACCACCTATCACGGCGAGGGGAGGCACACATGATCTAGGAGTTACATTGGCTCCGGCTCTTCTTCCCCGAAAAAACAAGGTTCTCCTTATATCTGAGCCTATTCACGGCCCCTTCCACTTAGCGCGCACTTTGAAATCTTGAAAGGTCCTTTTGGCAACTCCATCGAGAACTAGTCGGAGATTAATTTAGGACTCACTCCGCCCATACAAATATCCTTCCACCGTAGTAAGAAGTATGGATGCTTGATCGATTTCAAATATAGCTTTCTAATGGCTATTGTCCACTTACTTGGCTTGAATTACTCGAGTCACAAATCTTGAGTTGTCATCAAAAGCAAGCGCCACGACCACTTACCTAGAAGGAAGTAATTAAAAAGTCGGAGGTCCTTGACCCCACCCCAATCCTTTTTAGCTCCACGGACATCAGACCCACTCCACCTTACAAGAAGTCCTACAGATCTGAACCACCTTCTTCCACGCATCTTTATAAAAGATAGGTAGAATACTAGTATCTTGTTTAGAAATAATTAATCGGTACAATCCTACCTCCAAAACTCGGATACTGTTCCCCCTTTGTGAGTCGGCGCTTTATGATATGTATTATTGGGTGCCCAGTGGATGTGTGCATGTGGCTTGCACTCTTGGTAGCCAGACAGGTACTTGAAAGAGAGCTCACTATCTTTGCGATGAAGGAATCCTCATCGGATCGGGGAATGAATCATGAGCATTTACCTCATTAAGCAACTCTTACTAGAATTTTACTTTCAAACCCGTCGGATCATTTCAAAGCTTAGAGTTGCCTTCATAGTCCATAGATTTCCAATAGTTGACTCCCCCGATCGGTAGGGTATCATCCGCGTCTTGGAGATGGGAGATCGGGCGAGACCAACAAGCCCGTCATGAGCAGAACTAAAGAGGAAGAGAGCATGAGGGCTCCTTGTTTGAGACCACGACGAATAGTTATTTTCGTCGTTAATATCTTAATTTTCATTCAATACTACGTATTAAAATGTTAATTATTACTACCAATAAGGGTCAGTATAAGTGGTAATTGGTAATTGGGTTGGATCTTACCAGTATCGACTATGAATCTTAGGTGTGGTAAAAAAGCGGAGAAACCACCTGGACTAACAAAAAACAAAACACATGGCGAGACGGGTTTTCGGCATAAATTAATGGGTTTTTGGACCCCACCCTTTCCCTAAAACCCCACCCACCACTGTGAAAAAGCGAAAATACCCTGCATTTTTACAAAATCACAATTTCTTCACATTATTGGTCATACCTACGATTGACCACCCGACCCACTCGCATATCGCCACGAGAGGCGTATATCGATTGCCCGAAAATCCACCACTCGCATATACCCCCTTTTGACCCATATCGACGTGCAATTTTTACTCATCGCATATACCGCACCGGGCGTATATACGATTAGGCGAAAGTCATCCACTCGCATATCGCCCGTGAGACCATATATCGGCGAGTTAAAAGTATGCATCGTATATACCCCCTTTTGATGTAAATCGATGAAGCGACTTGATTTTTTTACTAATTTATTTTTTCCTTTGGTTGCGGTGTCAGATAGGCATAGAGGGGAGGCGGGAGGTATCTCTGTCGAGAGAGAGAGAGAGTCATCTTGCTTTGCTGCAGAGCACGAGGGCGAGGAGGCATGTCGGTGCATGCTTAGCTGGGAAAGATGAAACAGTGACCAGTGAGTATCGGCTGAGCATCACCTGACTCATTTCGGGATGATGGCGGTTTTATCTTGGGGATTATCTGCGGTGGACTCGGTGAAGGATTGGCATAGAGGGAGGTAGGTTCCTCGGTATCATTCTCGGCCTCCTCCTCGGTACCATCCACGACCTCCTCTTTACCATCCCGGCCTATTCATTATCATGCAGGCTCGAGTATCGGTGAGGCGGCCCAGTGATACCCATTACTCGAACCGATCTATGTCTAAAGTATCGGGAGGAAGCGGCCCAGCCAGCGGATCGGGGGCATCGGGAGGAGGATTAGCCTCGGCCTCGGCCTCGACCTCGAGCTCTCTCTTCTTGACTGGCGGATCATATGCTGCGATTCTATACTCATTGACTCGGTAATTTTTGCATTTGTTGCTTAAATAATTTATTTAACTCACATAATCTGCACTTTTTCTTACATCATTTATTTATTTTTAATCGAGGAGTATCTGCGGGTTGTCAAAGTATGGGCTCATGGCAGCAAAGTCCATACTAGACTTCATCTACATCATCACGAGCCCTACTTGGCGCACCACGGTGGTCGAGAGACTCCAAGCGGCCCCCTGACTTCTCGGGGTAGTACGCCGCGATGAGCCGTGAGTTCTTTGTCGGCTTTTATAGAGAGATGACACTCGGATACTTCGTCATTTCACTTGCCATTTGGTGAAATGGCGATCCTCTAAATGACATCTCACACTGCTTGCACCTTCCCATTCGGAGGAACTATGCCACACCTCCCACCATCACTTTGTGAGCTCGGAGTATGCCACGCGACTTCTTTGAGACATATCGGGTGTGTCACGGGTTGAAATTTGCTACTACTTGACACCGTGAAGTCGTGTCTGACTTGAATGGTGGAAGCGGGTTTATGGCGTAATTTGGAGGAGGGTGACATTACGATTGTTGTGAGGCGTATCGCCCAGCCCCGACTCTGATATCTTCCTACGAAGGTGAGGCGGTGAGGCTAAGTGGGTGATCTACTGCATGATCGAGTCAGGAGGTTCTTGGAGGCTATGCATGGGGTGCAAGTGCACTGCATTTGCCATGTATGAGTCCTTGAACAACTGCGTCTTTGAGGTCACTGCGATGGTGTGGAGGGTATCCCGACCTATTTCAAGTACACATTTTAACTTCATTTTTTTGTTAAATCACCACGACTTTGGGTAAATTTTTTGAATTAAATATGTTCTTTATTTTTCCATTTGGGCTTGGATTATGTGGTATTTCCCTCGGATGGCGGAGAGGTTGCCGGTCATATCCGAGTGCGGAGCCAGCTGGTGGCGCCGGGAAGAAGAAGTCGGACCACACGGAAGCTCGGCCACTACGGGAGGATGATTGATGGTGAGGCGGAGGATGTCTGTGGCGACCATTTGAGGAGGGGGCGGTGGTAGACCGCTTTGGCGAGATCTCCTGCGGAGGCTTCATCGGTGGTGACTTGAGTTCCCTACATGCACGATAGGTGCTGCGGCGGTTTAGATGCGCTTAGATCATCGCGTGACCTGCCGGAGTCGTCAGAGTCATCTTGTTGCGTCTTTCGGATCACCCCGCCATGGCATGCGTGGATGACATCATGCACCTCTACTCGGGTTGCTTGGCGGCGAATGAGGTATGCGTAGGTACTTAGAGTGAAATGCGTCGTGTGTATCCCCGGACTATTCTGGCTCCACCATCACTAGTGGTGAGGCTGGACACCTTCACAGAGCTACGATCACGGCGATCTTGAGTGGGTGAGGAGGTTGTATTTGCTTGTAGGGAGGATTCGTGATGGCGAGATCACGCATGGCGATCGGGCGTGTCGGACACTCCGTAAGGGTGGTGGGGATGGCGGCCACGGGTGACATTCACGGGAGAGCAGGCAGCGGGGGCGAGGGCGAGCGGCGGCGTTAGGGATTTTGTATTTGTTTTTATGTATTTGAACTCATATTACTTTGATGTTGGCACTTTATTATTACTTTTTTTGGTGTTATATTTTACGAGTTTTCAAATTTTTTGATTTCATTAAGTCGATAAAACAAAGTTCACAAGTGATAAAACATAAACAACTAGAATAAAAATAGGCAGATAAAAAGAAAATACAATAGAAACTAATGAAATTTGGTGGAGTTAATCGGCGAAGGATCTAGCGGCGATCATACGGTTTTGGCGTCTGGATGAATGTAACTCTTCCATTTAAACATAATATATTTGGACATCATCGCCGGAGGTCATCCTCGGTGTTGACATCCACGGCGGACGATAAAGACCTCCATCGATCCATTCGGTTTAGATAAGCGTCTGAATTATCTCGTGCTCGTCGTTCTGCGGTTGAACCATCGCGATGGTTTACTGGCAGAAGCGACAAATGATATGCGGTGTTTTAACTCTGCGATACAACATCTCTCCGTGAAACTTATACCATCATCTTGCAAGATGATGCCACGATGATCAAACCCCATATTAGAATGAGAGCGAGTGAGGAAGAAGGCTCGTAGTATGGCGTTAGTGAGGCGCTGCGTCATCTTCACTTGTGTTGTGTGAGAGAAGGAGGAAGTTGAATTTTTGGTGTGAAAATAGTGATGGTGGGAGTGGGTATTTATAGATGAGGTAAAAGATTATCAGTAGTTGATTTTGTCGTGCAATCCTGCAGTTGATCAACTTTGAAAGTCTGATCATATTTATTTGAAACTTTTTTCTTGCAAAAAAAAAATAAATTTAAGGCTCATCGTATATATGTCATTTGGGACATATATACGATCACGTAGACCTAACACATCGTATATATCTTGCTGAAGAAGTATTTACGATGTGTTAAAGCTATATATCATATATATATGCCGAATGATATATATATATATATATCTACGATGAACCTTTTTTAAAAAAAATAGATTCTGAAAGGATATTTTGGAATTTTCATTTGTGGGTGGGGTATAAGGGAAAATGGTGAAGTTAAAAAAAAAATGGCTACAAGTGTCATCGGTAAAAGTCGGATAAATAAAACGGTAAAAAATATATTAACTATTACTTGAATTTCTGCTTCTTGTGGGCTCCGTTAGAGAACGAGAGACTAGGAGGATGTTTAAGTCAATAGAATCCAAAATTAAAGGAAATGTCACCCCCTCTATAATCTCTTGTATTTTTCTTTGACGTGAGAGTTGCAAGTGACACTCAGGTTCACGGGTTAGGTTCTACTTGCATAATAGAACATTTTATTGTACACTTTTGTTTAGTTGGAATTAGAAATAAAAAATGTGATTGGGAAAATTCCATGATCTATCTTATCGTACAAAGCCGGGTTTGTCTCTTTTCCTCACATGTTGGATGTAGCCAATACTACACATAGAAACAACCAAAGTGCATCAAATGGAAACAATATAGGATCATTAGTAGAAAGACACATCAAGTAATTTTGATGATTTGGGCCATTCAGGACAGCTATAATATGAGTGTTAATCATGATGAATTGTCGATACAAATTATACAAAAAAAAACAAAACAAATTCACGACAAAAAACAAACATATCTATATTCACAAATAGAAAAAATATGATTAAGCCATAATTCAATTTTTCTTGTGCTAATTGTAACAGGGTTGGGGCACCTTTGTGCCTCTAAATTCATTTTTACTTATATTAAAAAAAAAAAAAAAAAAAAAAAAGCTAGATGTTTAGTGATGCAGCGATTGTCCATCTTCTCTTAAAAAAATGGTTGCATTTTTAAGCTCTTGTTGAAAAGCAATTTATTTATTTTACTTGTAGAAAACAAGAAGGATGAGTAAGCACCTTTGAAAAAGCATAGAAGTACTATATTAGGTGCATTTCCCCATGAAATTGGGAGAATAGTGAATTTTTAACCATAGTTTATTTGGGTAAGAATATATTAGGTGCATTTCCCCATTAATTAACAATGTTATTTAAACAATGTGACAAGAAAGAAGGGTATGAGAATTAATACATCAAGATATATTTGTTTAATTTTGTTGTATTGATGGACGATTTATACTAGACTTTAGATTAGATTGTACTCATTTATATTGGCCTTCTCATGTGGAATCATGCAATCATGCTTAATGTGAAAACAACCATACAAATAAAAAAAATGGTCAGCTGTAACCATATAAATAAATATTACTCTTTACTTTTATTTTCCAAATAATTCTTTTGGTTATTCACGGAGTGTCGATGGTTTTAATGAAAGATTAATTTTATTTCGTCTTAAAACTTAGAACTAAATTTAGTCTTGGCCAAAAGCAATTTATTCATTGTAGGAATCGAGCACCAGAAGCGTCGGGTGGTTTCTCGTAATAAAGGTAGATTAAGCAAGTGAGACAGCGGTAGTATCAATTGTTTACAGCTTACTTTATCATGTATCATCGTATAGTTTTGCTTATAAAAAAAATATATGTTGTCCTTGTATAGATTTTATTGTTTTATTTAATTGGTGTTGGTTATTTTACTGTTTACTTTATCATGTATCATGTGTTGTCCTTGAATAGCTTTAATTGTTTTATTTAATTAGTTTTTATAAGCAAAATTTTTATTAAAGAAATGCAAGCGGGTACTCTAGCAAGCCACTTGAGATCTGAGAAGCGTCATTAAAATCTCTTGGTGCAAAGCTACATGGGAAAAGGCTAGGAGGAAAGAGTCTTTCAGGGAAGAATGAAAGAAAATGCCAAACTATATCGAGTTCGTACAAAAAATTGGATTTCCCCACCAATGAAATTTTCAAATCGAGTTGTGGCCTTGATCTTAATGAACCAACTCGAGGTATAGCTTTAACATGATTGACTCTTATTTGATTTCGATGAATCAGGAGGCGCTGGCGTGACTACCATCCACAAAAGATACTTAAATCTACTGGCCTTCTTGGAATCGAGGCGATCCATAAGCTCTAAAATCGCCACTCTAACAAGAGAGAATCATGGCGTAACTTCCCATCAGTCTGAATAGAGGACCAAAGCGAAAGAGAACACCCTTTGAATATAAATTAGGAAAAATAACCATGAGTAGACAATTTTTTCTTGCACATGTAAGATAATCGCTAAGTATTTTTGTTCACCATGTGCATCTACACGATCTTAGTAGTATGCATTTTTCGATAATTAGAACTATTATTGAAATGGGTTAGCTTAAGCATGTAAAGGAAGCACAATTAAAAGAAGCAACACAATGTGAAATGAATAGCTTGTATTAATTGAAGTGGAATAGATCTTGATTCAAGTAGTAATAACTCGAGTACAATTACAAGCTATGGAAAATAGAAATAAAGTGCAATGGTGGGAGTAAGAGAGAGAGAGAGCAGGAGAGAATAGAAGAGAAGAAATGAGATCATAACAAACTTCACACCTCACTTTGATTCTTCTCTTTCCATATATTCCTTCACACATAGTGGTCCCAACGCGAGTGTATTTTCCTCTCTCTCTCTCTCTCTTGCGACTCTACGGTCCATGTGCTCACTGCTTGAGGTGTTCTGTGCCATTGGTCCTCCTTGCCACGTAATCATTTATTACATTACCCTCCGCCAAAAGCAATCTTGTCCTCAAGATTGAGGTTTGAAGTAGTTGTCTTAATGTCTGCACCGGCTCCCAGTGGCTTCTTGCTTGGTATTTGTTGCCATTTAACAAACACACTGCTTCACTTGTTGACTTCCTGCAACCACAGTTCTATTGTCAAGATGCCTTGAGCGCCAAAATTAGTCCCTCCGCTGCGGTAGTCAAAGGTAATGGCATGTATGGTGATGATTGCTCTCCTTTGAAAAGCTTAAGTTGAGAAATGTGGAACCACGGCATGTATCGAGCAGCATGCGGCAAGTCCAACTTATAAGCAACTTTTCCCACCTTTTCAATCACCTTAAAGGGTCGAAATACCACGTCTCGGCTTTTGATTCTTGCGTAATGCCACGAGTTACATGCATGCGGTTGCAATTTCACCAACACTTGGTCTCCTCTGACCAAGGACACACTTCTGTGAATTAGTATATGGCGGCGCTTTTTTTCATCTATGGCGCGCTTTTGGTGGCTCTTTGAGCGTGTGTTGGGTATTCCACTCCAACAATGGGCGGCGCTTCCTAAAGCGCCACCCATTGCGAAACACGTCCTCAAATAAGCGGCGCTTCTAAAAAGCGCGCCATTGCTAGCTCACGTCCTCAAATAGCGGCGCTTCTAAAAAGCGGCGCCCATTACTAAACACGTCCTCAAATAGCGGCGCTTCTAAAAAGCGCTGCCCATTACCCAAACACGTCCTCAAATAGGCGGCGCTTCTAAAAAGCGCGCCCATTGCTAAACTTGCCCCTATCATCGCGACACTTCCTTAAAAAGCGTTGCCCATTGTTTAATTTTTTTAATTTTTTTGGTTTTGTGTATTTTCCATTTTATATTTGCAACAAAAAAATTAAATCATACATCAAAATATTTTTAATAGTGATATCTATGAATTTGTTGTATTTAAACTGAGAATTAAATCATACATCATAAAAAAATTAAATCATACATCAAAATACATCAAAAAATTAAATCATACATCCAAAATTAAATCATACATCCAAAAATTAAATCATACATCCAAAATTAAATCATACATCCAAAATAACAAAACATGAATTTGCCAAATTTAAACCTAGCTTTGTAATGAGCATCGGAAATATCACGTCAAATGACTTATACGCCTTTGCACTTCTGATAGTAAGGACCACTGAATATCTGAGAAGAAAGAACTTGATTAAGTAATAAATAAGAAGATTACCAAATTCAGCGATTACAAGTGATATTCACGAAAACACAAGCAAATCAACCATTTACCTTGCAAATAAGTTCACCACGAAATCCTCCGGCCAACTAGAAGATTATCTTTTCTCTGCAAGTGTACTAACTTGAGTGTGTGTGAATCCTCAATAGACTTCAGGATGTCTCTAATAATGAAAATAGATAACTTGTAAGGCAACGACTCATCAATTTTATCATACATGATACATACCCAATGGAAAATCGGATGTTTAAGGTATTCAATTAAAAAACATTATTTAAGGGGACATTCACCTCGATGGTGCAACATGTCTGAAACATTGAGTACTTGGACCTTGTGCAAGTCAAAGAGGACCAATGTATTCTGCGAGAAGCTGTGACATAAGGTATACATCATGCTTTGATGTAGCCCACACCAAATTCCTCAGCTGCGTAAGCATTAAAAGGGGATGTCGATCGACCTTAAAGCGAGATCTATCTCTTCGAGCCTATGTCATGCGATTCTTGCTCAAGATTTGCATCCATGAGCAGACTACACTACTTTGACATAATATAAATCACATGTTGCAACTTTGTAGCCACCTACGACTCTACAGAACCAATCTCGGTGTCATATCACTGCTTGATTGGACCGGTAATCAAGTATTTTACACACGACAAATGGGTATTTAGAGGCATGGGCTATCGACAAATTTGTTTTTAATTTTGAATCTATACAAAGAGTTTGAGCATTTAAATCTGGTTCACATTTTAAGGTTTGGAAGGAAAAAGAAAGGGGTCTGCTTTGTTTAAATGGAAACATGGGAAACCAAAGGCAACTATTTTGAAACTAGGGGAAACAAAAGTGAAGATGACCTATTGTAACAAGCTTTAGGTAAGTGATCTAGAGTTTCTTTTTGCTCCTATGTATGCTCTTGCCGTCAATTTCAACACAAGGTGCATTGTGTCCCAACAATTAGTAGTAATAGGATAGTAGCGAGTACTACGCTACTAGCAAGCAAAATGTCCTAGTATCTCTTTTCAATGAAGGGAAGGATCAATAAATAGTATCTCTTTTGATTACATTTCAAGTTTGTGCCTTGATTTACTATGCTCCTTAAAGTAATAAATTTGTTTTAATTTCTAATTTCACACAAGTTTAATAAATGAGCCAATTAGCGACAAAATGTCCTAGTAGACCCTTAGACCATTATAGATACGAGTAGATCTGACTTACTTGAAAATGAAGAATTGTTGATTTAAGCGATCTTGAGTTTTCTGAACTCATAATATGAGTATCATTTTTTGTATTTTACAATCTGTTGTGATAGAAAATAATAAGTAGTGATCGGCCTGAGTGTTATGCTTATGACCAATGGTGACATTGAACAATAAACTTCTACTGAACTATCAAAAGAAAGGGAATCAAATTGTTACCTCCCTGATCTGTCCCTGAATGAGGTATATTTTCATAATTCTTGTATTGCTCAATCCTAGTTTGTGATACCTTTCTCTAGTGATGCTAAGGCTATCCCGAGGAATTCCCTATATGTCTTGTCCTCTTCTAGCTTGATCAGGTGTAGTGTCTACCAATTTACTACTCTGTGACCATAACAGCAGCATTACTCATTACTCATAGAAATATAAAACATACTCATGAATTGCATTATACATTTTACATATTTAATTGATGGATTATTTCGGAGGAGGATAAGTCGACACCCCCATGAATTGAAAATGTGTAATTGTACTATAAAATAAACCCATCTACATCATCATATCATATTCATAAAACAGCAAAAATTGCAATGACAAAAAATAATAATAAGAAAAAGCATATTACTAACCGAGTAATCAAATTCATCAACATCAGAGTCTACATCAACCCTTTCTCTATCAATAGATTCACCATCCATATCATCTTCTATATCTTCCATTTCATATTCTTCAGCCAAATATTCAGCATCACCTCCTTGGCGATGAGACATTGATTATAATCTATCATAAGAGAGGAAAAAAAATAAAAAGTCACAGATACATAATAGTCCAGTGCGTGCAACAACACTATAATACTCCCACTTGTTTCTCAAAAAAATTATGTCAGTAAGTTAAATTTTTAGGAGCACCATAACAAATTCAAAGTTTTAACTAGCCAATATACTCCTTCTGAAATAGTGAGTGCATTAGGCAATCCGATATATATATATATATATATATATATATATATATATATATATATATATATATATATATATATATATATATATATATATATATAGACACACACACACACAACTACAACTACAAGAGGAAATTCAGTAACCACTCTAACCTGCCTATAACTTCCAGAAAGGTTCAAACTTCACCTAATGAGGATCACTGATTAAAGCAATGACGTATACAAGCAACACAGATATTATTCAACTAACATGTTTCAGTAATTGGAAAACCATTGATTGGCATGTTAGTCAATTAGAAAGCCAATGAAAAGAAACCAAATGCAGAAATTGAAAATTAGGGTTCCAATAGAATATCCTCCAAAATCACTCAAGCGAAATAAAGGGAAAACAATTTATTCCCCAAATTCAACTAGAATTTAATAGCAGACATAGAACCGAGAAATTTAGGGTTGCGACAGAATAATCTGAGAATGATAAAAATCAATCGAGGGCATATGTTTTGATAATTTCTCAAATTCATGTATAATTTGGTGATAGCATGAATTGTAAGAAGAACAAAACAGCATTCACTTGAGTTTTTGGTTGAATGAGTGCAGCGAGTGAGTGGGAAATCGAAATGTTGGTTTGTGGTTGAATGTTAGGGTTTTGGTTGAATAGTGCGGCGAGAGAGAGGGAAATCAAAATGAAGATGGTGAATGTTGGGGTCTTAGGGTTTTGGTGAAAGGTAAGTGGTGGAGTGGTGGTTTTGGTTCTTCTACGAGAGAGAGAGAGAGAGAGAGATGCGTTGTGAGAGAGGAAGCGAGCGGGCCAAAAAAATTAAAACAAATACTCGGCGTTTCTAAAAAAGCGGCTGAATATATCAGTTTTTCGTTCTAATATCTGTGGCGTTTTCTAAAAACACTTGATTATTTGGCTTTCTCGTCCTCTCTATCTGTGGCGTTTCCTCAGCAGCTGACTATTTGGCTTTCTCCTCCTCTCTATCTGTGGCGTTTCCTCATGTGATTATTTAACTTTCTCGTCCTCTCTACATCTGTGGCGTTTCTTTGAAAAAGCATTTGGGTATTTTCCTATCTCGTCCTCTCTATCTGCAGCGTTTATTAAAAAGCAGCTGGTTATGTCTAATCTCTTCCTCTCTATCTGTGGCGTTTATTAAAAAGCATTTGGGTATGTCGCTCTTTTAGCCATTACAGGCGTAGTGACATATCTGTTCTCTTCTTATCGGCATAGTTCTTCATCAACATTGTGCTCTCTGCAAGTTCTCTTTCAGCTGCGAGAATCAATTGATCTCTATCTACTAGCATACATTGCGGTTCCACATTATCCTTAGCATCGGTACATATCTTGTCAACATGGGTGGATCACGACCATAGAGAGCTTTAAAAGGGGTCGTCAGATACTAGTATGGAAACTAGTATTATACCAAAATTACGCCCAACATAAAGCCTTGGACCCCTTAGTTGGTTTGTCGTGATTATACACCTCAAGTACATCTCCAAAGTCTTGTTGACAACCTCTGATTGGCCATCAGTTTGTGGGTGATATGCGAGAACTCATTGCCAAAGTGGTCCCTGCGGTTCAAACAAGTGTTTCCAAAATTGACTTGTGAAGACTTTGTCTCTATCAGAAATAATCGACTTTGGAACACCATGTAGCTTGACTATATTGTTCATCAATATCTCTGCAACTGTCTTGCTAGAATAATCTGATTTTAATGGCATGAAGTGAGCATACTTTGTTAATCTATCACGCCACTAAAATAACGGTGAAACCTCGGATAAAGGTAGCCCGGTGATGAAGTCCATCGTGACATCTTCCCGCGCCCAGGTTGGGCGGCAATGGTGCAAGCAATCCTGCGAGCAAACTAGTCATGTGTTTGGCTTGTTGGCAAATCACGCATTCAGCGATGAACCTCTGGATATCATTCCTCATTTTTGGCCAATAGAACTCAGCGCTAATTCTTGCCATTGTTCTCGTGATCCTGCATGTCCACCTTTGGTGAAGCGTGGTATTCATATAAAACTTCTTTGTGTCGGTTGGCTCTGCGAGTAAAACCAACTTATTCTTCGATCAAAGCGATCCATCCTCTTTGCATAATTACTATCCATTGCGAGTTAGCATTGCCTTTGTTGAACTATAGCTTGCAAATGCTCATTTATCGGCCCGATTCATGCTTAAGTTGTTGCGAAATTTGCTCTCTGGTGTAGACCAAGACAAAGTCATCACCACTAGACAAGGCATCGTGACTACATTTTCTTTATGCGGCTTGTATTCAATCCCGAAAATCATAGCCAATAAATTTGTGCAACCATGCTTGTTGCTCTGGAGTTTGTAATGGTAGTCAAGCAAACTCTTGAGCTCTTACGATCTGTTCTTAATATAAATCTATGGCCAAGCAAATAATGGCGAAATTTTGCGGAAGCGAAGTTATAGCATAAAATTCTCTTATATAAGCGGTGCAATTGCATTCTTGGCACCATTTTCTTTGAGAAGAAGGCAATTGGATGACCTCCTTGACTCGATATTGCACTATGCATTTCTGAGGCATCGGTTTCTAAGACAAAGGTTGAGAAAAATCAAGGCAAACTCAAAGCTGGTCTTTGAAGTTAAAAAGTTTGTCTTCAAAGCATCAAAAGCTCTTTGAGTCTCTTCATTCCACAGAAAAGCTTCTTTCTTAAGTAGATTAGTTAAAGGACTTGCTAGTGTAGCATAAGCTTTAATAAATCTTCTATAATAGCCTGTGAGTCCCAAGAATCCTCTCAACTGTTTTAAATTATTAGGAATAGGCCAATCAATCACAGCCTTCACTTTGGATTGATCCATAGATACTCCAGTACCAGACACCACATGTCCCAGATATTCAACTTCAGATAACCCAAAAGAACACTTTGATAATTTAGCATACAATGAATTCTCAGTAAGTATCTGAAATACCAGCTCTACTTGTTGCATGTGACTATGCCAAGAAGGACTATAAATCAAAATATCGTAAAAAAATACCAATACACACCTTCTCAAAAGTGGTTGAAAAATCTGATTCATCAATCTCTGAAATGTAGCAGGCGCATTGGTAAGACCAAATGGCATGACCAACCATTCATAATGCCCTTGGTGAGTTACGAATGCAATCTTTTGTCTATCGGTGATTCACTAGAATTTGGTGATATCCGGCGTATAAGTCAATTTTGAAAAGAATTTGGCACCATGTAATTCATCCAAGAGTTCATCTACAGTGGGCATTGGGAAACTATCCTTCACTGTGATAGCATTTAGGGCCCTGTAGTCAGTGCATCATCTCCAAGATCCATCTTTCTTCTTGACCAATATAATGGGAGAAGAAAATGGACTAACACTAGGTTGAATAATTCCTTCATCAAGCATATGTTGAACCATCTTTTCAATCTGTTCTTTTTGACTATGAGGATATCTATAAGGCTTGACTTTCACTGGTTGAGCATCGTTTTTCAACAAAATTTCATGATTTAAAGCCTTGTTAGGAGGAAGTCCTTTTGGCAATTGAAAAATACTTCTGTAAGTATACAACAGAGTAGCCATATCCGGGTGAATATCTGTTGGCATGCCTTCCCATTGATCTGCAGACACCACAGGTTCAACTTGTTGGAGAGTAAACACCTCTGAGATCCCATCAGTATGTTGAAGCCTCCGTATATGATTGAGTTGAGCCATTTACGGTATGTTACGTGTCTCTCCTGCGATGTGATAAACTTTGTCATTCAAATAAAATTTAAGTTTAGCGGATGCATAATCGCGACATGGGGCCACTAGAAGCCAACCAAGGTGCTCCTAAGATCAAATCGGCTCAGCCACGGGAGGCGAGTAGCGAGGGCGGTGATGTCATTCTTGCACTTTGTGATTAAATTTTTAACTACTCCTTGACTTTCATGTTTTGTCCATTTCCAACCAATACATTACATCTTTGGGTGGTTCCTGATTAACCCCAAACAATTCACAATTCGAGGTTGAACAAAACTATACGAGCTACCACCATCTACAAGAATAGAGACATTTATAGGTCAATAAATCCTTTGAACCTAATCACACAAAAACCTGTTGAACCATTCAAAGCATTTAAAGACAAATGATGGTCCATAGTACTATCAAAATCATCCTCTTGCCCTGTATCTACTTGACTTCCCTCTTCCTCTTCAAAGGCTAGTAACATCACTTGCTTGTTAGGACACTTGTGAGAGAATGGAAATTTCTCATCACAAAAATAGCCTGAACCTTTCTCTCTTCTCGATTGCATCTCAGCTGGTGACATTCTTTTGATAGTAGGATTTTTTTGGAGTTGGCTCATAGGTCTTGTGGGAGGTGTAGTGAGAATAGGTGGGTTGGGGGCTTTATCAGTGGTTTGTGTTTGGTCATTTCTAGTTGGATTGAAGTGAGCCCTGTTTGTATAAGTTTTACGGTTTGAGCTCGACTTCCAATTCGCCTCGATCTTTTCTTGAACACCTTAGCTAGTGATACAACTTTTACAATTGAACTAGGATTGTGTAACATCACATCCTACGTATTTCATCCTTGATCCACTAATGAAACGATCTACTAACGCATAATTGCTAAGGCGTATACACGGTTTGACAATGCGATAAATTCAAGAAAATATTCATTCCTGATTTCTTTTGATTCATCTTAAATAAGGAAGCTCTAGGACAATCATATATTGAAGGACCGAAATCAACTCAAGAGCTCGAGTGAAATCCATCCAAGATTGAAATGGGCCAGTCACGAGACACCATTTGGAACCATGGTACTACCTCTTGCTCGGATGCCACGAAACTATAACCAATCGCTTTCGAGGATCGGGGTATTGTAATACCCAAAAAATTGCTCAGCCTTAAATATCCAATCAAGCACATTCTTACCATTGAATCTAGGAAATTCAAGTTTAATGTGTCTTACTTGGAATGCTTGTGAAGTCAATGAACTGCTCGTATGACCAACGAAGGTGGATTGCGTAGCAGACATCGTGCTTCCTCGAGTCATACACAGGCGCTTACTTGTGAGCTCGAGTTCGTACTTCCATGGGGAACAACGACAGGAGATGATTGTATTAACTTTTCCATTGCTTCTGCAAGTTGATTGAAACGATTCTCCGAAGCTTTCTGCATTGCTTCCAATCGATCCATTCTCTTCGTGTTCGCAGCATCCGATTTCTCAAGCATTTCTGCTTGGCGACGTACCTCTGTAGTCAGCTCCTTCAAACGAGTATTGTCAGCCATGGAAATCAATGAAAGCACCAATGTAAAGGAAGCACAATTAAAAGAAGCAACACACGATGAAATGAATAGCTTGTATTAATTGAAGTGGAATAGATCTTGATTCAAGTAGTAATAACTCAATACAATTACAAGCTATGGAAAATAGAAATAAAGTGCAATGGTGGGAGTAAGAGAGAGAGAGAGAGAGAGAATAGAAGAGAAGAAATGAGATCATAACAAACTTCACCTCTCTTGATTCTTCTCTTTCCATATATTCCTTCACACATAGTGGTCCCAGCGAGAGTGTATTTTCCTCTCTCTCTTGCGACTCTACGGTCCATGTGCTCACTATTTGAGGTGTTCATGTGCCATTGGTCCTCCTTGCCACGTCATCATTCATTACAAAGCATCAGTATAACCACTCTACCCACCTTAAAAGATGGCTCTAGGTTTTGGCGCGGAAACCAAGAAAAATGTGTCTTCATCCCTTTATAAATACTATCTCTTTTATATTTTTTCTTACAAAATTATTAATAAAGTCGTTTATAATCAATTTTCTTGTATAACCAATTTTTATAGGAATGACTTGAGATGTTATAGTTGTGGTTTACTTTTTATTTTGGTGATAAAAAGCAGCTCAAGAGAAACAAACAAAACTAATCAATAGAGGACATATCTTTGATGTCCTCTATTGTTTTCATCTGAGTGTATATCAAGCAATTTGTTTGGATGCCTTTAGAGTGCAGCTTCTTTGCTCATAGCAGTGTCTTGGCTCATTATATATGTCGAGAGAACCCAATTGTGCATGTTTACGGTTGTCTAGGCGTTAATCCACCCTCGGCTACAATTTTCTTCATGGTTTTTAATGTAGTACCTAAAGTAATTATTTAATTACTTTGGATATTAACTTCGTTGTCGATTTATTTAAATTATATGTTTTGATGCTTAATTATTTGATTAATTATTATTCGTTTGAATGAATTTTGCTAGAGTTAAAGTAAATTTGGTGTAGAAACAAAGTGGGTTGTTGTAGAAATTTTGTTGACACCTTGTTATTTGGCTAGGTACTTGGCCCAACCCATTAGACCCAAACCCATTTAGCATTCAGCTGATCCACTTTTAGAGAGAAACACTTTGACATTTATAAGTAGTCATAATCATAATTGGTACATATAGACATCAACAATAGTCATATATAAACTATTATACCATATAGTCCTTGTCAAATCTGTACCCATCTTTTAACCATGAAACTCAAAGCCCTAGTCCAAATTCAATTAAGGCTTCAGATATATATGACTAATGGGCAGGCTTAGCATATTCATAGTCAGATACATTACATAAAGGATTTATAGTCACATACAAAAAAATCAAGATCAACTGAATAATTACTGAATAAAATTAAAGTTCAAGAATTTCAAGAGGATCCCACTTGATTTAAGCAACAAATTGCATAACAAAAACACGTTGTTCCTTCGATAAGTACTTGACAACTTGTTCTAAGTTCCTTTAGATCATCAACCCAGCAACTTGTGGTTTTAAAGCATCAAATTCATTTTGCATCTATGATATATTTTCAATATTAGCATCAATGAAAATGATTACTGTTGTAGAATGTGAATTTTGTCAAGGATCTGCGAGTTGGTGTTACGCGAGTCCCATGCATCGAACATGCGGCGTTCTTTCCCAAAAACTTTAATAAAGGCTTCATGCTCGAGAAGAAGACTCAAGAATTTCAAGTTGCGATTGTTCCTACATGTATTGAAGAAAGACATAAACAAATACGATGTGCCCAATATATATAATGATACGTTGCAATCAAACATAGATATACATTTATAATATTGAACTTACATGGTTTTGTCTTGCCTCATCATTAACAAAATCACCATTTGATTTTTTATGAGCAATTCCATACATATCTGCTCTACTATAAGGTCTCCCTTCTTTCAATTCCTAAAACGTTTTACCATATAATATAATTAAACTATTTTCTAAAATTTTCAAACAATAGAAAAAATGAGATATGATACCATCTCATGTCTCTTTTGGGCAAATGACTTAGGCCCTAATGTATGGAGAACCCGTTGCTTCTGGCGGTTTTTAGCATTTTGATTAGCTATTGCCTATATCACAAAACAAACTTAATAGTTAGTAAACAATAAGCAAAGTCGGAATATTTTAGGATCTAGACTATACTCCACTACAAATACTTTGTAAATCAAATTGGAAGTCTTAAAATAAAAGACAAAGAACTAGAAAACATGTTCAAAGAATTAAACCAAATCTGTTCAATTTCATAGTTTTGCTTACTACCATAGTTGCGAGGTCCAACCGATACTCCAAATACATCCTCAATGATCTTCATCAATGCCGTGGTGGGTTTAGAAGATTTTGTTCAAGAGTTAGCTCCCGATCGTAATAGGCTTTAAAAAGATTGCAACGCTTGTCCCGCCATTTCTTTCCCAAAATGGATAAAATCCATGTCTTGTGACCTCCATTATTTACAACAAATTTGTCCTTTAATATGAATATAATAAAAGATGTTAGTAAAAAACATAAATAACAATCAAATGTACTAACATAATTATGCTTTATACCTTTATAGTCTTGTCATAAATATTATTTTTGCAAGTCTCAGGAACTTTATGCCAATTCTTGTACGTAATAGGTAATTTGTCAGAACTACTTGCAATAAAACCCAAAAAATCAGCTAACAAGCGACTAGACTTTCCAACCGGTTGACATCTTTCATTCCATTGTGTCAATACCTAAATCCTATGTTATGCGGACTCAAATCTACGCACTTACTTGAGACTTCTTTTGGCTGCGATTACCCTCCTCATCTAACACAAAATAAATCAAAATATTAGTACACAAAAATATACACAATGGAAAATCCACTACCTAATTATAGTAGATATACCTATAACATCCACTAGCCATTTGGAAGATGAACCTTTTGTTATACCGAGGTTCATTTGGAGCGGATACATGATGTCCACTCCTAGAATTTGGTTGATAAATGGCACATCTTGAACTCACGAATGTCATCTTCCAAAGATGAAGATATGTTAGGCATAGCGCCACTTTGGGGCATCGGTACCCTATGAGTAGTTCTCGCGGAAGATCCATGTTCTTGAATTGGTCTAGATCGACAAATCTGAGAGACCATCATATCTTCTTTTAGGAGCCATACCTACGACATTCAAAACAAAACTAGGAAATTATTTGATGAAAACTGAAATAAGATATAAATAAAATAATTACATAACTATGAAATGCTTCAAATATAAAGAAAAAAATATATGCTAGCATTTAATTCAGTAATTACATCTAAGATATAAAAATATATGCTAGCAATTAATTCAGTAATTAGAGGAACAACAAGCATCTAAAATCAAAATCTGTGCAGCACACTCAATAGTACACGAAAAAACAACATTAATAGGTATTAGTAGGAGTACTAAAAAATAAAAGGCACCAAGAAAACCAAGACTTAATTCTTTGAAAACAGAAGGGGGGATCACCCTTATCTATCAATCAATATTGCCATTGATGACAAAATACACCTCCAAATTCATTCTATTCTCTAATGATGAATTATGAGAACTAAACTTCATTATTAGCAAGAACAAGAAATGGGAAGTTTTTCGGTGCCAGTTTCAGACATCAAACTAATTCTCATACACTTATAGAATGATTTGTAAGCTTAAATTTAAACAGCGTACAATCACAGGATATCATGACTTGAATTGCAGTACACCAAAATAGTTCAAATTGTTAAAAATCAAAACAATTAAATTCAATACTAATAATAGATTAATCAGAATACGTACCCATGACTTGAATTGTCCATTACTAATTACCACTTACATGTAAAAACTCCCAACTTTATACCATTATCCTACATCATAGTTACTTAATACATTTCATAGCCTCTTGTCTCATTTTAACAAGTTCATATAACATGTATCCTTAGTTCATAATCAATAGTACATTCATGGCAAGTAGCTTATAAGTTATAATGAATCATAGTCTCAAAACCAGCAATATTGATTAACAATAAAAACTCTCAAAAACAAGTTGTAACATTTCAACACAACAAAATTTGGTATAACACAAATTCGTGTTGAAATTTCACAAATCTTAAACCAAACAGTATACAAAGCTAACATAATGTTTCACAATTTGATACTCTAACATAGTTTCCCTGAAAATTACGAAGAAGTATCCAGAAAGAGAAAAACAGATCTCTTAATCTCAGAAACAGTATAACCATAACTACAAGGAGAAAATAACTTGAAAACCCTAACCTGTTTCTGAGATGATGAAGTGAGTTTGGAAATCGTAGATGTGTTCCTGAATCCCTAACCTCTTGATATTGTGGTTTACGATGTTAACAAAGAGAGATGAATTCTGAATCGAAGAGAGATAGTAATGAGAAGCAGGAGTTAACACGGAGGGATAAAGAGTGTTCTTGAATCAAAACTTGTTAAATTTATTAGCGATTGTGTTATTATGATTGATTTTACGCCATACCTCTTGTGATTGTGTTCTGAATCAAAACCCTAATCTGTTTTCAAATCAAAACCCTAACAATAGTGTTTGATGAGATGAAGTGGTTTTATAGCTGTAAGAGATAAAAACCCTAACTTTGTTCTTGCGATTGATGATTTGTTTGAGATATTAGGGATAAAATTTCTTTGAAACCAAAAACCAAAACCCTAAATGTCGCATGGCGATGAAGCTGCGCCCGATGTTTGGTTGTTAATGGCGGGTTATAAGGAAGGCATTGTGGGCTTCAAGAGAAGCGGCAGCGGTTGGAAGGAGAAGCGGCAGCGGTTGGAGGTAGTTCTTTGTGAGCGAAATGTCGCTATGTCTCAAAAAATTTGTAGTGTATTGAAATGGAGTTGATGGGTAAAACACATTTTTAATCTTTATTAAATATAACATATTAATATTAAATCTCATTATTCTATAAATAAATTTTAATTGAGCAATGGTAATAAATGTGGCATTAATGAAATATAAAATTGACTTATTGACTCAAAATATAAAATTGACTTAAATAGTCTTACTGAATATAGATAATCATTATATCAAAACTATTAAATATCATTCAACATAAATCATTAATAAAACTATTAAATTTTTTAAATTTATTGTCAATTTTTATCAAAATAATATAAATTATAAAATATAACATTTTAAGTATTTTAATAAATATTACATTTATTGAAATTATTAATAAACATTTATTGAGTCAAACAAAGATATTACCTTTTATAGATAATCATTATATATTATTATTATTATTATTATTATCTAAACTATTAAATATCAGTCAATAAATCATTAATACAACTATTAAATTTTTAAATTTATTGTCATTTTTATAAAAATAATATAAAATGTAACATTTAAATTATTTTCATAAATACAACATTTATTGAGTCAAACAAAGATATTACCTTCTTTTTGAAAAAAAAAAAGGCAATATCTTTGTTTGACTCAATAAATGTTGTATTTATTAAAATATTTTAAATGTTATATTTTATATTATTTTCATAAAAAAAGGTAATATCTTTGTTTGACTCAATAAATGTTTATTAATAATTTAATAGATATTACCTTTTAAATATTATAATAAGTATAAAATTTATTGAAATCATTTTTTTGACCAAAATAATTGAAATCATTTATAAACATTTATTGAGTCAAAAAAATATAAGATTGTAAATAATATAATAAATAGATTAAATTGGAGTATTTAAGCTATCAAATAGCTATATAAATACTTAATGCAATCACATATTTATGCAATATTGTCCATGAAATATGTTCATTCTTTCTCAAAAAAAAAATGTTATATGTTCATTTTGTTATATTTGGAGGTTATCGCGGCCTATATATTCTATCACTTGTTTTTCTTCTTCTATTTTTCTTTTCACTTGCAAAGACCTCCTTCAATAGTGATATTCTTCTATATCATCTTATCAAATCAACAAATCACCAGATGATACATTGTTTTTGCATAGTAAGTGATTCTTCCTTAAAATTTTATATGGTTTAAATTTAATTTTTCATCTATAAAGTTATTTTTTTGCACAAATTTTATATCATTGTGATTTGGATTGAACAATATATATAAATATAGTGACTTTTGCAAATGCTTGTGCTTCGTACATTATGATTCATACCATTATTTTGTTATTTAGAACATGAAAACTATTTTGTTTTTGCAAAAATAATCATCATTTCGTACGAAAAACAATCTTTTTTCACCAGCTCTATATCAGAATAACAACATTTTATCATCAACGATGTTGTTGTGATTTATCTTAATTTACACTCGTAAGTTTTAATATTAGTTATTGGTTAATAATTAATTGACAAGAATAATTATGTTTCAAATTTTGAATGAAATTGACATGCAAAACAAGTTAGGAGATAACATTATTTCGTTGCGTATTAAAAACTAGAAGCTTCTAACTTCTTAGCATGATGCAGCCTAGTCCACTACGAAAGTTTGTTTTGAACCGGAGAAAATCTTGAATGTGTACAAGATAGAATTGTCCACTACGAGTTATGTCAAGCAGGAGATTTTGGGCGACATTGCACTATTTTATGTTAGGAGGATCCTTGGGTATGTGGTGAGCAACTCGCACAGATGGGGATCTGAGAGCAACTCTACGTTATGAGGTGGATTATTATCTGGTGGAGTAACCCGCTAATAAGTCAACACACAACTTGTTAATTATGTTTGTACCTTGTTCATTATTTTTCATGGCTTTTATTTTCAATAATTTCTATACTATATGTCATCTAACTATGGGTGGTTATGAACATGGTGATTTTTTTGGAGTTGATCGAAATTGAGCATTTTGAAAAAGACCTGCATTGCCTAGTTTTGTGAAGGAATGGGGAGGCCGATGTTATATATATGAGAACAGAGTTCTAATTTTCTGAGATCTTATTTAGTAAAAAACAATTTAAGTTTGTATTTGACTTTTTCTTTCTCTTATAAAGGCACCAATAAGACGCTCTTTAGGGATTTTGGTTTCCTTCCTCTATTCCGCTCTCATGTATGGAATCATGTTAAATTGTGTATTTCTTCCTGATTTTTAGTGATCTTATCTTATTATAGACATACATTTTACTGAAAATAGGTTAAATATGTTCCCTTCTGAAAATATAGGTGGTATTTGTTCAATTTTTTGAGTGATCTTTGATTTGTAATTAAATTGTTATTACAATTGTTATGAATTTCATGTTTTATTCGTACTCATTGATGTGTTAGATGTTTCCATGGGTAATCTAGGTGTTTATAATATCAAGTATTGGTTAATGAAATCAATGGTTCAAAGTTAGAACGCGAAGAACTTATACAGAATTTCACATCAAGTGTGCAATTCTGCACACGATTGCTCGACTATGGCCCTCAATCGCTCGACTCTGTGACAACACTTTTGAAGTGTTGTTCTAACTCTCCTTGCCAGACGATGATAGTGATTTCGGCAGGCAATGGCGACCAAATTTTACTGTATAATGTCCTATTTTCCATGTCAAATCAAGACTTTGATAAAGTTTTATGCGAAAAATGAAAAGTAACTAAGCACTCCAAATGACTTGATTGAATGATAAGAGTAAGGTAATTGGTAATCATATTATAACTCAAGAGTTGTGTTTGCTAACCAAGATTTCAACTTATCCAAACCTCCAAAAACGATTAAAATAAGCATGAGATGGACTAAGCTGATAATTAAGATTGAAATATTTAGAACCAATGATTCCTAAGCCACCACAAAGATCAAAGGAAGTCTTGTGATGGGCTTAGGATAAAATAAGGTAATTGGTAATCATATTGTGAACATTTGCATTGGATGCCACCTATGGGGGGAACCAGGAACCAAACAGGCACTTATTTCAGTCTGCCACAACTTAAACAAATTGCTCTTATTTATGATATTATAGACTTACAAAGTCTGTTACAACACAAATCTCACTTTGAGATTCCTAACTAAATTATTATAATTGGTTAACATTTAGGCAAATCAGAAGGTGGTGGAGGAGTGAAGTTGAAAGAGTTGGTCCATTCTCAACTTCAAAAGCCATGTTTAGTCCCCATGGCACATGATCCTCCATATGGCAATGCACAAACCATACCCTGTTAAAATAATATAAGGTATTCATTAGTGTGTGTGCCGTAAATGAAGAAGCAAGCCAGCGAGACCAGACACGGCAGACAGACACATTTTATAATTTTAAAAATACTGAAGTAATTGAAAGTGTCGATTATGCGTGCGATGTTCGACACACGGGAGATATCTTCAACGGAAGTGTCGATGGTGCTACAACGTAATCATCAGGATGAAATGGCTATATTTGAATAATATTATATATAGTAGTTTACTAGCTTGCATGATAATTTCATTAGTTTACACCAGTAATGAAATGAACAAATTTAATACCAGGATTAATTTGCTTGAAATCTAATGACAGCTCATCCTCCTATTGGCACAGCAATTGTGTTACGTCTTTGAGGATTCACCAAATTAAACTTGGTCTGATCTCACCAATTTGAGATGTTAAAAACACATGTTCGTGGAGTTTGGTCTTTGAAGACAAAGTATTCTGCATATGCTTTGTCTTCTAATGAAGGTCTCATGCATGGTGTTTGAGTGGCGGATTTCTTCCTCTGCCCACTAGGGTGTTCGATGGGTGGCTGTCCTTGTAATGTTGGGGTACGTACTTTGATATGCTTGTTGGGGCACTTTCAGTTTCACTTTATGTTTTGGTTGTGCTTCTTCGGTTCCTGTCAGGTTGCTGTTGGCCCTAATAGTTTGGTGGATTCGTGGTTGGTGTTTTGTTCTTGTGCTTGGGTGTTGGACTTTTCTTGGGCTTTTCTTGTAATTGGTGTTGCTTCTAAGGAGTGTTCTTGACTTGGCGATTATATCTCTCCTGGTTTCAATAAGCAGTAGAATCGCTGGTGGGCTCCTCCCCCTTATCGTCAGTGTCTGAACCTCTTTACCATTCGACTTTTGTCCAAATCCTCTCAGTCTAAATCACATCTGGGGTTGTGCTCTGCATATGTGAGGTGGTGCAGGGGTTGTAGCGGTTTCTTGCGTGTGTTCAGTGGGTGGTGGGTGTGCGACAGAGTTTGCAGTGTTCCGGCGTTGCTAAGGAGCTTGTGACCTTGCGTGTTGCTGGTTTGTTCCGATGTGTTTGATATCGGGTGTGCTTTTATTAGGTTTTGGTTTAGCTCGTAAGGGTTCTTTGGGATTTTGATAGTTAGTGGTGTGTATCCACCCTTTGAATTGACGTAGAAGCGTGATTTTAGTGTCCAGTTGAAAATGGTGTTTTAGAGCATTAGCTTTGGGTGGTATTTGTGTTCTCTTTGTTTTGGTGCATAGGATATCTTATGTATAGATTTGTTTGTTTGTTGGAAGTTTTGATGTATCATGGTGTAGCTTTTCTAGCTTTAGTGTAGTCTCTTCAAGGTGTTCTGGTGTATCTTTTTCCATCTTTCTTGTAAAGATGAGTTTTTTTAATAATATTTCTACTTTTGTTGGAAAAAAAAATCATACAAGTATAGATCAAGCAACTGTTTTGATGCCTTTAGAGTGCAGCTTCTTTGCTCATAGTGATAGTAGGCAAGAGTGCCTTTAGAGCTCCAAGCAACTACTTGTTTTGTCGCAATCTTTTATCTGTCTGAAAAGCTTTGTGTTAGTTTTGTTCGGAATAAAAACCAAAACTATTCTTTCTCGCGCTCTTCTTTAGAGTGGCGAGGAATTTTCTAGCGTCAAGTCTTTTGATCGTATTCGCCCCGTGTATTCTTCTTTGATTTTGAATGAAATTCCATAAGTTTTCTTTTGTAAAAAATAATTATTTAATTACTTTGAATATTAACTCGTTGTTGATTTATTTAAATTATATGTTTTGATGCTTGTTTGATTAGTTATTATTCATTTGAATGAATTTTGCTAGAGTTAAAGTAAATTGGTTATAGAATAAAAAGTGGGATGTTGTAGAAATTTTGTTGACACATTGTCATTGGGCTAGGTACTTGGCCCAACCCATTAGACCCAAACCCATATATCATTCAGTTGATCCACTTTTAGAGAGGAGACACTTTGACATTTATTTCATTTTACAATTCAAAACAAAAACAAGATCATAGAGAGAGTCAGAGGATACGAAGAACGAGGGAAAGGAAGACAAATTGAGAGAGAGAGAGAGAGAGAGAGAGAGAGAGAGAGAGAGAGAGAGAGAGAGAGAGAGAGAGAGAGCACTAACTCTCCATTTTTTTGACAACAAACTTAGATACCTCATCATTGATTTTCAACTCACTTGTAAATTCAGAATCATCACTCATGAAACACTAGGAACCCACTATCCTTCTTGCCCTTAGAAATTGAGTTGCATGTTGCTTGTGGGGTTAGGGATTGAAGTTTTAACTATTGCATGTGTGTTTAAAAGCTAAGGAGTAAAGTGTAGAAGGATGTTCTTGGGGTTAGATCACTCAATACTACGGTTACTGTTATTAGAATAGTTCATATAACCAAAAATGTTGGTGAGGCATAAGCTATCTTGGGGCGTGATGTTGGTCAGTCTGAAATTTCTCTCTGAAATGCGATCAGAGATAATAAGTCTTACATTTGAAAGAATTGGGACACTTCTATATAAAATAAAATTATATATATATATATATATATATATATATATATATATATATATATATATATATATATCAGAAGCGGTGGTTATGGCCCGCCATTAGTTTATGTTGGCGGTTCAAGAAATGGCGCGACTTTCAAAGTCGGGAGATTTGTTTGCGGCGGTTTTGATAACCGCGCATAAGCAACGGCGACTTTTAGCGGCGTTTGTAACTGCTAGTAAACCAGCCACCGATTCTCCACGCTTAGGCTTAGTGGTAGTTCATAAGCTGTTGCAAATAATTTCAGTTTTTATTTAAATAGTGGCGGTTGCAAACCACGCGAATATATCTAGATTTTTGTTTCATTTTTGGGATTAATTTTATTTTTGAGGAAATTTTAATATTCAAAAAATACCATAAACTTTAAAGTTATAAAAATGTGCTTATTAATTATATTCATATGTCAGGTATTAAAAGAAATACAATTTATGCTAAAAACGTATACAAAGTCAATTCATAAACAAACTTAGTTCATTACATCAAAACAACACAAACTTTCCGTTAAAAAATAATAATAATACAAACTTAGTTTATAACATCAAAATAAAATAGCTTAGTTTATAAATGTGTCATCTTTTTGTTGTTCATAACAATAAAATAAAATCATCTAATTAATTAGTAATCCTGTGGGATGATGTTGCTTGATAATGATCTCCTATGTGACTATATTATAGAAGAGGTCTCAAACCATCTTGTGATTTCAAGTCAATCAATTTGAAGAAAAAAAGAGAGAGTCATAAATACAGTTAGAACCACCTATAAGTAGTCGTAATTGGTACATATAGACATCAGCAATAGTCATATATAAACTACCACTGAGTCCTTCATATTTCAACAATCAATAAGTTTTGTGCTTAGCATATTCATAGTCAGATACATTACATAAAGGATTTAGAGTCACATACAAAAAAAAAATTCAAGATCAACAGAATACTTACTGAATAAAATTAAAGTTCAAGAATTTCAAGAGGATCCCACTTGATTTCGCATAACAAATTGCATAACAAAAACACATTCCTTCAATAGAGGTACTTCAGCAACTTGTTCCTTTAGAGTATCAACTTCATCAACTTGTTCCTTTAGATCATCAACTTTAGCAACTTGTGGTTTTAAAGCATCAAATTCATTTTGCATCTATGATATATTTTGATTAACATCAAATGAAAATGATTCTATTGTAGAATGTGAATTGTGTCAAGGATGCGAGTTGGTGTTTGTAGCGAGTCCTATGCATCGAACATGCTCGGGGCGTTCTTTCCCAAAAACTTTAATAAAGGCCGTGCTCGAGAAGAAGACTTAATAATTTCATGTTGCAGTTGTTCCTGCATGTATTGAAAAAAGACATAAAACAATTACGATGTGCCCAATATAATGATACGTTGCAATCAAACATAGATATACATTTATAATACTGAACTTACATGGTTTTGTCTTGCCTCGTCATTAACAAAATCACCATTTGATTTTTTATGAGCAATTCCATACATATCTGCTCTACTATAAGGTCACCCTTCCTTTCAATTCCTAAAACGTTTCAACATATAAATATAATTAAACCATTTTCTAAAATTTTCAAAAAATAGAAAAAATGAGATATGATACCATCTCATGTCACTTTCAGGCAAGTGACTTAGGCCGTAGTGTATGGGGAACCCGTTGCTTCTGGCAGTTTTCAGCATTTTGATTAGCTATTGCCTATATCACAAAATAACAAACTTAATAGTTAGTAAATATTAGGGAAAATCCCAAGTCTCACATTGACTAGTGATAAGGTCTCAAGAGGGTTTATAATGAATAGACAACCCTCACCTTACAAGCCGGTTTTGTGGGGTTGAGTTAGGCCTAAACCACATTCTAAGATGGTATCATAGTTTATCCTAGATCTATCGGACCACCTACCATTAAAAAAACATGCTACAAGCCCAACAGTAAGTTGCGCGTGAGGGGGTGTATTAGGGAAAATCACAAGTCCCACATTAACTAAAGATAAGGTCCCAAGAGAGTTTATAATGAATAGGTAACCCTCACCTTACAAGCTGGTTTTGTGGAGTTGAGTTAGACCTAAACCACATTCTAAGAGTAAACAATAAGCAAAGTCAGAATATTTTAGGATCGGACTATACTCCACTACAAATACATTGTAAATCAAATTGGAAGTCTTAAAATAAAAGACAAAGAACTAGAAAACATGTTTAAAGAATTAAACCAAATATGTTCAATTTCATAGTTTTCCTTATTACCATAGTTGCGAGGGTCCAACCTATACTCCAAATACATCCTCAATGATCTTCATCAATGCCGTGATCGATTCCAAATATTTTGTTCAAGAGTTAGCTCCAGTCATAATAGGCTTTAAAAAGCTTGCAGCGCTTGTCCGCCATTTCTTTTCCAAAGCTGGATAAAATCCATGTCTTGTGACATTATTTACAACAAATGTGTCCTTTAATACAAATATAATAAAAGATGTTAGTAAAAAAACATAAATAACATAATTATGCTCTACTACAGTAATTATGCTTTAAACCTTTATAGTCTTGTCATAAATATTATTTTTGCAAGTCTCAAGAACTCTATGCCAATTCTTGTACATAATAAGGTAATGTGTCAAAACTACTTGCAGTAAAACCCAAAAACTCGGCTAATAAACTACTAGACTTTCCAACCTATTGAAATATATTGTATATTGTAAAATAGTTCTACATAGTTTATTATTCATGTCATGTTAACTATGGTTAACATAAATGGCGATTACCTTAGTTGGTTACAAAGCGATTAACAACTTTGTTAGATTTTTGTTTAGAAATTAGTTAGTTCTTAGCTCTTTGATTCTTTGATCCTATATATGTAACGAATACCAATCAATGAAATTAATTCACTTTTTCACATTTGAGAGTTTATCTTTTATGGTATCGGAGCGAGAGAAATGCGCTCTGCGTGCCAATCGATCCTCTCCCACATTCAACCATGGCGGAATCGATCGATCCTCCAAATGATTCGTGAAGCGCGCACAAAAAGCGATGGCGGCCCAAAGATCCTGCGTCCATCGTCACGAGCCTATTACCTTCATCCGCCGAGAACCCGGGCGATTCTTATTGCCGGCGATGAATGGGAACAATTACGATACATGGAGCAAGAAGATGAAGAAGCGCTATTGGCGAAGAACAAGATCAAGTTTATCAATGGAAAGATTACAGCTCTGCGGGAGGGCGATTCTGCATGCGAGCGTGGGAGGCGATGCAATGGAGCGGTGGTTGCGTGGATTGCGGTTCTCTTTGCTGCAGGAGATCGCTCGAGTATAGAGAGCGTTGAGAATGCTGCGAATTGTGGAGCGAGTTAAAGAATCGTTTCTCGAAGGAGATGCCTTTCGCATATGCGATTTGATCGCGGAAATCCACTCGATTAAGCGAGGGGAGAGATCTATCAATTCATACTACAGCGATTTAAAGGTCATTTGGGAAGATTTGGAAACCCTAAGGCCAATTAATGCTGTGAATGTGGAAAGATTGATACCAACATCAAGAAACAGCGTGAAGCGAATCGTGATGCGCTTCTTAAAGGGTCTCGATGATCAATTCAATACGGTCGAAGACCCAAATTATGATGATGGATCCTCTCTGGGATATTAACAAGGTATTTTCTTTGACTCTTCAACAAGAACGACAATTAAATGGTGGAATTGTGGGAGAAAGCTCCAAAGCGCACTCGTTGCCAACACGAGCTTGATCAAAACCTTAGTCGAGGAAATGGGAACTCGCGTGGAAGGGGCGTGGAAGATTCGGGGAAGAAGTGCAAGCAACAACTCCAACAAGGTTTGCGAACACGTGGAAAGCAAGGACACATCATTGATGTCTGCTACTTCGAAACATGGCTTCCACACGGGCTTCAAATTCGCGACAAGAAAGCTCGCTAACAACGACTGTGAAGCTACTAACACACAAGATGAAGGCCTGACATTACAAGGCAGAATCCTCTGTTAGCATCACTCCGAGAGATGTATCAAAAACTCATTGCCCTCTTTGAACAAAGTGGCGATGGAGGAAGCACCAGACTCGTCATGTGATAGCCACCGATGTCACTCAAGACTCGTCGGGTAATATCACATACACTCTGCGGATAGTAGACCACGGGTGCTACGGACCATATATGTAATAGCTTATTCTTTGTTTTATTCATATCATGAAATAAAACTGTTAGTATTAGGATGCCAAATGGAACAAGGACTTATGCCAAAATTCTTTGGGCTGTAATGTTTAACTCGATTTAATCTTGCCTGATGTTTTATATGTGCACTGAATTTGGCTTCAATCTTATCTCTGGTTACAAAGTTGTCTCACTACTTAAAATGTAAAATTATTATTGATGATGATGATTGCACCATCTGGGAAAAACCTACATTGAGGGCGATTGGGCACGCTAGAAGCGTTCCACTCTCTCTATGTACTTGACCAAGAATCAAAATGTCTATCTGCTTTCAATGTAAATGACAACTTGTAGTTCTTTTTTTGATAAGATTAGTTACGCTAGTGTGCATTGCAATAATCACATTTCTTGAGAAATTTACATTGTGGCATCATAGGCTAGGACATCCATCAAGTAATGTAATGAAGCATGTTTGTAATCATTCATCATATGTACAAGATATTCCATATAAAATGTGTGATTGTTGTCATCTTGCAAAACAACAAAAGTTATCTTTTCTGTTAGTAGTATTAAGAGTAAAAATGCTTTTGATCTAATACACATGGACATATGGGGTCCTTTCTCTACCCCAAATCGTCCATGGGCATCTATATTTTCTCACTTTGTTGTAGATGACCTTACAAGACATACATGGCTCTTCCTAATGAAAAACAAGTGCGAGACAAGAGGATTAATCAAGAATTTCATTACAATGGTCCAAACTCAATTTGGGGTGAATGTCAAGAGTATAAGATCGATAATGGATTGGAGTTCATCATGCGGACTACTACAATGAGAGAGGCATCCTTTCACCAAAGAACTGCGTGGAAACACCTCGTGAAGAATCACGTTCTTTGAGAGGAAGCACGAGGCATATTTTAAATGTGACTCGGGCATTAATGTTCCAATCTCACGCCCAAAGTTTTACGGTCTTATGCGTTTGTACACTCTGTCCATTTGATAAGCAGTGCGCCGGTTGTTCTGCGGTATAAGTCACCATATGAGGCTCTATACGGCCATATTCACGACCTTGACACCTCGAGGTTTTGGGTGTCTCTGTTTTGCCTCTACATTAATGCGGGGCGAGAACAAGCTTGATCAGAGGCAAGGAAGTGTGTATTTCTTGGATACAAACCGAGGATTAAAGGTTACATTGAGATGGATCTTGGGCGAGGAAATATTTGTCTCGAGGAATGTGATTTTCTATGAAGATTCATTCCCTTACATAGCTCTTAAGCAGTACAAACGACTCTGTTCTACTCCTACCACATATGACTTAACCACCTTTGATCAAACAACCCAAATCCTAGCGACTCATTACAAACACCTCGGATCGGTTCTTCCACAGATCCTCCTAATGAGCCTACATCACTACTCATCCTACCGGTCCATTAGAATCGATACCTCACAAGGACACGAAACTCATGCCAGCGACTCACCACAAAACCTAGAAAATACAAACACCACTTTGTAAATGATAGGCCAACCAGAAATGTTAGACCACCAATTCGTTTTAAAGACTACATATGCAACACTAGCCTTACTAAACCCAATTGTCTTTATCCCATTCACTCTTTCATTGGATATGACAAATTAATGCCCAACTACAAGAAATTTATCATGACAATAACTTGGAAATGAACCAACAAACTACAAGGAGGCATCCAAGTTTGATTCTTTGGAAACAAGCTATGAGAGTTGAGTTGGATGCCTTAGATCACAATCATACATGGGAATTGACTTCTCTCCCACCTAGAAAGCAAACAATCGGATGCAGATGGGTTTATAAGATTAAGTATAGAAGCGGATGGCTCGATAGAAAGATACAAGGCAAGGTTGGTTGCGAGGATATACACACCTGGCGAGGGAATTGATTACATGGAGACTTTCTCTCCTGTTGCCAAAATGACCACCGTGAGGCTCCTCTTGGCAATTCTTTGCAAGTCAATCTTGGCACTTACAACAACTTGATGTCAACAATGCCTTTTTGCATGGGGACCTTGATGAAGAAGTATACATGGACATACCTCGAGGCTATGCTTCCTCCTCTTACGGTAATCAAGTGCATAAAGTGTTGAAGTCTCTCTATGGGCTTAAACAAGCAAGTAGGCAATGGTTTGCCAAGTTATCTACATTCCTCATGACCTCGACTACAAGCAATCTCAATCGATCACTCCTCTTCACAAAAGCAGAGAATGGTGAGACAAGCGCTCTTCTCATTTATGTTGATGATTTAATTTTTATTTGGACCTAACTTAGAAGAAATTGAGTGCTGTCGAGAAGCAATTGGATCTGATTTTAAAATCAAAGATGCAGGAATTTGTTTAAGATACTTCCTTGGCATAGAAGTTGCGGGAACTCCTTTGGGATCACAATTTGCCAAAGGAAATATGCACTAGACTTGCTTGGTGAGGTGGTTTACTTGGATGCAAACTGTTTCCACTCACATGACTAAGTCACCTCACTTAGAGCGATCTTTGAAGATTCTGGCGATGTTGATGGCGGTAGCTACAGAGCGCCTCATTGGCAAGCTTCTATATCTTAACAACACTAGACGACCTTAGTTTTGCGATGCAACAACTAAGCCAATACATGGCGGACGAAGGGCGAGACACTTGCAAAGCTGCTCATCGCATTCTCAAGTACATTAAGAATGCTCTGGCGAAAGCCTCTTTTTCCCTGCATCTTCTACTTTACAATTAAAAGGGTTGATGATTGATTGGGCAACATGCATTACAACTAGAAAGTGCATTACTGAGGTTACGTATTTTTAGGTGAGTCTTTAATTTCATGGAAATCAAAGAAACAATCCACGGTTTCTCGCTCTTCAAGCGAGGCGATCACCGTGCTTTGGCTTCCAACGTATGTGAGCTTGATGGCTTACCTACTTCTTGCATGATTTACAACTACACCGCCATTACTCCTGCATTGTTATATTGTGATGATCAATGCACACGCCACATTCTTTGCTAATTCTAGCTTCCACGAGCGCCTAAGCACATTGACATTGATTGCCATGTGGTTCGAGAAAAATTACAAGCAAAGTTATTCCCACTTACTTGCTGTGCCCTCATCATCTCGGTGGTGATCTCCTAACAAAGCTCTTGATCCTCGACCATTCACAAGTCGATCTCCAAGCTTGGAGTGCTTAACATACACCCTCCGACGAGGGGGTATTGAAATATATTGTATATTGTAAAATAGTTCTACATAGTTTATTATTCATGTCATGTTAACTATGGTTAACATAAATAAGCGATTACCTTAGTTGGTTACAAAAGCGATTAACAACTGTTGAAATTTTGTTTTAGAAATTAGTTAGTTCTTAGCTCTTTGATTCTTTGATCCTATATATGTAACCAAATACCAATCAATGAAATTAATTCACTTTTTCACATTTGAGAGTTTATCTTTTACAATAGGTTGACATTTTTCATTCCATTGTGTTAATACCTAAATCTTATGTTGTCTAGACTCAAATCTACGCACTTATGAGACTTCTTTGAATTTGCGATTACCCTCCTCATCTAACACAAAATATATAAATCAAAATATTAGTGCATGACAAATACATCTTTGGAAAATCCACTACCTAATTATAGTCGATATACCAATAACATCCACTAGCCATTTGGAATTAGTCTTGGATTGACTTGTAGATGAACCATTTGGAGCAGGACACATGATGTCCACTCCTATAATTTGGTTGAGTATATGGCGCATCTTGAACTCACGAATGTCATCTTTCAAAGATGAAGATATGTTAGGCATAGGCGCCCGTTGGGGGTATCGATTACCCTATGAGTAGTTCTCGCAAAAGATCAATGTTCTTGAATTGGTCTAGATCGACAATTACGGAGACCATCATATCTTCTTTTAGGAGCCATACCTACCTGACATTCAAAACAAAACTAGGAAATTATTTGATGGCTGAAATAAGATATAAATAAAATAATTACATAACTATGAAATGCTTCAAATATAAAGAAAAATACGTACAATAACAAAATTCATTCTATTCTATAATCAAAATTTTCTCAAAAATACGTACAATAACAAGATATCATGACTCGAATTGCAGTACACCAAAATAGATCAAATTATTAAAAATCAAAATAATTAAATTCAACCCTAATAATAGGTTAATCAGAATACCCATGACTTGAATATCTGCCTATGTGCCTTATATGTGACATGTATTTTTTTCAATTAATTACTTTTTTTTTGACCAAATTTGAATTAATTGCTGAAGTTACCTGTGTAGTTACTTTTGACTGCAGGGGGGAATCCACTTACATATAAAAGCTCCCAATTGTTTATACCATTATCCTACATCATAGTTACTTAATACATTTCATAGCCTCTTGTCTCATTTTAACAAAAGTGCATATAACAGTATCCTTAGTTCATAATCAATAGTACATTCATGGCAATTGTAGATTATAAGTTATAAAGAATCCTAGTTTCAAGACCAGCAATATTGATTAACAATAAAAACACTCAAAAACAAGTTGTAACATTTCAACACAACGAAATTCGGTAAAACACAAATTCATGCTGAAATTTCACAAATCCTACACCAAACAGTGTACTAAGCTAACATAATGTTTCTCAATTTGATACTCAAACACAGTTTCCGTGAAAAATACGAAGAAGAAAGTATCCAGAAAAAGATAAACAGATCCCTTAATCTCTAAAACAGTACAACCAGAATTACAAGGAGAACATAACTTCAAAACCTAACCTATTGCTGAGATGATGAAGAGAGGTTGGAAATCGTAATTGTGTTCTGAATAACTAACCTCTTGCAATTGTGGTTGCAATTGTGTTTTCAGATGTTAACGAAGAGAGATGAAGAGTGTTCTGAAGCGAAGAGAGATGAAGAGTAATGAAAGCGAGAAATTAACAAAGAGAGATGAAGAGTGTTCTGAATCAAAACTTGTTAGTTATTAGCGATTGTGTCCTTATGATTGATTTTCTACCATACTTCTTGCAATTGTGTTCTGAATCAAAACCACGATCTTTTTCTAATCAAAACCCTAACAATAGTGTTTGAGATGAAGTGGTTTTGTAAGAGATAAAAACCCTAACTTGTTCTTGCGATTGATGAAGTGTTTGAGATATTAGAGATAAAATTCGGGGAAGCGAAAGGCGATCGAGACTTTTTTTAAAAGCGAACCGTCGGAAGATGAATGGAAACCGCCGTCGGTGTGTGGTTGTTAAAAGCGAGTTATAAGGAACCTGCGGGCTTCAAGGAGGCGACAGCGGTTGGGGATAAGCGCCACAAGCGAAATGTCGCTATGTCTCAAAAATTTTGTAGTGGTTTGAAATGGAGTTGATGGGTAAAACACTTTCTTTGCATCATTCACATTAACGAACAATCATTTAAACATGATAATTATTGGATGATATTGTATCATGTTTTCATAATCATAACTAAAACCACCACTCTTCATTTTGTAGCATAACCACTTACACGTAGGGAACTTATGCAATTGCTCAAACTCATTGTGATGTAATGTGCAATCATTTGGGCATGCATGTATTTTTCCACTCCACACTCATCAAACATAATATCGTGTTCACATTGTACAAAAGATTTAGCAATGTGTTACCTTTGGGTAGTAGGTTTTCAACAACTCAAGCAATTCCGTGAAGCTCTTATCAGTCCATTCATTTATTGCCTTCAGATTGAACAATCTTAACACCGCCGACAACCATGTGAAATTTGTCCATCCCAAATACAGAGGCTCTTCTTTGTCTTTACTTAGAATATCATACAAACACGCTCGCTTAAAATATTCAAGTCCAATGACACGATTCATGTCCAATGGCGGACCCAATACCCTAGGTAGCTAGGGGGTGCAAAAAAAATCATTATGGTTTTCCGGATTGTAATTTTTTTTTCTTCAAATGTCCTCACTTAATTTACTAAAATTAAAGAATCAAGTTATATAACTCCACACATATTTAATGAAAAATCACCAAATTAGTCTCTAAGTTTACCCGCCATTATCTATTTAAGTCCTAAAGTATGTGAAAATAAGTAGTAGTTTGTAAAAATATGTCATATCGGTAAAATTACTTCCTAAAGTTTTATAAGTAGTCTCTTACGAAGATTAAGAAAATGATTTATTAAAAATTGGGTTCAAATTGGGTGCAAATTTAAAATTTTGAGGGGTTCATAAATTAAAATAGTTTTATATAAAAGGGTACTAATACTAACATTTTGTTTCCATGAGGCTCAACTGAATCCCCTGAATATAGTGTAGGTCTGCCACTATTCATGTCCTCTATTTGGTCATCCATATCTACATTGATTTTCTCTCGTTGAAACACACTTAGAATGTCTTACTTTTTATATCCATGTAGTATAACTTATGTAGGAGAAGAATACATAGTTATGTTTATCCTAGTTCACAACAATTCTTTGCTACATCTAGTCCACACATTAAAGAGTGATTTTGCCTTAAGCCTTTAAGGAATCCCTATGAAAAGTATTCTTAACATATCCCCTCTCAAGGCTTTACAAAGTGTATATTATTAATTTCTTCAAGCCTTACTAGGTTATACGCATATATTATTTCTTCAAGTCTCACGGGCTCTACATGATTAATATTAATAAATTTGAATTGAGAAATGGTAATAAATGTTGCATGAATGAAATATAAAATTGACTTTTGACTCAAAATATCAAATTGACTTAAATAGTCTTACTAAATATAGATAATCATTATATATATTATTATTTTTGTCAAAACTATTAAATATCATTCAACATAAATCATTAATACAACTATTAAATTTTTAAGTTTATTGTCAATTTTTAATCAAAATAATATAAAATATAACATTTTAAATATTATAGTAAATATTATATTTATTGAAATCATTAATAAACATTTATTGAGTCAAACAAATATATTACCTTTTAAATATTATAATAAATATAAAATTTATTGAATAGTTTTTTTGACCAAAATGATTGATATCATTTATAAACATTTATTGAGTCAAAAAATATAAGATTTTAAATGTTATAATAAATATAATAAACTGGAGTATTTAAGCTATGAAATAGCTATATAAATACTTAGTGCAATCAAACATTTTATGCAATATTGTCCATGCAATATGTTCATTCTTTCTCAAAAAAATGTTATATGTTCATTTTGTTATATTTGGAGGTTATTGCGGTCTACATTTTCTATCACTTCTTCTCCTACTTTTCCTTTCACTTGCAAATAGCTCTTTCAATAGTGATATTCTTCTATATCATCATATCAAATCAACAAATCACCACATGATCTATTGTTTTTCAAAGTAAGTGATTCTTCCTTAAATTTTTATATGTTTTAATTTAAATATTTCATCTATTAAGTTATATTTTTGCCCAAGTTTTATAATATCGTGATTTGGATTGAACAATATATAAATATGGTGACTTTTGCAAATGTTTGTTCTTCGTTATGATTCATACCATTATTTTGTTATTTAGAAAATGAAAACTATTTTGTTTTTGCACAAATAATCATCATTTCATACGAAAAACAATATTTTTTCTCCAGCTCTATAAAAGAATAACAACATTATCTCATCAACGATGTTGTTGTGATTTATCTTAATTTACACTTGTAATTTTTAATATTAGATATTTGTTAATAATTAATTGACAAGAATAACTATGTATCAAATTTTGAATGAAATTGACATTCAAAACAAGTTAGGAGATAACCTACTTGAATGTCATAATTTAATTAAATCTGAAAATTAAGTTTCATTTTTTTACTTTCAGAAAAAAAATGCATTTTACTGTTCAATATATTTTAACATTATTTTGTTGACGTATTAAAAACTAGAAGCATCTAACTTTTTAGCATGATGATGCAGCCTAACCCAACAGGCGGGGAAATCAGCGCCAAGTGCCATGTAGATCACAACTCTTCTGGTTGGATTGGTGTTTTAGACATCTACATGATGAGGTGGATTATTATCTGGTGGAGTAACCTGATAATAAGACAACGAACAACTTGTTACACCTATATTTCATGTTTCTTTTTTGTGGTTTGTAGTTTCAATAATTTCTCTACTATTTGTCATTTGACTGTGGGTGGCTATAAACCTCGTGATTTTTTTGGAGTTGATTAAAGCTAGGCGATCTTGAAGAAGGTGCTGCGTTTTAATTTTGTGAAGAAAGGGAGACTAAAGTTATATATGTGGGTTGAGTTATCCTTTCTGATATGTCTTAGTCAAAAAAAACAATATAAGTTTGTATTTGACTTTTTCTTTCTCTTATAAAGACACCAATAAGACGAACTTTAGGGATTTTGGTTTCCTTCCACTATTCTGCTCTCATGTATGGAATCATGTTAAATTGTTTATTTTTTCCTGATTTTTAGTGATCTTATTATAGACATGAATTTTGCTGAAAATAGGTAAATATGTTCACTTATGAAAATATAGGTATTTGATAAGCTTAATTTCATGGGAAAAATGAGAAGTAACTAAGCACTCCAAATGACTTGATTGAATGATAAGATTAAGGTAATTGGTAATCATATTATAATTCAAGAGTTGTGGTTGTTAACCAAGATTTCAACTTTAACCCAAAACCTCCAAAAAGGATTACAATAAGCATGAGATGGATTGTGATGATAATTAAAATTGAAATATTTAGATCCAATGATTCCTAAGCCACAACAAAGATCAAAGGAAGCCTTGTGATGGGCTTAGGATAAAGACTTGCATGAGAACTTTATATTGCTTAGATGAATGTGAAATGTAGCTATGCCTTGCTAATATGTGAAACATGGTTTTATAACCTAAAAAGTACAAATGAAATTTATGTTGGTACTGTGGCCTAAACGCAAAGAGAAGGTTTGCTCTAGGGTTTGTGATATAATAAGTGGCTGAATCCAGCAATACAGTTCCCATAGCAAAGGACCTTGAGGGAATAGTTTTCAAAATGACTTACTTTATGCGATTGAGATATATGATACTAAAAAGGACTAAAAGTGAAAACGTTAACTAACTTAAAAGATTTAGTTTGTATGAATAAAACATAAAAGACCAATTTATTACCCAAAAAAAAACTAAAAGGACTCGTGCTGTAATTTTGTCTATCCATCCATAATTACTTCTCTTTCAATTTTTTAGCAACAATTGAACCACCATTGTCTACCGATTCATAAAAATCCTCTTTTGGTTTTCCTCCTCTTTCAAACCCTATTTCTTCGAATTGTGGTTCTCTTCAATCTCCAACAATGGGAAGAGAATTAAACTGAAAACAGAGCACATATCTTGAAATTTGATATTGCTTGATAGCATAGGGTTAGAGAACAAAATAACGAAAGTTGATTTTACAGTTTATACAAGTCAACTTTTCTAATCCATTTTTCTGTTGCTGTCTTTTCATCAGTTTCTCATTGCATTTGCAGTGTTGCAACGCCGAAGTCTAGCGAATGAGGAAAAACAATATTGGAGGTACTGCCTCACTATTCACTAACCTATCCTTGTGCATGGATTTATTATTAATCAACGATCTTATGATAAACAGCTTTCTTTTTTGATTAACATAACATAACAACTCCCTCTTGTCCTATATTTAGGTTGTTGATTGAATAACTGATATATCTCGTCTACTATAGACTAGATAGATCGGTTATTCAATGATTCTAATACTAAAACTGTATTTTTCCTATTATATATGAGACTACAGGGAGTATGAAACATAGTTACCAGACACGATACTGACACACACACATCAAGTGACTGAATATAAACATGTGTCCACGGGCACCAACCTGATTGAATATAAACATGTGTCCGTGAGCTCTAACCTGTGTCGAACACAGGACGTGCTTTCAATCCAAAGTTAAGTGTCACCTTCAATCTGAAGTGAAGTGTCAATGCTACATAGAACATACTAAAAGAGATAGGCCTGTCTCTAGAGTTTAGACTATATACGCCTTAGATATGAAGTGAAGTGTCAGTGCTACCTAGAACATACTAAAAGATTTTAAGAGTCCCACATCGAATATGATATGACCTAAACAAGAGTTTATAAGTATGAGACATCTCTCACTCTACAAGTAGGTTGTATTAAAATGAGCCGTAACTACCTTAAACTGATGTCAAACAAATTCTTACTCTAAAACTATTTCAATGCTTCTCTGTTTGTTTTTAGTGAAAAATAATAAGTACTGAACCTATAGTACTGTACCAGAGTTTGATCTTTTTTCAAATGGTAGCCAAACATCTTTGCTACTCAGGTAAACTGTATTTGACCATTGTGAACAAATGCATTGGATGCCACCTATGGGGAACCAGGAAAGGAACCAAACAGGCACTGCCACAACTTAAACAATTGCTCTTATTTATGATATTATAGACTTACAAAGTCTGTTACAACACAAATCCCACTTTGAGATTCCTAACTAAATTATTATAATTGGTTAACATTTAGGCAAATCAGAAGGTGGTGGAGGAAGTGAAGTTGCAAGAGTCGGTCCATTCTCAACCTCAAATGCCATGTTTAGTCCCCATGGCACATGATCCTCCATATGGCAATGCACAAACCATACCCCTGTAAGAATAATATAAGGTATTCATTAGTGTGTGTTGTAAATGAAGCACCGACATAGACACCGGACACGACACAGACAGACAAGCACTTGTTTTAATTTGAAAAATACAAGTAACTGAAATGTCATTGTGTCCGTGTGTGACACCATACGTGGCGACACGGGATTATTTGCTTGAACAAAAATTAATACCAGGATTATTTGCTTGAAATCTGATAACAGCCCATCCTCCTATTGGCACAGCAATTGTGTTACGTCTTTGGGGATTCACCAAATTAAACTTAACCCGATCTCTCTTGGAATTGAAATTCCCAAAGCCCTGAGCTAAAACATAGAAGCTATAACCATGAATATGCATAGGATGGTTCTGCAAGCCTAGAAATGCAGTATTTTGAAACACAATCTCCACCGTTGAATTGAACTTGAGTCTCTTCACCTTCGTTGATTTTGGTGCAAATAAAAGATTTGTATCCATACTTATGTTATCATTTGTGAAATCAAACATAATTGGAGGGTTGTTAGGGAAATCTGTAGTGTAAACTCCACTCACTTTTTTATAAAATGCTTCTAACATAGAATAACCTTTCCCAATAGGGACCACAAAGGACTCATTGTTCAAGCTACCAGAAAATCTATGTTGGGATGGACCCTTACACGTGGCATTAGAGATATTTAGAGGATCACAATATGCTAGGTTTAATCCAACGGTAATGAACATGTGTTCATCAACCTTAAGTGGAACAGGAACCCAATGTGGGCTTGTTACTAAACTTGTTATGTTGCTGTAGAATTTGTGAGCTGTTGGTGTGTCGTCGAAAGGCGGTAACGATGGCATGATAGGTTTTGATGATGATGATGAGGGTGCATTGTCGTAAACGACAATGCCACGAGTTGTCGTTTTGTCGAATTCGGGAAGGCCAACAACATAAGCAGAGGCAGCCATGTAGTATGAACCAATGGGTTGGTTTGCTGTGAATAAAACATCAGCAGTTTGGCCAGAGGCGAGAACGATGATATCGGTCACATATGGGTTCGTGTACTCAGCATCAACAGCAACAACTGTGAAATTGTGATTTGCTATCTTGAAAAATAGATGGTCATTGAGTGCAGCGTTGATCATTCGTAACAAGTAGGTCTTTCCTTGCTTCACTGTCATCTTAAATGTCTCTGTAATGTGTTCAAAATATCATAGACCAGATACATCAGTTATTCAATATATTAAAAACTGCGTTGTCTCTTATAAAGTGGACCGGAGGTAGTATTGAACAAGATAACTTACGATTTTTGGAACATTTGAAGAGATCACCGGGCAATCCGTTGATTGTGAAAGCATCAGATACATTAGGAGACCCTCCACTAGCTACTGCTTCGGCCTCCTTATCAACAACATTAGTACTATACCAATCACCTGTATTTAATGAAAAAAATAATAATTTCGTGTAATTGAAGTATTTATAGTAATTATATATAGAGGATTGTTTTTTTTGGTTGGAGGGACGAATCGAAGTCACAAAGGCCAAATCTCAATGGATCGTGACAACAAGGCATATTGTAATATGACGCAAATGATAATATGTACCTAATATAATGGGAACTTGCTTGTATGGTTTGGGGAAAGGAAATTGACCGGAACGTGGGTGAATGATGAAAGCACCATAAACTGTGGAACGTAAATCAGATGCATGAGCATGCCACCATAAAGTTCCTTCTTGTTTTGTGACATTGAATTTATATGTGTAATTGTTTCCTGTTGTAATTGGGCATTGTGTTGCATATTCAGGACCATCTGCCCAAGCACTGAACAGCTGAAACACTCCATGCCTACAAAGAGTTCAGAATGAAGCTCGAACATAGATACCAGACATAACACTGACATACATGAAGATAATAATACTGACACAGACATGTAGACACTGAACAGAGAAACGATTACCAGTGAATGGTGATATTGTAGGGTGCCTCGTTGAATACATGGACAATTACAGTGTCACCTTCGCGAACATTTATCTTTGGTCCTGGCAATTTTCCATTAACTGCCACAATCACTTGCTCTTTGCACAAGCGATTCATAGTCTTGTTTTGAATCTGCAGAAACAAAAGACATAGTCGACCCGTTTACTTTATTTTCAAATTTTCATTTTCTGAACATAAAACGAAAATGTAGACAATAATAAGTTGGTTATGGAAGCAAATACAATAAGTTACTTTGAAAGTGTGCTCAACAATAGCACCAGAAGCAACTGAAGAAGCTAGAAGAGCAAAAGCCCAAGCTAGGAAAACAATAATAGCTTCATGTTCAATTGAGAAGTCATTAACCAAAAGAAGTTCGAAAATAGAAGCTTAATTTTATCTAAAAGTGAATGATGCTAATCTGTTATTGATTAATTGTTTTGGGTTCGTTACTGGCCTTCAAATATATAGTCAGTGAAATTTGTCATTTTCCGTTCTGTGTGGTCCATGGCTCCATGCCATTATATTTACTTTACTATTCACAAAATTAAATCATTCATTAAATTATTTATTCAGTATTCACAAAAGCCAATATTGTATGTGATTTGAGTCGGCAAAACGTTGGGGACCAAACATGTATGCCAAAATCCAATCGTACATGATATTCATGATAAGGTCCTTGATGAAAGTTAGAGACTTGTATCGGTAAGGCTTAGTTTAACTGACAAATATTGAAATTGTTAGGTTGAATATCATATCTCGAGTTTAAAACTTGAAAGCATATCATTGCGGTTGTGTGTGAGTTTACGTATTATCACTTTATCATATTTTATCATATTTTTAGTTTTTTTTTTTAATTGATATCATAGTAATATTTTAATTTTTGAGAACAAATAAAGTGGGATATTATTATATTCTTTACTTACGCTAAGAAATCAATAATATATATGAATTTATAGCATAAATAAAAACATTGATTCACGTTGTAAGTGTAACCCAGACAATGCCTGCTAGATTTATATGTTTTAGAAAATGTGGTTTAGAAAATATTATAAACATGGGCTGCTATTGTATAAGGATTATAAATTTTTTCATAGAAATATATTATATTATAATATATATTATATAGGATTTAACTAGTAGATGGCAGTATACAAATATTTTATAACGTCAACCAATCATAAATTGACAAATCCTAAAAATATTAAACTTTTATTTCACTCATCTTGAAAGTCACACCTGCCAAGATCTTTTATTAGTTGACACAGTAAAAAATCTTTATCTTATCGATGCATATCGATTAAACTATATAGTATATAGTATATGTTACATATGTTGCACATGTAACATGTTAATATAGTTTCACTAATGCAAAGATAATTGTACATTACTAGAGTTGAATGAAATTGGCATGTCTTAGCTTGATCACGACTTGTTAATATTCTTTTTCTTTTTCAAATTTTCTAATACTAGCTAGCATGCAATAAGCCAACGTCGTTTTCATAGCAGCCTTGCGTGTGGGACTGATCTTTAGTCACAAACCAATAGTTTTACGCGGGAATTTTTTGTTTTTTGGCGTTCATACGCGGGATATTTATTTCTTTACCGTGTTTTTAGTGTGCAATTCTCGTCGTTTTTGTCGCTAACTAATCTATGTTGGGGAATTTGGTTGGTTACGTGTAAATCCGATTTTATCGGTCTGTGTGGTTCTCCCCCTCTCAATAAAGTTTTTGTCATACTCAAGATTCGAATTTAAGACCTTAAAATAGGATATGAGTCTAATACCACTTGGAGCAACCTTTTATTTCTTACTTGATTCACGTTTATTTGATGTTTTTATCAGAAGAAAAGAGAATGAATATTTTGTGTGCGCGTGTATCTTGCTTCCCTTTTTTGTTTATATAAATGTTAAATATATTTCTTTTAGTTTGTGTTAAAAAAAATATTTCTTTTAAGAAATAAATTTGCAATTTATATTCAAATTTAAAATATCATTTTTAGTTCATATGAAATACAAACGAATAAGCATTTTGCTCACTATAAAAAAATTAAAATTAAAATAGCCATTGTTAAATTTAAATTATTCATTTTGGTCTCTCAGATCATTTTAAACTTGATGTCTCACAAAGACTAAAATGAATAATTTTAAATTTTGCAATGATTATTAAAAAAAAATTGCAATGACCAAAATGAATAATTTTAATTTTTACAAAGGGTTGTTTTAAAATAAAATTGCAAGACCAAAATGAATAATTTTAAATATTGTAGGGACCAAAATGGATATTTATTGTATTTGCAGAGATCAAAATAATATTTAAATCTTCATATTATTAAAAATCTAGTATCCAATATAACTAGGAATGTCATAGAAAGACCGAAAGAAAACATTGCTAATGACGGTCTCAGGAAGACAATAACAACCATATTAGCTTCTCTAATAGAGAACTCCAAACTAGAATTTTGAATGAAAAAAACTACAAACGGCTACAATCTTCTCTAATAGACTTGTATTATTAGAAATATAAAATTAGATAAAAATTAGTTTAGTGGTAATTAGTTTGTTAAGTAATTGTTTGTTAGTTAGCATCCACTAGAGCTCTATAAATAGAGCATCTTGTACTCACTTTTAGTTATCTTTTTTCAATATGATTCCTTATGAAGAGTATCTACCTCTTTTACCACATGAGTATTCTTATGCTCAATACCTCTCCTATGGTTTCGATCTATGCATGTACGATCCTATGATTCCTATGATTCTTAACACGTATAATCTCTTTCATCTTCCTATGGGCCTATTAAACCTATTTTGATATATGGGAAGGAAACTTCGAGTTTCGAAGTGTTGCGAGTAAAATTGTTTTAGAAGAAAGAAGATTAAATAGTGAGGGTAGCACTTCATTAAACCAGTCTTGGTATCTCGAGATGAGGCTTATGAGAATAACCATGAAATGAATATGAAAAGTTGGAAATATGAAAAGCCTAAACATGTTAAGAAAAATTGTCTAGGTGGAGCAATATCAGAAAAAGGCTCTGAGGCGAATGCTAGCTATGACTTCCTTGTTTTGGGAGATAATGGTCTTATCTAAAAATGAGAAGTCTATCCTCATGGCATTGTCTTGGAAAATGATAAGGTATTGCTAGCGGATTCAAAATAGGACACATGCATTGGTTGACATTGATGCAGGTGTGCATGGTGCCTTTCGACATGTAGAATTTCTTAAAGTTCTTTAGCTTCAAGCGAAGTATACTATTTTTATGGCGAAGTATGGTAGCTCTTTTAAACTATGATTGTTGGTGGAGAGTGTGGTGTATTAAGTTCATTGGATGTTTGAGATAAGTCTATGTGTTATAAAATTTTGGCAAAAATGTTAGTTCTTTATCTTTATCCCAAATTTCAGTTTAGTCCTTTATTTTTTCTCAATTTTGTACTTTATGTTTCAAATTAGTAACAAAGTAATTCTTTTATTAACTTTCCTAATCCTTTATATTTCTGAGTAGTTTCAAATTGGACCATATTATCATTTTAAATGACCAATTATTATGGTCTCAACCAACTCAATTCAAAGAAATAGCAACTTGTTACAAAGTTAATAAAAGGAATACTTACAAATTTGAAATATAAAGGATCAAGGTTTAAAATAAAAGGAAAAACATAAAGAACCAACTCATATATCAAAAAAGACCAATATGCATTTTTGCCTAAATTTTTTCATATAGTGTTGTTTTTTTATTGTCATTAAACAACAACTCATAGTTTTTCTCCAGTTTTAAAATTTTCTACATTATATTCTTGTGTTTCGATTATTATTATTTTATTTCTTGAACTCGATTATGCACTATCTAATCAATTGATAAAGGTTTTCATATCATCAGGAGAATATATTAAAAAAATTTAAAGGTCTTTTAGTCACTTACTGCAAATGTCAAGAAAATCCAGTTTAGTCACTGCAATTCCAAATTTTTAAAATAGTCCCCGCAATTAGTAAATGTTACTACTTTTTAGTCCTGCTTTGTTACTTTACTCTTAAAAAGGAGGACTAAATTAGATTTTCTTGACATTTGCAGGGACTAAAAGTACCTTTTAAATGGAATTGCAGGGACTAAAGTAGTAACAGCAGAGACTAAAGTAGTAACGTTTACTAATTGCAGGGACTATTTTAAAAATTTTGGAATTGCAGGGACTAAACTGGATTTTCTTGACATTTGTAGGGACTAAAAGTACATTTTAGCCTATATTAAATTCATTGGAGATATACTCCTTTCCATTGTCTGATCTCAACATTTTAATGTTGCAGCCACTTTGAGACTCGACCACCAGCATAGATTTTTACTTGTCAAAAAATATATTAATATGGAGTGTGATTTATGATACTAAGCAAACTGTTTAGTATTTGTTACTAAAAAGGTAAAAGGGTCGGTTACTTAAAAAAATTGAGAAATTGAGAAAAAAAAATTAAAAAAAAATGGGAACAAAAAATTTATTCATTAATCACAGATTTATACCACAATGGTTAGATGTCATTAACCGCAAATGTGTATAACAATAGTTAGATGCCACTAACCACAGATATGCATAACTGTAGTTATATGTCACTAATCATAGATATGCATAATTTTGGTTAGATTAGATATGAGAAGAATCAGAAAAACTTTTTTAGAAACGGCAGCTATTTTATTAACTTTATATATATATATATATATATATATATATATATATATATATATATATATATATATATATATATATATATATATATATATATATATGGTGGTTGCAAGGCGGTGGTTGTCGGCGGAGCTCATGAACCCAGCGCGGCGGCCAATGGTGGAGCTTCGGCGTCCGACGGTGTTCCTGAGGTGGTGCTCTGGCGCTCGCGGTGTTCGGCAGCGGCACTCCAGCAGCGGTCACGGTGGCTCTCTGGCGGGGCGGCTAGTGGCTGTGGTGGCTGCTATAAATATATCTTTGGTAAAAAAAGTATTTTTATAATTATCCAACAACATCCTTATTTTTAAAATGACAACAACACCCTTATTCATAGTCAACCATTAGATCAAATTAAATTAATAAAAAAAGGGATTCAATGGCTAAAATTTATTTAGTAAGAAAAACTAAGCAATTGGCTTGGTAACGTAAGTCATTGCCTGTTATATTGGTCGGATCATGGATAATTATGTCTTTTAAATTTTTGTTTTCATTTAAGTTCTTTATGTTTTCGTTTATGTTTCAAATTGGGAATCCATGTCAGATTAGTCATCCATGTTTCTGTTTATGTTTCAAATGGGTCCTCCATGTGTTTAGTTTATAATGACCAATTTAAGATAGAACCAAAAACATAAATGACCACATTTTAAAAATAAATGAAAACATGGAGGACCAATTTGAAAAAGGACCTCAAACACAATTATGCCTATATAAAAAAAAAAGTACTTGTTTTGGTTTAAGAAGGCATCCAAAACATAAAAATCAGAAAAACAGAGAACTTATTTACAAATCACTTGGGACAGGGAATAAAATCCAGAAATAACAAACACGCCTCTTACTATAATTACTAGATACACATTAATCACAACAAGAGCAGTAAAAGCAAAAAAAAAAAAGTTAACCTTTCTATTTCCATTATTGATGAATAAACTTTCTATAAGCTACAAATAAGCAACATTTTGTCTCCATCAAGAATTTTCAATTACTTGAATAATCTATGAATCTCATTCTCATAAAAATCAACCAAAATTGTGTATACATGTTCAAATAAATGATTCTGTATTGTTTCTATATTCTTATTTTTCAACAGATGAATTCAGAACTTAACTTCATTCATCGCCTCACGAACCGCTGCGACGCGAATTCGATGTAGCACTTCGCCTTTTAATCAACCAGTAACCAAATCCTCCAACAAGAATCAGAACAATAAAACCATCAACAACTCCAATTGCAATAAACATCCATCTTTTCAAACCATGCTCCTTATGCTTTCTACCAATTCCCTTAGGAACCTTAACCATATAACTAAATCCTGTACCTTTCTCCACTTGTTTAAGACCAAGGACTAATCTGTAAATATAACATTCTTTACCTTCTGTACTCGCGTTCCGAAAATACGAAGCAGCGACACATTTACAATCCACTAAACACAAATTCTCACATGCTTTTTTGCTAATATTGACCAATTGAGGAGCACCCTTAAGAACACTACTTACATTATCTAATTCTAACATTTCTGCTTCTTCACCACTGCAAAAATTACCAGAAAGCCCCTTACTGCAATCACCATTACTACTACTACTACTACCCTTGTTTTCATTTGTCAAAATCTCAATACATGAGCATGTATTGGAAAATGTACATATACCATAAGGTTTACAAGAAAATGGAAGATCACATGTATTATTAAGAACTTGAAAAGTGGTCTCAAATTGTTCCTTCTCAGATGAATAGTAATATAATCCAATGTTTCCTGTTTCATTCTTTAATGCTAAAAATCTTAGTTGATGATTACTTTCTTGAGATGGAATTTGAGCTATTTTCTTGTATTTGGGATCAAATAACAATAACCCTTTTGAACTAAGCTTAACATATGAAATGCTTCTATTCATTGAAGGTTGAAATTCCCAGTAAGAATATCTTAACTTACCAGAATTCAAGTATAAAGCAATCTTATTGTTCTCGATTTCGAATGAATAGAACAAGCTCGAGTTGCTTCGCGAAGATGTTAATCGAGTCGACACGTCGAGTTGCTGGCCTTTGAGTATTACATTTGTTAGAAAATTGAAACTTTGCCATTTTATGTTGTTTAGTGCATCTATAAGTACAAGGTTGCCTGTCTTCTGTATCTGCAATCTCTGCTTCATATCAGTCAATGCAAAAAAATCATGTATTAGATTCTATGCAATGTAGCTTAATTGACTATCTATAAACAATATAAATTACATATTTTCTCATTTATTTTCTTTCTTATTTCAGGAAAATGATGGTATGTGTAATTATTATCATCCATTGACTATTTCTATGATCTATGCATAGCATAGATCATAGGTAACACAAAATGATAGTATAATATCAACATTATTACTTTAGATTAGAAATGTGGTCGGGAGGAGAGACCTCACTAAAGATAGTCGAACAAGTCCTTCAACAAAGATTAGTCATCAACAAATAGAGCTGGCAAAACGGGCTACCCAACCCGCATTGGGGTCAGACTTTTTTGGGTCGGACTAAAATGTTGGGTTATGGCTAGAACCGTTAAATTGGCCCACCCGGACCAATGGGTCAAAGTGAAAAAGCGTGTAGGGCTAGGCAGTCCGTTTATATACTGGGTTGTGTTTTTTGTAGCCCAGCCCAAAACACTGGGCTAAATGGCTGACCCAACTCAGATTTTAACAAAGAAAAGCAGAGAAATGTTCAGAAAAACATAAAAAGACAGGCTCAGTATGGCTCATGGGCCAACTAGGATGAGCCAACATGTTCTGTTCTTTCTGGGCCTTTATTTTTTGAGTCCAGCCCAACACTAAACACTAGCCCGTTGGGCTGGACCAAAATTAACACCTCTAATTATGACAACAAACTTGATTTTATCGCCCCAAGTCCTATGTTTTTGCGAATTTTTTAGCCCAACCCATTTTGCTAGCTCTATCACCAAAGTTGATGGATACTTCACATTTCAGATAGTTAACAAAAAAAAAAAGTATAGTGCTATAGATTTTACCTTAACACCTTGTCCTGAAGTTCCAGTCTTCCATCCAAGTCTCTCATTGGGACCTTTCAACCTTAAATCTCCATCCATAGTGAGTTCAAGAAAGCACTTCTCAGTAACATAAAACTTAGAATAATGACCAGAATCCCAAACCTTAAAATCCCCAACAAAAACTTCCAAAGAACATGAATATTTCCCATTGATAGCTTCAATGCTTAATGCTACTCTAAAATTTGGTGCTGTCTGATTAGTCTCCACAAGAAAAGCTCTTCCAATAAAACTCATATCATACTCCACAGGAACAGCCACCATAATTTGGTAACCAATATCAACACTAGATTCAGAAAAAACATAGTTGAACAAAAAAACACACAGAAACAAAGGTAACAAAAAATGATTCATTAGTCACAACAAAAAAACACAAGTTTTGTTTTTTCACTTTTAAAACTAATAATGTTTGATGTTTTTGGAAGATGGGTTTGAAAGGAAGTGAAAGAAAAGTTAGACATGATTATTGAAACTCTGTAAGACACACTCACACCACCCACTCCTAAAAAGTTTATGAGCTTTCATGTTGCCTTAAACAATATATGTGGTGGGGTTGTAGATTACAAAAATGGGGTGCAAGAAGTAATTTTCTTTTCTTCTTTGAAATGAACAACTGTTGTTTCAGCTTTAATGGAGTTAGAAATTAGAAATTAAAAGTAACGGACCACTAAGATGGCTGGTGGCCATGTGAGAGTTTTTTAAGTGTATTAAGTATAGTGAGTAAATGACATTGAATCTTCCATTTTAAATTGCTTTTTTTTATAGTGATGTTATTTTTTTCCTTAAATGAATTGAGCATTTATGAGTCCTACACCAAATTAGTATTAATGTAAAACAAAAATAATTTTTTTAAATAGGAAATTTTTTCAAAAAATAATAATAACAATATTAAATGGGTAATTAATGATTTGACAATCTAAAAAAATTTGACCAATTTTTTGAAAAAAGTATATAAAATTTCTGGTCAAAAAGAATAAAGTATTAAGAAATTTAAAATTAATTATTAAATAAGTTGAAATAATAAATGCTAATAATTACTATTTAAATTTACAAGTGTCAATAGTCAACTTCGACTTCTTTTGATTAAAATACATTTTTTTGTCAATTTCTTAAATAGATCTCCGATACCTCGAAGTGTTTAGTTTTCACGGTCGCTGATACCTTAATTTATCAAAAAAAAAATACAGTACGGTTTCATAAGTGTGATTGGTGTTGTTTTCCAATCATACTATGACACCAACAATATTTTTTATTAATATTATTCATTATCTTCTAATTATATTTTTTTAAAAACTATTCAACGTGTGATTGTACGATTGGAAAACAACGTCAACTACACCTAAGCTTTAATGAGGCCCCATGTATTTTGTATCGGCCAAAGTGTGCCACTTCGCATCTCCTTTAATAAAAATTTTGCTTATAAAAAAAACTACACCTAAGTTTTGTCCTTTTATTATTAGGCGATCAAACATGTTTTTTTCGGCATAGTTGGATTTTTTTTGGTACAGTAGTCACATTAATTATGTTTTAATTCGCATTAATAATAAACTTAAATTTGTCATTTAAATTTTAAAAAACTCATTACATTTGGTGGGAAATTTTGAATCTCTATGTACCAAAAAAAATTGAAAAATTTTTTTAGGAAAATTTTTTTAGGAAAGAAAAAAAAATTGAATGAGTTGTAGATGCTAGAGCATACTAGTATACGCATGGGTCGAACTTTCCTTATGAGACACTGTGACCCTCTCTCCCCCAACGAAAGAAACTGATACTTTTATATGAATGTATTCAATTTAATTTAATATCTAACTAAAGTTAATCTCATAACTTATGGTATTCAAATACTGATAGGTGAGTTATGTTTAGGCTTTGAATTGACGTTTGAGCGTGGGTGACCATGATACTAAGGTGGGACCATATCTATCAAATTCTGTTGGTTCAATTGAGTGCCATTCTTATATCTTTTAGTGGGCATGCAAATTATATTGCAAAAGTGTCTTCTGAGGTTTTTGAGTGGTCTTAAGAAAACTAGGTTATGTCTTGCATACATGCCACGTGGATATGAACACTTTATGACACGTGTACCACTGTTATTTCTGACATTGCTCTTACGATTGGGTGACATGTCTTAGATTCCAACATCATCCAAACCTCCTTGGTGATGTCATTGCTTAGTGGCAACTCTTGTGTCCTCTTTGTCTCTTCTTGTTGGAATTGGATGAGAGAACTTTATACTTTATGAAAATGTTAATTATTATGCACATTAGATTTTAGACAAATTTGATTTGATACATGAGCTTATAGAAAATGTTTGTTTCCAAAATTTTATTATACTTTGAGTCTAATTAAATGTTGTTGTATTCAGTTAATTTTTTTATAAGAAACTTGCGATTGTGTTTTATATATTGGCTATTGCCCTGCTCCAATTTTCTAATGACTAAAAGTTGGATTGGGTCTTGTCAAAAAAAAAGTTGGATTGGACATTCATACCAATATTCTAGAATACTAGCCCCATAACTCGTGCGATGCACGGGATTGGCTAAATTTCATTGTATATTTTTTTCGAAAGAATAATATCGCATTGTATTTGAAAGAAAATTTTGTACTGGTCAACATTGAGCTTGTCAACTGTGATATAAAATCTAATAAGTAGCTGATGCCATTAGGCAAATGATATTACTTTGCAAAATATAAAATCTAATAACTGTGAATAAAAAATTAAATTATAAATATTAATTAAATAACAAATATTTTAAATTTAAAAGAAACTTTAATAAAGACATTTAAATTGAACATCCTTTTTAGATAAAATAAGAAGAAAAAGTGTAAAGAACTTTAATAATTATCAACATTCATTAAATACAAATACAAAAAATGAACCCATAATAAGAAAGAAAAATTGAACATCCTCCGTATATTTTTTTCCTCTCATTTAAAGGATGGACACTCGCTTGTGCTCCTTTTAATGAAATTGCTTATCGAAAAAAAAGGACAATACAATGAAAAAGTGAAGCACTCGGGTATCGTGCATGGTTGAAGGAATACTCATGATAAAATAGGAGCAGTTATACAAAGTTGAAAAAGAATATGGAGGTTTTATTGTAAATGTGACTGAAGGTCTCGTTGAAAGAAGACGATGAAGGTTCTATTGTAAATGTGGCTGAAATTTCCACACGGAGTCAATGTAGCAACACTGCATGTACTCGAATATTAAAGAAAGATAAAAATATAAAAACCAATTAAAGAAAAGATTTAATACCTGTTGGTGCAAAATGACCAAAATAAAGAAGACAATAAAATAGAAAGTGAAATACGTGATATCGTGATGGATTTGATGGAAATTATCAATAAAATAGAAGCACGTATAGAAAGTTGAAAGAGTACGATCGATGATCTATTGTAAATGTGGTTGAAGTTCCCGTAAATAAAATTAAATTAAAACTATAAATTAAATAAGAAGATTATAAAATCAAAAATAGAGGGTTATTGAGGAACACACTTCGTGTATTTGAACATCTACAATTTTTTAGGGTCCTAAAGTACCCCAAAATACACTGCTAGCATCCCACTTTATGTATTTTAAATTTTCACAAACTTATTATTATATTTTACCAAACTTCTGGTATTTGAAGAGTTAATTTTTTTTCAAATCCCAGAAGTACCTCAAAACGCACTACTTAACATTTCACTTTGGACATTTTGTTACAAAATAATAAAAATTTTAAGATCAACTACATCAAACCACACTTTTTAGGATCTGACTTTACGTAGTTTTTCAATAAATGAATTTTTTTTACCGAATCGATTATTGAAGAACAAAATTTACATATTTAAGCATCTAAAAATTTTTGAGACAATAAATAACTCCTTAAAATATAAGAGAAGAAAAAAACTGAAGAAAAACCAAAAAGAAACAAAAAAAATGGAAAAAAAGAAGAGATAAAAACAAAAAAAACAAAAAAAAAGTTGCAGATCGCAAAAAAAAAAAGGAAACCTCTTTGTAAAAATAATACTCAGTTTCTTTTTTTAACTCTACAAAGTTTGTCCACTGCGGGAATTGAATTCAGGAGTACTAAGTCAACCCCGTTTTCCGGAGTACCTTATGGCAATGGAACAATGGTGTTGATTTGTAAAATATATAGTCAAATAACCGTGAATAAAAATTAAATTATAACTATAAATTTAATAAACTTCACCCATTTGATTATTGAAGAATAAACATTGCATATATATTAAAATATCTTAAATTTTTTGCGACTGCAATGTACTCCTTAAAATATAAAAAAGAGGGTCTCTTAACCATTTGGTCATGGGTTCGATCACTGACTGATACGTATGAAAAAACATTTGTTGAGAGAGTTTAACCCCTTAAATGGATATCTGATACCTCAAATATATTTTCCTTCTAAGATGCTAGCCCCATAACTGGTGCAATGCACGAGATTGGCTAAATTCCTTCATATAAATGAGTAATAATTTTTTTTATACATTTATTAGCAAACCTCCTTATAAAAATAAGGCTATTATTTTTCGTACCCCCCTAATCATCTATCCCACCCCCATAAGTACCAATATGCGTAAAATGCCCCTGGCATTTAAAAAAAACGAACCGGACCTACATAAAAAAAAATTCCGGAATTAGCAAAAAAAAGAGGTATTTCCGAAATTTTGGAGGTGATTTTTCCGGAATTAGCGCAGAAAATTGGTATTTCCGGTTCACAATTTTTGAACCGGAATTATCTCCAGAAAAGGTAATTCCGAAATTTTGTATTTTTAAATTAAATTTTTTTCGGAAATACCTTTTTCAGAGGTAATTCCGGTTGAGAAAAATGAACCTGAAATACCTTTAAAAAGGTATTTCGATTTTTTTTTTTTTTTTTTTAACATTTTAATTTTTTTTAAATAGATGGTTATTACGGATTTAACCGGTGCCTTTACTACATCTGAGATATTTCCCACTCGTGATGCAATGACACGTTGGGTTAGAGATATTGGGAAAGCGAATGGAGTCATTGTGGTTATTGTTCGATCAGAGACGACGGAGAATGGGAAAGGGAAAAAGAACAAGGTTGTTTATGGCTGTGAGAGAGACAGGCACATACAATCGAGTAGATGTTGGGTGTTCACTTTGGTAGACACAAGAGTTCGAAAAGATGTGGTTGTAGGTTTCGATTGAAAGCTAAACCAATGTTACCTCCTAGTTCTGATTGGAAGGTGAGAGTGGTTGATGGGATTCACAATCATGAGCCTCATAAGACTTTGTTTGGAGCAGCTATATTTGGTAAGTTTAGCAAGGAGGAGCGGTCAATTGTTGGGGAGCATCTGTCCTTGGGAGTGAAAGCATTCAAAAGTCTTGAAGCATTAAAGAACAAATTTAAGAACAACTTGAGCAACATTACTCAGTTGTCTAGAACCCGCGTCAATATTCGGAAGGAAAAGAGAGGTAATATGACTGAGATGCAGCAGCTTATGACACTGATTCAGGCGAACCATTACTTGTGTTGGACGAGACGACTTCATGTATTGTATCGTTTCGTGATCGAAAACGCGTCTTTAATTAATTTTAATCTGTTTTTAATTAATTTTTTTTTGAAATACCTTCAAAACTAGGTAATTAGGTAGAGTTAAAAGATTTCGGAATTACCAAAAATTGAGGTAATTCCGGTTCACATTTTTTTGAACCGGAATTACCTCAATTTTTGTAATTCCGAAATCTTTTATCTCTCTACGGAATTACCAACCCTTCTGTAATTCGAAATTTTATATATTCCCGGGGCATTTTTGTCCAAAACGTATATTATGGGGTGAGATTGATGATTAGGGGGTACGAAAAATAATAGCCTAAAAATAATACTCGCTTTCTTTTTTTAATCAGACAAAGTTTGTCCATCATGAATTGAATTCGGAGCACTAAGTCAACCCCGTTTGTGAGAGTACATTATGGCAATGGAACAATGGTGTTGATTTGTAAAATATATAGTCAAATAACCGTGAATAAAAATTAAATTATAACTATAAATTTAATAAACTTCACCCAATTGATTATTGAAGAATAAACATCACATATTAAAATATCTTAAATTTTTTGCGACTGCAATGTACTCCTTAAAATATAAAAAAGAGAGTCCCTTAACCATTTGGTTATGGGTTCGATCACTGACTGATACGTATGAAAAAACATTTGTTGAGAAAGTTCAACCCCTTAAATGATATCTGATACCTCAAATAGATTAGTCTTCACAATCACCTAGAGGATACATTGATTTACAAAAAAAAAAAATATAAAAAAAAAAAGATAAAACATTAAAATATAAAAGATAAAAAAGGGAAAAAAAAGGGACAAAAAACTGAAAAAAAAAAGAAGAGAAAAAGACAAAACAAAAAAACAAAAATAAAAAAAAACCAAAAAAAAAACATTGCGAGCATTGGCGGGAGCATCGCCAAGCCGCATACAATTATAAGATATCGGTCTCTCGCGTCTCATGTTCTACGTGACGACGTAGGGTGGATAAATGTCTTTGTGTGAGTCATGATTAGGGGTGGACACAAAATAGTTACTCGATCGAAACCGTACAATCCGACAGTGGACACTGTCATTACGGACCAGTCAATGAAAACCGAACCCGCCCAACTAAGCAAAACCGATTACTAATGGACTCAAATGGTCGAGCTCGGATCTCAAGACTACATCCAACAGTAACCGAAACCGACCGTGTAATAGTGAGGAGTTAGTATATTTGAACAATTTTTTGAGCTTGCGTGCAAAAATAATTTCTTTTGGGAGAGAGAATAGCAATGCACATGTACTGAGCCACTGGCAGAGAAAGACATGTCTACTTTTTCATTATCACATATCTACTTGGGAATATTATTATTATTTTAAGTCTAGATGAAATGTGAAAAGGTGAATACTGTTCTTCTTCTTCATTCTTTCATCGTGGTAGACAAAACACCACCAAATCCAGCGAACCTGCACCACCAAAATCCTGCTTCTTTTCTTCTATTCTTCTTCACTTAGTAACCGACGAAGCCCACCCGACCATCCGTCTAACCGCCATACCCGTCACCCGAACAAACCGACAGAGAAAACGGTCGGAGATGGGTTTCACCTTCTCAACCGCGGGTTCCAGCGGATTTGGGTTTTCTGGACCGAATCCGGCCGTAACCGACCGGTGTCCACCCCTAGTCATGATAATCATGTCCTCATTACGAGGTAACATCTCGAATCTTGCCACTTATTATTGCACTCAAGTGGATCCATAAACAATAACTCTTCATTGTTCTGAAGATAACAAGTAATATAATAGAAAAATTTCAATTTAATGCTTTGTTTAAATTCATCTTAGGCAGAAGCATAAGAACATGATTATAGAAACAGATTTACCATCTGTGATGAAATCATCATTTGCTTACCACTATCTGAACCACCTAGATGGTGAATGGTACCAGACCGTGATTGTTCATTTGGTCGCTTCTGAGTCTGAAGGGAAGCATGTGTCTAGTCTCTTATGGTTTTCTAGGAGCCTCCTCTGTTAATCTCTACATGATCTCCTTCAGTATATTTATTTGGTGGGAAGTCATCATGGATAACATAATGTACTTATGCTTGATGCACAACCAAGGAAATATATTATTATAAAATACAAGGAGAACAGGCAAAGAGCTATGGCGGATGAAGGAGTTGTCTGTCACATTTCCTCTCATCTACATGTCATCTAATGTTCTTTGCATCGTTCACATTAACGAACAATCATTTAAACCTAATAATTACTGGATGATATTGTATCACCTTCGTAGGAGAACCTTTTGTGTTTTCATAATCGCAACTAAAACCACCACTCTTCATTTTGTAGCACAACCACTTACACGTAGGGAACTTATGCAATTGCTCAAACTCATTGTGATGTAATGTGCAATCATTTGGGCATGCATGTATTTTTCCACTCCACACTCATCGAACATAATATCGTGTTCACATTGTACAAACGATTTAGCAATGTGTTACCTTTGGGTAGTAGGTTTTCAACAACTCAAGCAATTCGATGAAGCTTTTATCAGTCCATCCATTTATTGCCTTCAGATTGAACAATTTTAACACCGCCGACAACCGTGTGAAATTTGTCCATCCCAAATACAGAGGCTCTTCTTTGTCTTTACTTAGAATATCATACAGACACGCTCGCTTAAAATATTCAAGTCCAATTAATGACACAATTCATGTTCAGTGGCGGACCTAGAACCCTAGGTCGGGGGTGCAAAAAAAATTCATTATGGTTTTCCGGATTGAAATTTTTTTTTCAAATGTCATCTCTTAATTTACTAAAATTAAAGAATCAAGTTATATAACTCCACACATATTTAAGAGAAAATCACGAATTAATCTCTAAGTTTACTCCGACATTTCTTAGAATGTGGTTTTAGCCTTAACTCAACCCCACAAAATCGCTTTGTAAGGTGAGGATGTCTCACACTTATAAACTCTTTTGAGACCATATCTCTAGTCAATGTGGGACTTGGGTTTTTCCCAATACCATTATTTAAGTCCTAAAGTGTGTGAAAATAAGTAGTCTGTAAAAATATGTCATATTGGTAAAATTACTTCCTAAAGTTTTATAAGTAGTCTCTTATGAAAATTAATAAGATAGATTTATTAAAAATTGGGTTCAAATTGGGTGCAAATTTAAGGATACTAGTGCAAATTTAAAATTTTGGGGGATTCAAAATAATTTTATAAAGGGGTACTAATACTAACATTTTGTTTCCATGAGGTTCAACTGAACCCCAGAATATATTCAACTGAACCCCAGACTATAGTGTAGGTCCGCCACTATTCATGTCCTCTATTTGGTCATCCATATCTACATTGATTCTCTTTCTTTGGAACGTACTTGGAATGTCTTACTTTTTATATCGATGTTGTATAACTTATGTAGATCCCATCAACAAGAAGATGGTTGAAGGTGTTGGAATACACAACAGGCGCTAAAAATTATCAGAAGATGAGCTTTTGTTTGATCATAGCAGATGCTACACACGTCTTAAACTTAAGGTTATTGACCAAATGATCTCGCTCTCATTGCTTGAAAAATATAAAGCGACAAACAAATGAAGTAAAGCAAGGAGAGAGTTAGAAGAAGAATACATAGTTATTTTTATCCTAGTTCACAACAATTGTTGCTACATCTAGTCGACACATTAAAGAGTGATTTTGCCTTAAGCCTTTAAGGAGTCCACTATGAAAAGTATTCTTAACATATCCCTCTCAAGACTTTACAAAGTGTATATTATTAATCTCTTCAAGCCTTACTAGGTTCTACGCATATATTATTTCTTCAAGTCTCACTAGGCTCTACATGATTATTATAGCCTCTCCAGGCTACAACTTTGACAAACTCACTCCTTATGGCTAATTGCCGAGGAGAACTTAATGTTTAGCGTCTCTCTAAACCCCTTATGTAAAATTAAGGTTGTTGCCACTATTGGGCAGATTACAACTTGAAATTGAGTTGGTGTCTGAGTGCCACAAAGTCATCTGTCAATATGAGCTTGAGTTAGTTCTAGAGTAACACTAAGTCATCCTAGGATTTACAACTCCTTTCGAATCATATAAACATTTATTACGAATCATATATCGGAAAATGGTTATCATTGTTCCACAGAACTAGGATAGTTCTAATTTATAGAAAAGTTCTAGTCAACTCTCACTAGAGATGATATTCAGTAAAGCCAGAACTTGCTCAAAGACTTTTTCTTCATATGTATCTTTTAATTGAGGTTTTCCTTTTTTTTCTTATAGACTACTAAGAAGAAAGAGATAGTTACATTGTGGTAACGTTGATCTCCTTTATAGCGCATAGTCACTATAATGAAGAAATTCATTTTGAATTCCCTTCTCTTTGAGATGCATGAAGAGTACTTCAAATGAGATTGTCTCTTGTACTCTTGCATACTCAAAATTCTTCTTTAGTGATCCAAAATATTATTGTTTGGAAGTTGTTTCTCTAGACACTATAAGATTTCTTCTTTTCTTTATACTATTGTTTTGCCTTAAGAGTTTCTTTCTTTTTACCTACTTTTGAGTTCTGAGGCTTCTTTTCCTGTGGACATTGCGGTGTCTTCACACATGTATATTGAAGAGATGTTAAGCTCCTCCATTTATAGTGTGGGTAATAATTAAGATTGTGGAGAGAAAGTGCTTTGAAATATATCGTTGTAGATGAGCTAGCGAGATACCTTGAAGGACAATTGCATTGAATACTTTGTGTGTTGCGTGAAAATAGGATGACACTTTTCAATGATTCAGCTACGACAATACTTTTACGAAAATGTTTTCTTCAATTCCACTCTACGAGGTAGTCTTGACACTTTGTCATTTTTTCGTTAATGTATTAACTTCTAATGATTGGAGAAACTTTGTACCATTAATCTTCTACTTCTCTCGAAAATACATTTATAAATGCCATTACGTGCTTCAACAGATTCTTGATCTTCTTAGTCAATACAACTTTGACCAGATGCTTCATCAATCAGACGTTTTTCTTAACACAGACACTTTTGTGCTCAGATGCAATATTTAAAGTGTGTACTCTTGTTGATTAGCATATCTCTTGGTAGAATGGACGCTTGCTGATACATCTTGATCAGATGCTTTGCGCTTCTTAGGCATAGTAACACTTTGACGTCATTCACTTGTTTATTAGCATTTATCTTGTATTCAAGCATCCTCCAATTTATCATAAATTAGCTATATTTACAATGTTATTTTTGTGACTATCGTGATAGCTAATATACGGTATACATTTTGGGAAAAAAAACTATACTGTAAATAGCTCATTTACAATATACAATTTGAAACTTGCATACTGTAAATAGCTAATTTATGATATTCAGTTTGAACAACTAACTGTATGTTGTAAACAACTTATTTATGGTACCCATTTTTCCAAATTATATACAATAAATAAGTTGTTTACTGTTTTTCAAATTATATACCCTAAATTACCTATTTATGGTATTGAATAGCTTTTGTTTTTAAAAAAAATTAAAGTATTATTATTTTATTATGTAACTAAACAATTATATATTTAACTGCATAATTATTTATTTATCTTCTGGTAAATATGGATGTAACAGAGTTTGTTTTGCCATTCAAATATTTTTATAATGAATAATATCACAGCAATTTACCTAAATTTGTGTGTTTGGACGACGAAGTTAGTAGCAATTTTCCTACTACCGTGAAAGTAGAAAATAATAAATAATATTTCCCAACTATGGTTGATAACATAAGCGGAAAATATCATCTAGATGATCGGGCAACATCTAATGATGACGATGGAGATGGCAATCACTTTATTCATTAGGGTAGTTTATCATACTATTTTGATGGTTAGTGTGTATTTTTTTTAATTTTTATTTTTGGCAAATAATTTTCTAATATATAGATAGATACATACCGTAAATAGTTAATTTATGGATTACAGTTTTAATAACTGTATATCGTAAATTAGCTACTTACTTATACAAACTATAACAATTGTGTATTGTAATTAGCTATTTAGGTACATAGTAGTTATAATTTGATATACCATAATAACTAATTTGCAAAAGAAAGAAAAAATACATATCATAGTTATCTAATTTCCCATAGATTATAAGGGTATTTTGGTGTTTTACTGCAATGGGATGCCCATCGAAATAGATGGGGTGCGCCTAATAACATCCTTAGCCTTTTTTTTTTGGGTTTTTTTGTACCCCCATCAGCTTCCCCCATACCCCACATGATAGTGAAATCCCAAAATACCCTTGACAAAATGTTTTTTTTTTAAATTAAGACCAATCGTATATACACCTGGGGGTGTATATAATATATGACCCTATGGAATATGTCATCGTATATACACCCCCAAGGCGTATATACGATTGATGTGGGGGTTGGCCAATCGTATATACGTCTGGGGGTGTATATTCGATGGCATATACCATATGGTCGTATATACACCCCCAGGTGTATATACGATTGGTCTTAATTTTAAAAAAATACGTATTTTTTTAAGTCAAATAAAAATTAATTAAGGCCTGAAAATAGGTTTAATGTGTAGTTCGTTAACACGTGACGATGTTATACGTCGAACGAATAATTTAGGCTAAAAAATCGATTTTCGGGCAACTTACTTCGATCGTAATAAAACCACAATCATTAAATCCAAAAAAAATAAGAATCATGACTCCCCTAGAAGGGACTTCTTACGGGACTACGATCTCAAAATCCCAAATTCCATCGTTTACTATTTTTAATTAATTTTTTAATTTTTCATAGGCTCCAAAAAATCTAAAAAAAATTCATAGACTTATTTTAGTTTTTTTAGATTTTTAGTGGTGTTTTTATAATTTTTTTGATTAGTTTTCACCCTTTAACGAATTTTTAGTAGCCTTTTAGTAAAAAAATTAAAATAAACCATTAAAAAAAATCATCGTATATACGTTTTGAGTACGTATATATACGATTGGACATAAAATAGCCATCGTATATACGTACTCGAAACGTATATACGATTTATTTATTTATTTTTTAAAAAAAATTAGTTTTCAAATGAGTATTTTGGGGTTATCAAATTGTGTGGGGTATGAGGCGGGGAAAGGGTGGGGGTATGAAAAAAACAAGCCTTTTTTTTATCAACACATCCTTAGCCTTTTAAGTTTTATTTGTTTTCTACTAGCGCCTTTCTTGTATGGACTTTTTTTTATACCCTCACCACTATTGTTCCTACCCCCACGCACCCTGCGAAAAGACCAAAATACCTTTAACAAAATTAAAAAAATCCAAACATATCCCCAGCTCAAAAAAAAATGGGAAACCGTATATACCTATATACGATTTTCCCATAAAAAATTTTAAAAATTAAAATCGTATATATGTATATACGATTATCCTATAAAAGCGGTTAAAAAAATAAAGTCGTATATATACTCCCACACCTACGTATATACAATTTTGTAACCCAAATAAAAAATAAATTAATCATTTAAAAAATTAAAAATATATTTTTTAGAAAAATAAATTAGATATGAATATTGACCGTCTTTTGGTTCTGTATAGGGTGTAGTTCGTTAACACGTGATGATGTTATACGTCGAGGGAATAATTTAGGCTAAAAAATGGGTTTTCAGGCAACCTAATCCGATTGTAATGAAACCATAGCCATTAAATCCGAAAAAAAGAATCAAGGACCAAGACACTCCTAGAAAGGACTTCTTATGGGATTGCGAGGCTCAAAATCTCAAATTTCATCGTTTATTATTTTTTATTAATTTTAAAAAAAAATTATAGTCTCCAAAAAATCTAAAAAAATTTGCATAGCCTTATTTTGGTTTTATTAGATTTTTAGTGGTGTTTTTATAATTTTTTGATTAATTTTGACTCTTTAACAGATTTTTAGTAGCCTTTTTATAACATTTTTTTAAAAAAATTAAATAAAAACAATTTTTTTAATAACAAATTGTATATACGTATGGGTGGGAGTATATACGACCTGTTAAATTACAAATCATATATACCCCCACAAATACGTATATACGATTTTTTTTAATAACAATTAACAAATCGTATATACGTATTTGTGGGGCTATATACGATTTTTTAATTTTCAAAGTCGTATATACCCCTCCCATATGTATATACGATGGTGTCCAATTTTATTAGGGGTATTTTCGTCAAAAAAGTCTTGTGGGTATATAAAAAAAACCTTCTTCTATTTCACTCCAATATTTGGGCCTTTTGTATCAAGAAAATTGGGCCTCATTTCTTTTATTCTTGGTCATTGCTTTTCCCACACCCCATAACCCTACGAAATGACCAAAATACCATTTATGAACAAAACGGTTTACAGCGCGTCCCTATATTTTCTTCCCAGATTTTAAAGGGTTCGGGGACAGACAACCGAACCTATTAAAATTGTAATTTTTTGCCAAACACCCCCTGAAAAAAGAACTGCGCCAAACAATGGAAGCAGCAGTGTTGTTCTTATGGAGGCAAGCTTACCCCGGGTTGCCTTAGCAACAGCACATGAGAAAAAAAAATGTGAACTGCATCCTTGAGTTACTATCATTGGTCATTCATGTAAAATATACCTACTTATTTAAATACATATAGTATTTTTTGGGTAGTTATACAAGCCTCTGTCATTGTTTACACATCAAAACTCAATAGTGATTATACTCTTGGTCCATTTGTTTTAGATTTTGATAAAATTGATTTAGATGAATTGGTTTCAAAAGAATTGATTTTAAAAAATTGATTTATGTTTGTCGTGGTATTCCAAAAGTGAGTAAGGCTCTGTCTAGCAAAAAATAGTCAGTAGCGGATAAGTTAGGTTACAACGCAGAAACACATATTACTGTTGTGTGCATTAGAGCTCCATTACTACAAACTTAAGTGATTAGGAAGCTCTGTTCTTATGAAAATGAAACATATTTTTGTGGTTTTGAGTTTTGACGGAAAACTGTTTTGAAATTCAGGAAAAAATCAACTCAGTTCATTTTACACGAACATGTTTTGTTTTGAAATTGACTTTCAAAACTAAAAACCAAAAACTAAGAACCACCCCGAACGTGCCCTTAGTTAACGAAATATCGAAAAGTGGTTGAGCTGAGTTGGATTCATGATAGATCACACTTCTTATGAATATCATAATTTATATATTACTTTTATTATAAAGTGTGGAAATTGTATTTGCCTATGTGGCATCCTTTGATATGCTGCAGATTGGTGAATTCTGAACTTCTAATACCTAACTTTGGATTCAACATAAGTAATTTACAAGTTTGAGCACATTTAAGGAATCTTAGATAAGCTAAGAAATGCATGCTTCGTCAGCAACGAATATGATTGGGGTTGGCTGGCAAGATAAGATTATCTGCTCTTGTAAAGAATTTAATATTACTAAGTTCATCATCTACCGTGGAGTTAAAGGTTTTTGAATTTTTATATACAATAACATTATACCAACAACTATAGAGTATAGAGTGATATTGTTGTCTACCTAGCATGGAAAAATGAAGAGTAGGGATCGCAATGGCGCCGGACATGGGCAGAGAGTACTCCCTCAGTCTCTGTCTTCCAAATTGTCCCCTGTTCCTATCTCTGATTCCTATTTTGGAGAATTTTTCTCCCCGTCCTCGTCCTCACGGATTGTTGCGATTTTTGTGAGATCCCATAAATCTATCAAAAGTTAGAAAAAATATAAATTAAAATATAATAAAATAGAAAAAAAAATATATATAAAAGACTAAAAAATAAAAGTTTAACATTTTATTATTTAAAAATTTAAAAGATTATTTTATTTTTATAATTTAATATTCAAAAAGTATAAATTATAGAGCAATTTAATATTTTATTAATTTTTTAATTGAAAGCACGTGTAGAAAACCAAAAATTTAATTATTTAGAATATATATATATATATATGTATATATGTATAATATAATAAAAATATTTATGTAATATATTCGGGGCGGCGGATATGATCCCTATTCTCATTTTTGAATTGACTGTGGAGAATTTTTTCTGCCATTCCGATCCCCACTGGGAAAAACTCCTCGTCCATGAGGCCTAGAGAGTCCCCTCGAAGATTCCCACTTACAGATAGAATTTGCCACCTTTAATGAAGAGTTCTAATAACAAAGTGTTTTTCAAGTTGAGTCGAGGCTCATTGAGACAAAAAAAAAAATCCACCTTTGCAATCTTCTTTATTAACACTGCATTTTTCTTTCTAGGTTTGCGTCAATTAATATACAGTTGATTTCTTTTTTCTAAACAGTTGGTAGTAAATGATGTAGAGAGGGAAAGTAGTGAAATGAATAAAACGGAAAATGGAGTGTACTAAATCCATACTCTAGTGGGTTTCATGACTTGAAGTTCCAATTTACTAAAAGATAAGAAAAAAGATTATATTTTCTACTATTTGTAAACATACTGTAGATAAATTTGCTTGACACTAGTGGAAAATATGGATTTTACATCAGCAATTAATAACGGTTCACACTATAACCGATATGAAAAAAGAGGCGGTGGCATTTTTGAAATTATGAGCAAATTATCTATATCGGTTCCTGTTCTAACCGATATGGAAACTCTATTTTACTCTAATCCATATCGGCTCCTATTCAAACCGATATGGATTTTATTCACCCACGCTCCACAAAACAATGAAAGGACCTTTGCCCTACTCTCGCGTTCACTCTCCCTCTCACTCTCTTCGTCAGTCACCTTCTCGCGCCGTCCTCACGTTCGTTGCCTCTCCTCGCCGCCTCGCGCCGCTCTCCTTCTCGCGCATGATCCACTCACTCTCCTTCCCACTTTTGCTTTCGTTCGCTTCTTGCGGTTCCTCTTCCCACTCCTCTTGCGGTGATCGTTTGCCCACTCCTCAACGCACCTCACCCTTCTTTCTCCAACCGATTCGCATGGCCGATACCACAGAACAACAAATATACCCGCACCTCAACCGATTCAACCTAAATCGATTCCAACGCCCGAAAAAGGAGATTCCTCCTCCCCGAGAAGCCTGAGTCCGGCGATTGTTGCGATAGCGGATGCGTTCGATGTGTTTGGGATATTTACTATGACGAACTTGAAGAATATGATAAGCTCTACAAACAGGAAGATCTAAACCCTACATCTTAGTACTATCATTCTTTTCCCTTTGTTTCTTTAACAAATTACAATTAAAGGGTTTGTTTTGTTGTAACAATATGAGCTGATTTCTTTTTTCTTTTTAATGTCTAATAATAGCCAACATCACCATGAAAAGCCTTTTTTAACCGATATGAAAAGCCTTTTTTTTAGTAGTGTGACCTTGGGACATTGTCTTCTATAGTATTATTAATATTCACTAGTGCATGATACACAGAGTTGGTTAAATCTAGTTTGTGCAAAATATACACTTTTTTAGTTTGCACTATTGCTGACTATTCAATAAGTGTCCCAAAACTTTAATAAGACTAATATCTCCTAATCTCAAAAAAAAATCTCCTCGTGCTTGAGAGTAAATTTCGCAATGACCAACGCCGAGTTAGTCCTCTGCGAAAATATTAACGATGGACAATAAGGTCGTAGATAAAATGCCTATTAGCGACTTTACGAAGAAGAGAGAGGAATTTAAAGTGATTTTTGTGGGAATTAGCGACAGATCTGACCGTCGATGTACAAGTGAAAAATTTCTATTGCCATTTGCAACAGACGAGACCGTCGCTAATGAGGCAGATCTGACATTTTTCCATTTGTGAGGAAAAAAATCAATCGCTAAATTTCAATAAAGTTAAATTTCGCAACACTCTCTCACATTTCTCTTTCCTTCTCTCTCTCTCCCCCCCTCTCTCTCTCTCTCTCTCTGTCTCACTCTCTACACGAACCATATCTCTTCTCCCTCACTCTTCACCTCCACCACCACCATCACCATGTCATAGCATTCACCTTCACTAGCTTTTGTCTCTCTCTAACCATCTCCCCCTCTCTCTCCCTCTCTACACAAACCTTCTTCAAATTTCACCTCCACCACCACACCATAGCTTCCACCCTCACTCTTCTCTCTTTCTCTCTCTCTCTCTCTCCCTAGCAGATAATTTTTGATTTTTGTTTTGTTTTAAGGGATTTTTTTAGTTTTGTTGTTCTTATCGTTTTGTAGGGAGTCCAGGGGAGCACCGAGATAATGAATTGGACCACAAAGAGACCTAGACACCACATCTCCACCCAAAACCTTAAGGCATTAGATATATGGATCCTCTCTCTTTTTTATCCTTCATTTAGCTCATTTATAGCCGATGTGAGACTAACCACTCAAATTTGAATTCCCAACAATCTCCCCCTCAATGAGTCACCCACATCTCTAGCATTGATCCAAATCAGGATCCTGCTCCCGCTCCCCCACTGGTCCAAACCTGGGCTCTAATACCTCTTGTTGGGGAGCACCAAGAGAGACACCAAACTAAAGACCTGGACCCAAACAAGACCTGGACACGATATCTTCACCCCACTTTTGGGTGGAGATATGGTGTCCGTGTCTCTTCGGGGTCCAAGTCTTTAGCTTCGGTGTTGCTACTCAGGTGCTCCCTGGGCTCCCCAACAAGTGGTATCGAGCCCGTGTTTAGCTCTGGGGGAGCAGGAAGTGGATCTGGATTGGATCAATGCTAGCGATGTGGGTGACTCACACTGATGGGAGAGATTGTTGGGTATTCACGTGTGAGTGGTTAATCCCACATCGATTAGGAATGAGCTAAATGAAGGGGATATAAAATTGGGGACCCATATACTCAAATGTGGCGCCCGTGTCTCTTTTGGGTCCAAGTCATTAGCTCGGTGTTTCTCTTGGTGCTCCCCCGGACTCCCCAACACGTTTATTATATAAAATTGTAGAGAAAATGACCCGAAGTTATGAGAATAGTCGTACCTCAGACATTTTACGCCACCCATCTGGCAGTGACGCGTGGAAACACTTTGATCTAGGGAATTCAGATTTTGCTTCAAACCCACAAAATATTCGGCTTGGCTTGTTCTCTAATGGATTTACGTATATATCCAATCATCAACGACGCCCTATTCTTGTTGGCAGCTATTGCTAGAGGACCTAGAGAGACTTCACATTTCGCTCCAATTTCCCCCACCACCCTATATCCCACCAGTACCCATTTTATGTCTCCCACTAGACCCACACCTCTGTAAACTTTTATGCCCACACCTAGGATACCTACGGGCCCACCTGGGTTACCTATTGACACACCTGGTTTATCTATGCCTACACCGGGGTTACATGTTGCTCCCTAGGATGATCATCCATAGCCAGTTCACGACGAGCCAGTATATCCTGAGACATCGACCAATGAGGATGAGGATGAGGATGAGGAGGATGAGGAGGAGGGGGAGGTTGTTGCCATGGAGGATTCGCTCAGTCATCTATCCATGTGTTACAACGTAAGTATTCTTTGACTTTTTTAACTTAATTTAATTATTCTACGACTTATATATGTGTTTGATTGTTTGATAAATATTTTATTATGCAGGTTGCTTCCTTCGAAGAACGCTTCGAAGGAAATTACCCATGTGATTAAGAAAAAGCATCTGCAATTTTGGCAAAAGTGGTTGGGTGTGAGTTTTGACGATAAGAAGGGAGTTTAAATTTATTTAAGGTGCATCATTAAGAACATTACCTATATTGTTAACTTTAAATTTTTTTAATGTTTAATATAATTTCTAATACATATTTTGATTTTGCTTAATTTAGACGAGAGTGGCGTGGAAGCTAGATGAAGAAAAAGACGTAAGGAATATTTTTAACACGAGAGTGGGCCACCATTTGTCGGATATTCTTTATAAAGAGCGGGTTAGAGATCAGAGACTGAGTTGGATAGGTGAGTCTGTATACACAACCATCAAGGGACAATGGGCTACGATTGATTACCAAAAGCTCTGTGTACAAGTCAAGAAGAATCGAGCTTCAGATAAGGGTGGCTCGCTTTATTGCTGCGGCTCGATCAACTAGGCTCAACATGCTACCAGATTGGTAAATTGCTTCAAAAATACATGTGTTATTTAGTTTATTTATGGTGATTATTTAGCAATCATTAAACACTTGTGTTTCAATTTTACAAGCTAAGAAGTACGGGTGCTGCCTCTCCATTCATGAGCTGCACTGAGCAACACATGTGAGGAATGGAACCAAAGAGTTTGTTCATGAGCACTCGAGGAATACTCAGGTAAATATACAACTTGGTTTGTATTATATGTTGTTTTGTAAAATGGAGCAATAATTATGAAATGTTGTGTGGTTATGAAAAACAGGAGGACTTTCATCCACTACAATAGATCTAGTAGATAGGCAGCGCATTTTTTCATCCATGGGCAGCGCTTTTGAGCGCTGCTGAATGTGGCGCTGCTGATTCCACTTCAACAATGGGCAGCGCTCCCTAAAAAGCGCCACACATTGTCAGACGCGTCCTCAGATAGGCAGCGCTCCCTAAAAAGCGCCACCCATTGTCAACGCGCGTCCTCTCAGATAGCGCGCGCTCCTAAAAAGCGCCACCCATTGCCCAAACGTTTTCTCGTGACACGCAAAGACTCCCTTTAAAGCACCGCCTATTGCCCAAACTCGTTCCTCCTATAGGCAAAGACTTCATTAAAAGCGCGCCATTGTCTAAATTTTTATTTTTTATTTTTTTTCTGTTTTGTTTATTTTCCTTTTTATATATACAATTTATCTGGTCATATACAACCAATACAATCCAATCCAATCAAATTCACACATGTATGCTTAAAACACACACACACACACACACACACACACACACACACACACACACACACACACACACACACACACACACACACATATATATATATATATATAGATATATATATATATATATATAATTAGCTAACAAATTACAATGCATAACCGAAGCAAACTCTCAATATCCAAATGCACCAATATGTCCACATAAGAGGAACCAAAACAAAATAGCTAACAAATTACAATACATAACCAAAACAAACTATCAATATCCAAATGCACCAATATGTCCACATAAGATGAACCAAAACAAAATAGCTAACAAGTTTCATTATCTAATTCATATGTGTCAAAACTAGCTATCAAGTTACAATATGAACTTAAACTAGCTAGCTAACTTATATGTATCCAAATCAAACTCTAAAACAACGGGAGACATAACCGCACCACTCTCCCCTAAGCTCAGCAAACTGGTCAACAGAGTATGTCTGGCACTGACAATCGGGAAAATACTGAAATTATATAAATAAATAAAATTAGAATTGAAATGGTTAAATGGAAATAACAACTATTTAATCAAAATCATATTAAAATATATTGTAAGTAGATACCTGACGGGGGATAGTCGTTTTCTTGTGGGTAATAATATCCTTCATATATTTCATAACGTAATACCCACAATCAATGTTATTGAATTGTTTAGGACACTACCAAACAAAAGATTAGTTAATTAATATATTGTCTTATATAAAAACTGCATTAAGGAGAATTATGATAAGATGACCATGGAGGTTGTTTATTTACCCGGCAATGACGATGTTAATCAGAACTGAAATGCCTATTGCAACCCCCAGCTAGTTCTTTGCTCTGTTTCAATTGGTGAAGGTACCAAATTAGTGAGTTTATCAAATAAAATATAAAGATATTAAGCATAGCTATTGCTAAGATAAATCATGAAAAATCAAAACAAAGTCCGCACCCCTCTATGATCAGTGGCAACACCACAGATAGTGAGCATCAATATGAAAGTAATTATGAATTCCCACACCAATGCTTCAAGATTAGAAGTTGAGTTTGAATATTGAGTCAAAGTTACTCCAATATCCACCGTGTACAAGGACTCTATTTATGCACTTCTGCAACTGCATAATTGAAGCCTAATTGAGCATTTTGCATTGTTTTCTAGTATAAATTAGAATCCTAAAACCAAGATGAGGACCAGCATAAAACAACAATAAGCCTCCATTCTTTTCTAGAAAGCTCATTACTCATTCATGTGTGTCATTTCAATGATGTCATTTCAATTGCTTATTAGTCCATATGCAAAAATACTTAATCCGTATCTGATACTGATACTGATAAAAGAGGGAGAGCAAAGGAAAGATGTACAAAGATATTATGTGGAAGGAGGGACAGTAAAGGAAAGAAACTCACTGTTGATGCTATCTGTCAGTGAAAGTGAGTGTAGGATCATGTCACTTTTCTTGCGTAAGAGTATGAGTGTGGAAGCATTTTTTGTATTAAAATAATATGATGATACTTATAATAGTTTGCTTTAATCATATGCTCCCGCTGCCGATGTGAGGACCTCTTTGGTGGGTGATCTGTAAAATTCTCTCTGTAGCATTTCAAAGAGCCTCGGCGTCGCTCGACTTTAGTGAGCCCCTGTTCTCAACCGACCTAAACTTTTTTAATCTCAAAAAAAAAAAAAGTTATGCAGCTTAACTTTCAAGAAGTGAACCAATTGCTACACATTCATATACTACTATTTGCGCTACATCCATCTCATTGTTAATCAAAATATCATCAAGCCATGTCAGCATGAAATTGTGTTGGAAATAATTCCAGCATGATTTTGCAATGAATATCATTGTTAATAATGAGACGGGCACAGTAACTTTCACCCCCGTTAAACCAAATACGAAGAAAGGAAATAAATTCTATTATGCATCTGGCCTAAAGCAAGAATCATTCAAACCCTTCTTACTTTCACAAAAAGAATGTCAAAAATGCACATTTACTAGCTCTATGGGAAAACAATGAAGCTATTTACCTCTGGAATCGATCATCAAGAAGCATGAGAGGAATGCAATCTGGACTAAGGAGGTCCCTGACATGATGACAGATGCATTATAAATAAATCTCTTTTGCCAAAAGCTTCAAAATCAATTCTCTCTCCTTGTGCTATTAGACGAGTAAACTGAAAAGCTAAATTGAAATAAAGGTTTTGAGAAAGACAAGGTAATGCAATGATGAATGATGTATTCATATATATAAATTTCATTTACCACATGTGCAGATAACAATGCCACTGAGTTGAGTTACTCTAAAAGTAATTCATTAAATGCTTAAACACAACCTTAATCTACACAATTATATAGAATAGAAGCTTTATAAGCTTGACATCAAAAGCTTATGAATAGCTCCTATGTGTGGCACAGAGCAAGTCTCATGAGTGTGTTGTGAGAGAGTTCCAAAATCATATTAACTTCACTTTGGTTTTTTCTCAAACACCTTGTATGCACAAACACACTCAACTAAATTTACACATCACTTCCAAACACATTCAACTAATGTTACACATATCAAACACATTCAACTACATTCAACATATTCCTCTCCTATCAAATATTTTTTTTCACACATTCAACATATTTCTCTCCTATCAAACTGCATTCATCTCTAACCTAACAAAAAACTTAAAAAACAAAAAAATAATAAAAAAGCTAACCTTTGAGAACGAGAGTGAGGGAGAGGTGAGAGAACGAGAGTGGGTTTGGGGTTTTCTGTTTGGGTTTTCAGAGAACAAGTGTGGGTTTGGTGTGGTGTTGGAGAGAACGAGAATGAGGGAAAGTTGTGGGTGAATGAGTGAGCGATGAATAGATGATGAGTGAACGGAGAGGGTGTTTGGGTTCTGAACTGAGAGACGATATCGAGCTACAGCTGAGAGAGAGAGAGAGAGACGCTGTAAATTCTATTAAAGGCGATGGGCAGCGTTTGCTAAAAAGCGATGGGTATTGGGTTAGCGTGTTTAGGTTTAGGCGGCGTTTGTTAAAAGCGCTAAGTATTGCTAGAGGCGATGGGCAGCGTTTGTTAAAAAGCACTGGGTATTCGGTTAGCGCGTTTAGGTTTAGGCGGCGTTTGTTAAAAAGCGCTGGGTATCGCTAGCGTGATGGGTAGCGTTTAAGGGGAAGCGCTGGGTATAGGCTAGCGTGTTTTTGTGATTGGCAGCGCTTTTTGTAGAAACACTGCTTATTGGCTAGCATGTTTTCATGATAGGTAGCGCTCTATGAGGAAACGCTGCTCATGGTGGAACTCTTTTTCAGCCAATCTGGCGTAGTGATCAGATCATGATGACTCAGACGACTCAGAGAAACTATAGAACCCTGAATTACCCGCTCCACTTACCCCTGACCAGGCCGCTATGGGGAAGCACAACTGGCAGAAGGCGGTAGGTGGGGAGAATAAGGTTCGTCTGTATAGTGCGAGACCCTTTGCTCCATTTATTCAGAGTGGGGACGATCACACCGACACCAACAGAGCTTCTTCTAGTTGACCTCCTCCTTTACAGAGTGCAGCTAAGGGAACATGTGCATGCAGACTCAGGACCAGACTATCAGGACTCTGCAGGATGACATAGCGAGGAAGCACCGTCAGCAGGAGAAGATGTTGGAGTTTTGTTGGAGCATGCATCAGAGACTAGCAGAGTCACAACAGCTATCTGAGTCCTTTGAGAAAGACTTGGATTTTGATGGTTCTCCATAATAAGAATTTTTGTACTAGTTTGACATTTTGGATTATGTTATAACATTTCAAACTAATTTATGATGATTCAGATTTTATTTAATTATTTCTGGAATATTTACTTTATATTTTAGTTTATTAATAATATAATAGTAAATATAAATAAGCGGGTTTTGAAAAAAAATTAACCCATTAGCTTATTAGCGACGAATTTGGCCGTCACTAATGATAACACTTGGTAACTATGTTGAGACGCAAAAGCTTGGCGACGAGAAACAGCCCACACTAATTAGCAAAGAATTTGGTTGTCACTAATTTGCGACTGATTTTCCAACTCTGTCGCTACGTGTTATCGACCAATAATTTTGTTGCTAATTCTGTCGCAAACAGCAATTAGCTTGACAGATTTGGCTGTCGCTAGCTACCTATTTTTTTTGTAGTGAGATACTCTAGTTACCCGAGACTAAAATCACTGCCCAAGGCCACCCTCTTCTTGCGTCATGAAACAGATCCATCAATGAGAAAAAGAAACATGCCCAGTCTAATCTAATTAAGAAACGAAACTAATAGCAGGCGAACCAAGACTAACCAAGATTGAACTACACCATGGCAGTGAGCTCCTCCCTAAATCTCCTCCATTTTTGCCTATCTATCCTTGGCCACCGGCCACCACCGCGAGCACCATGTGCTTCCAACAACGTATCGTCGAACCACTGCAAAATACTCCCTCTGGTCTTATTTATAAGCAAAAAACACTTTTTAGGTTCATCTCTTTCTGGTCTATATTAAGACTAAATACATCCGTTATTCAATGAACCTAAAAAGTGTTTTTTACTTATAAATAATATAAGAGTAGTATGAGCGGAAGGCTTGGGTATGGCTTTTATGAGTAGTTTTGTCTTCTTTTTTTCAATTTCTTTTTGCTTTATCTTTTGTTTCAATACCAACAAAAAGAGTAATGCAAGGTAAACATAAAATAATCCAGATAGATGTAAGATTGGAATAATTGCAGGATACTTATCCGTTGTTGAAAAAAAATCTAATTCAATAACACATTTCATAAAGGAAATTGTTTCCGGATAAGATTTCTGATCGATTCTTAATAATTGGTAAAGTTTTGTAATAGTATATGATTGTTTGGTGGAAGCAATCAATCTTTTAAATTTTGATGGAAGAAGTCAATCTTTTAAATAAATTTTTGATACTTCGAATGAGTAGTCTCCACAATTGCTATGGAGGATAAGTTAGTTTACCAAAAAATACGAATACTTCCTATTGTTACTCACAATTGTTATGGAGGATACGGTAGTTTACCGAAAAATATGAATACTTCCTATAGTAAATACATTTTTTTTAAGAAAAAAAAAACGGAACTGGATTCCCAAAGCTGTCTCATCAGGGTCGGAGATAGTATATAGTTTAAGACTCATAAATATTTTCAGATGTACTTACTTATCCATAAATGAGTAACATATACTTACATCCACAGCTAAATTCAAACCTAAATCATAGTGAAATATGAGCTTAATACTCACTTTTTTAGCAAAAAATTTGAAAGTTTTTTGTAAATCATTTTATAAGCTTTGATTTTTATTTGAAAAAGGTTAGTGAATCAGTTTCATCTCGAAGATTCTATATATAAGATGTTTCACAAATAAACATCAGATGCTGACTGGTTTTGGACCTTTCTAATAACAATAATGTTATATAGCCAAAAAATTCAGTTAAAAATAGACAAAAATCAACTTACAACATTAATTAACCAAGTTTTTTTGACCATTAATCAACCTCGCTTTTCACGTTTTTTGGCGTTGATTAAAAACTTGGTTAATTGATCACAGTTAATAACGCACCCAAATAAACTTGGTTAATTGATATTGTAAGTTGGTTTTTTCTATTTTTGTCTAAATTTTTTTTGTCCAAATAACCTTGTTGTTCTAATAATGTTGTCTTCGTAATGGGGCTTCCGAGAAAAAATATTAACAAAAACACATCAAAATACTCACATCATTGTTGGAATTTAGTTGTGGAAATTTTCCACGGCAAAAAGCTACGATGATGAAAGCCATGTTGTTTTCTAAACCTATAATTTTCTAAACCTATAATTCTTTTTGCTTTTATTTTACATTTTGATCTAGACCTATAAAGGATCATGATGTTTAGTAAGACATTATAGTTTAAATAATGACTACTACGTATGCTAACTTTTAACCACAGCCACAAATAACTCTTATGTTGTTTTGCTTTATTGTGTTAATATATTAATCAACAATTGTTTATAAAAGGAGGGAGAGTGTGACATAAGTACATGGACTGGGTCGAAAACAAGGTTAGATACATTTTGATCAATTATCCAATGAAGATTTTGGACCAGGTACATTATATGCTTTAGTGGCATATATATTATAAGTGCATTATTGTTTGTTTCTTTTGGTGGAATGACAAATAAATGTTCCGTAGAGAAGTGTGAAGTCATGTGTCTAAATTTGTTTCTAAGTAATTGCCATTTGATTTGACAAAGGAAAATATGCATAATTGCCAATAACCACATTATTGTCTATTTATCTATTTATACAAACAAACCTCCTATGAAATTACTAATTTGGATATCTTATTAATAGGATACATATATGATCTAAGGGTAAAAGTGTCATTACTCACTCTTTCTCTCTTTTTCTTCTTACACTTTCTTTCTTACTTTTACACTCTCTTTCTTACTTTTTTCTCTTTCTTCTTACACTCTCTTTCCTCCTTTTTACTTTTCTCTTACGCTCTCTTTCTTCCTTTTTTCATTTTACTTTTCCCATAAACAATTATTCTTTCTCTTATCACTTCACTTTAGTTTTTTGACTAAATTTCTAAATTTATACAAATACTACTCTACTAAAATTACCTATAAAAATATAAATAAGTCACACTAAAAAAAATCAGCTTAAAATTTAAATTTTTCTCTCCAAAGTCTGTTTACAACCTTATTGAAAATCTACTATCACCTCTTATTGATAATCTACTATCTATCTTTTACTATCTACTATAATCTATTAATCAACTAAAATAATCAATTGAAACTACGAGATAGCTGCATTGATATATAAAAAAACACGGGATAACTGCGCTAATATATAAATAAAAAAACATGATATTAATATTTGTTATTGATAATTAAATGTTTTGAAGACTACAACTACTACTACAACAAACCTAATATCTAAAAAACAAGAAAACTTAATGACTATTCAAACTATTAATTAATATTTACAAAAATTATATCTCATTAATAATCTACTATCTAACTTTTACTATTTATTATAATCTACCAATCAACTAAAATAATCAATTGAAACTACGAGATAACTGCACTAATATATAAAAAAACATGGAACAATTGCAGTGATATATAAAAAACATGGAATTAATATTTGCCATTGATAATTATAATTTTCACAATCTAAAAAACAAGAAGGCTTAATGACTATTTAAACTGACTAATATTTAAAACACACGTGACAAATATTTGTCACTAATACCTAAGAAACGACAAATAATTGTCACTGATATATAAAAAACACAGGATAAATATTTCTTATTGATAATTTATCTATTATTCATCGTTTACTATCTACAATAATCTACTAATCAATTTAAATAATCAATTGAAACTACGAGATAATATATAAAAAAACACGGGATAACTACACTAATATATAAAAACACAATTAATATTTGTCATTGATAATTCAAGTTTGTGAAGACTACTATAAACCTACTATCTAAAAAACAAAAAGACTAGTGACTATTAAACTACTGTTTAATATTTAAAACAAATATTTATTACTGATAATCTACTATCTCTTTTTTACTATCTACCATAATCTACTAATCAACTAAAATAATCAATTGAAACTACGAGATAACTGCACTACAATGATATATAAAAAAACACGGGATAACTGCACTGATATATAAAAATACGAGATTAATATTTGTCATTGATAATTAAAAATGACATAATTGTCACTAATACCTAAAAAATGACTGTACTAATAATTTAAACACGGGATAACTGCACTGACAATATAAAACACATGTGACAAATATTTGTCACTAATACCTAAAAATGACAAATAATTGTCACTGATATATAAAGAAACACGGGATAAATATTTCTTATTGATAATCTACTATCTATCTTTTACTATCTATTATAATCTACTAATAAACTCAAATAATCAATTGAGATTATGAGATAATTTCACTAATGCATAAAAAAACACGGAATAACTTTACTGATATATATATATATATATATATATATATATATATATATATATAAACACGAGATAACTACACTGATATGTAAAAAAACACGGGATAACAACATTGATATATAAAAAGACACTACACTAATATATAAAAAACACGTGATAAATGCATAGATTGTTTTTAAATGATACTTTTACATTTTTAGATTTTAATATTTATTTTTTTTAAAAAAAAACATTTTTTATCTACTTTAAGTTTGCATTTATTTTCACGGGATAATGTTCAGACTTTTTAAATACTGTCTAAATTCATTTACAAAAAGAACACGACGGCGCCCCGTGCGTATGCACGGGTATCCTACTAGTTTCTTTATATAAAATAACTAGTGGATATTTGTGCGTTGGTAAAGGTAACTGTTGTAACCAAGTGCCTCTTTTAAGTGAGGTTTCACCGCGACTCACTAGGGTAGCACACCTGCACGCACGCGAACATAGGCACAATCCAAGGCACAAGCAAAAGGAACTCGCGCGAAAGAATAAGCATATGGAGCTAGGGCAATAGCAAACTAGAACTAGGGAGCGCATGAGGAAGAAGATAACATATGCCCATAATGCAAGCAAAGCTTGCATCAAGTACACGCCAAGAACGCATGTGTACTTCTCTATCAAGCACACACACAATCTTGTTTACCCAGTTCGATCGATTTGACTTGCATCTGGGGGACTAGCATTGCTACGTCCAATTTTATTGAAAGAATAGGAATTTTACGTTAACAATAGTACTTATCACTTAGCAAGTTGGTTATTACTATTGAGATTGTAATCAAAATCCTAGCTTAAGTTAAAACAGCTTATAGCTGTTATAACAAACTATTTGGGCAGTTAGAGTTACTAACTAACTCTAACCAACTAGTCTAGTTTGTTAGTAACAAACTTTGTTGTTAGCCTAACTAACAACCATATCTAAACAGCTACTTTTCAGCAGTATATATACACAGATTGTACATAGAAAAAGACTTACAACAAATGAATATAGAATTTACAGTTTTCAATTTACTCTAAGCATTCAAAGTCTATTCTACTGCTACACTACTTCCTGTTTACGTAAGCTCCAAGAACTTCATGCTCTTTCAGTAATTCTGGGTTCAGGTGGGAGAATCAAAGGTGATTACCTCGCAAAGAACAAGGGAAAAATACTGTTAGAGATTAGGGTTTCAGTGACTGAAATTAGAAGGAAAAGGAACAGAAGTAAAAGGAAGAGAAGGTACCTGTGTGAGGTGTTCTTGAAGGTGTAAGTGTGAGGTATTAATTCTGGGTTGAGTTTCAGAGGTGAAACTCAAAGTTCATGCAAGTAAAGAACAATAATTAGGGTTTTCGTCTATTCAGTTCAGAGAAAGGAAATTAAGAACACAAGGGGTGTGAAATTACCTTTCTTGACCACTGAGGAGGCCGTGTATTGTTCTTCACCTGCAATCAGAAATTCAAAGTTAGGGTTTCTGAAATCAAACGTAAAACAAAGAAATACTGTAAAGGAGAAGCGATTCTACCTTAAGAGAAGAAGAATCGCAGAACTGTTTGAAGGAATCAAGCAGATCGAAGCAAGATAGGTTTTGGTGTTCATCGCACGGTGAGAACTGAAGATTGGGATCTCAGGAAGAAGAACTCAGATCAAAACCTTGGGGTTTTGATTCATCATCGTTCAAAGTCATCATCGATCGTGAAATCGAAGCAGATTCAAGCTTCAATCGCTGTGAATCACAGCAAGAGCTCAATTCCGCTAGGGTTTCGTAGTGAGAGAGAAGAGAGAAGAGAGAAGGGTTTCAAGAAGAGAGAGAGACGGTTCTTGCGTTTCTGGCGAAGAGAAACGGAAGAGCAAGCTTTAGTATACCGGGTCGAAGGAGATCCGCGCATCTCCAAAGAGAAACGGGTTCGGGCGCGCAGCTGGGTCCAAACATTTTTGTTTGGAACGAAGTGAAGCATCATTGGGTTGGGCTTGATAGAAAATTTGGGCTTCTCAATTACAGCACCTCCCCTCGATTGTTCATACCCTCCCGCAAAGTAAACATTACAAAGGTTAAAAATTTAACATGGTATACTCAGAAAGTCAGAAACGATCACGGGAAAAATACTCTAAACTCTACTCAATTCTTTTACTTTCTTTAAAGTTTTCTTTTCTCTCTTTTTTTTCTGTCTAAGCTGTGTGTGTGTGCGAAGTCTTTGCAGAAGCAGAAAATTCACAATGAGTAACAACATTCAATCACATGCAAGTTTTGGTGCACAAGTGCCTACCCTAAATGGTAAAAACTAGTATAGGTGGTGCCATCAAATGGAGGCGGTGTTTGGGTGCCAAGGTGTCTGAAGGTAGTTAAAGATGGTGTTACACCACTTACACTACTCTCTACTGAAGAGACAAAACCAAATATGAGGATGAAGTCCGAGAGGATGGAAGGCACCGCATCTAATCCATATTGGGTTAGATGACGATAACTTTGTGAGTTAGAGGAATTAAGAGTTCCAAGAAGGCTTGGGACACTCTTGATTCTTATTACAATGGGGCTCTTGAAGCTAGAAAAGAGAAGTTGGAAGCTCTTAAGGCTCGTGATGAGACCCTTAAGATGAAAAGTGATGAGGATGTTGTGACTCATCGTGGTCGTGTAAAGAAAATTACTAATGCTATGAATCTTAATGGCCTAACACTAACTGATGAAGATGTGTGCAGGAAAATCTTAAGATCACTGACCAAGAAGTACTATGTGTGTGTCAATGGGTTGGAAGACACACTCAAGGAAGAGGACTTAAAGGTGGAACAGCTCAGGAGCGAGCTTGAGGCTAAAGAGATGAGACTCAACTGTAATGGAGAAGCATGATGATGATGATGATACCGCCTTCTTCACAAAAGGCAAGTGGTAAGAAGGGTTCTAAGCAGTGCAATGATGAAGTCATCCTCTAAACCTAACTCTAGTAAAAGTAAGCCTAACTCTAAACCTAATTCTAAGAATAAGACTGATTCTAAGAAAAAGGATAAAACTAAAGTTCAATGCTATAGGTGTGACAAATACGGGCATTATGCTACATAATGTCCAACTAGAAAACCTAAATCAGAAATAGAAGCAAATGTTGCAAAAGAGGATTTTGATTCTGATAGCCCAGTAGTGTTTAGTGCTATATGTGATAATTCTAAACCTAAAACTAGAAGTGCGGATGTTAAGGTAACTAATATTGAACTTAAGAAAAATAAGGACTATATTGCACTAATAGTAACTAAGAGTGATGGAACCAAAGATTACGTAAATCGGTATTTGGACTCTGCTGTTCTAACCACTGACAGAAATAAAGAGTGGTGGTGGATTTCAACCTCACAAGAGAACTACTATTAGGTGTGCAAATGATAGGTCCCTTCAAGCAAATGGTATGGGAATATTCTCATGAAGAAAGAGGATGGCGGATAGTCACCATACATAATGTCTACTATGTTCCGGTATGAGTTGTAATCTACTTAGTCTAGGTCAACTTGTAGAGGAGGATTTTCTGTCATTATGAAGGATTTAAAACTCAAAGTTTTTGATAAAAGGATAAACTAGTGTTGACTTCTCAACTAGCTAAGAACAGGACTTTCAAGACCAGCATTAGCACTATAGAGGCAGAATGCCTAAGTGCTACCACTGATCTTGAAAGTGTTCTATGGCATAGGAGATATGGGCACCTAAACTATAAGAGTCTTCTAAATCTTAGTTCTAAAGGCCTAGTGGAAGGTCTACCTAAGATTGAGAAACCTAATAGTGTGTGTACCACTTGCATTGGGTAAACAACCAAGGAAGATGTTTAAGATAGATTTAAAATTAAGGTCCAAACATCTTCTTCAAGTTGTTTACACAGGATATACGTGGCCCATTTGATGTGATTTCAAAAGGAGGGAACAAATATTTTTTATCTTTCATTGATGAGTTTTCAAGAAAAATTTGGGTCTATCTGATCAAAACAAAGTGTGAGGCTTTAACTAAGTTCAAAGAGTTTAAGGCCATGGTAGAAAAACAGAGTGGAAACATGCTTAAGATCCTAAGGTCTGATGGAGGAGGTGAATACACTTCAAAAGAATTTGAAAGCTTCACATGCAGGTCAAGGAATTGTTCATGAGGTTACTTCTCCCTACACTCCACAGCATAATGGAGTTGCAGAGAGAAGGAACAGAACAATTCTGGACATGGCCAGAAGCATGATGAAACTAAAACACCTTCCAACAGACCTATGGGGTGAAGCAGTATCTACTGCTGTTTATCTACTGAACAGATGTCCTACTAGAGGCCTAGATGATAAGGTACCTGAGGAAATGTGGACTGGGGATAAGCCTAGTGTCACACATCTAAGGGTATTTGGATCACTAACCTATGGACATATACCTGATGCTAAAAGGAAGAAGTTAGAGGACAAAAGTAAACCTATGGTGCTAGTGGGCTATCACCCTACTAGTGCCTATAGGCTAGTTGATCCTATGACTGGCAAGCTTGAGATATCCAGGGATGTTACTATACTTGAGGATGAGGCTTGGGATTGGGATAAGAAGGAACAAGCAAGTTCCACTGATCCTAATGTGAATGAGGAGGGTAACACAGTGTTACCAGAACATCATCAAGGTGTTGATGATGAAGACAGTGATGAGGAACCTATTGGAGGTGATGTGCAAGTTGAAGAACAGCTTGTTGAGCCAAACTCACCTGAAATGGCTCAACAAGAGGTCGTGGTTGCTAATAACCCTATTAAATTTTGCTAGTGGTAGGGAATCTACCTAGTAGGTTGGGCCGACTATGATCTAGTAAGGGATGATGAGGTGAATGATGATGGAGATATCATCCATTTTGCTATGATAGCGCATTCTCGAGCCTCTAGACTACAATGAAGCTCTTAAGAAGAAAGAGTGGAAGGTAGCTATGCTAGAGGAACTAAAATCCATTGAGAAAAACCAGGACTTGGACCTTAACTAAGTTACCTAAGGAAAGAGAGCTATTAGTGTAAAAGTGGGTGTTTAAACTAAAGCTTGATCCTAGTGGTAACATAGTTAAGTACAAGGCAAGGTTAGTGGCACGAGGATTCGGCAAAAAGCAGGGCATAGACTTCACTGAAGTCTTTGCCCCAGTTGCTAGACATGAGACTATAAGACTGGTGACTGCACTAGCTTGTAGTAGAGGCTGGGAAATGTACCACTTAGATGTGAAATCTGCATTCTTAAATGGGCCCTTGGAGGAGACAGTTTATATAAACCAACCTCCTGGATTTGTGGAAAAGGGCAAGGAAGACTATGTATATCATTTACATAAGGCGCTCTATGGACTTAAGCAGGCACCTAGGGCTTGGAACAAGAGAATAGATGGATTCTTTGTTCAGAAAGGCTTTACTAGGTGTACTGCTGAGTATGGAGTCTATGTCAAAGGTGACATTAACTCCTACTTACTGATTGTGTGCCTATATGTGGACGATCTACTTGTAACTGGAAGTTGTGCTAAGGAAATAGCTAATTTCAAACAAGCTATGAAAGAGGAGTTTGAAATGACAGATTTGGGAAAACTAACCTATTTCCTTGGGTTAGAATTCCTAAGGGTCAAGGAAGGAATTGTGTTACATCAACAAAAATATGCCACTGAGGTCTTAAAAAGGTTTGAGCTGGATAATTGCAATGCTGCAATTAACCCAGTGAGAGGGAAACTTAACTAAGAAAGAAGAGGAAGAGGGCACTAAAGTTGATGAAACTTACTTTAGACAAATTGTGGGGTCTCTAAGATATCTATGTCATAGCTTGGACTGATATTTTATATGCTCTTGGTTTAACTAGTAGATTTATGAACTATCTATGCAAATACACTTAAATGCAACTAAACGTATTTTAAGGTATATAAAAAGGGCACTACTAATTATGGTCTTTTCTTTCCAAATGACAGTCTAAAGGAAAAAGTATCCTAATTGGATACTCGGACTCAGATTAGTGCGGAGATAAAGTGGGCGGAAGGAGCACTAGTGGATATGTCTTTCTATTCCAAGGAGCGGCTATATCACGGAGTTCTAAGAAGCAAGCCATAGTGGCTCTGTCATCTGTGAAGCGAGAATACATTTCTGCATGCCATGTCGCTACCCAAGCAGCTTGGCTTGAAACTCTCCTAAAGGAAATCTGTATAGACCTATCTGAACCTATAAAGCTCTATATGGATAACAAGTCAGCTATAAGCTTGGCTAAAAATCCTATCTCCCATGGTAGGACAAAGCACATTGAAACTAAGTTTCACTATATCGAGACCAAGTCTCAGAGGTAAACTAGTCTTAGATTTTGTTCCTACTAGTGAAGCAGATTGTCGATATTTTCACCAAGGCTCTAAAAGGTGAATTATTTTCTAAGCTAAGGAGGCAATTAAATGTCATCTCTTTCTAAGTCTCAAGGAAGGAAATGACTTAAAAGCTATGTCTAAGGGCTTGTCTTAGACTCTAAGTTCTGGGCCTTACAGGGGTTGTCTGTTTTATTTTTATTGCCTTAGTTTTCTTAGCTTAGAACTAGTGAACTTAAGGTAGGGGTTGTATGCTTTAGGTTGCTTAAGGTGTTTTGATTAAGGTAGGGTATTGAGATTGTAATCAAAATCCTAGCTTAAGTTAAAAGCGACTTATAATTTGTTATAACAAACTATTTGGCGATTAGAGTTACTAACTAACTCTAACCAACTAGTCTAGTTTGTTAGTAACAAACTTGGTTGTTAGCCTAACTAATAACCATATCTAAACAAACTACTTTTAATGATATATATACACAGTTGTACATAGAAAAGACTTACAACAAATGAATATAGAATTTCTGAGTTTTCAATTTACTCTAAGCATTCAAAGTCTATTCTATTTGCTACACTACTTCTGTTTACGTAAGCTCCAAGAACTTCATGCTCTTTCGCAATGCAGGTTGGTGGGAGAATCAAAGGTGATTACCTCGCAAAGAACAAAGGAAAAATATGTTAGAGATTAGGGTTTTGATGGATTGAAATTAGAAGGAAAAGGAGCAGTAAAAGGAAGAGAAGGTACTGTGTGAGGTGTTCTTGAAGGTGTAAGTGTGAGGTATTATTGCAGGTTGAGTTTGGAGGTGAAACTCAGCAGTTCATGCAAGTAAAGAACAATAATTAGGGTTTTCGTCTATTCAGTTCAGAGAAAGGAAATTAAGAACACAAGGGGTGTGAAATTACCTTTCTTGACCACTGAGGAGGCCGTGTATTGTTCTTCACCTGCAATCAGAAATTCAAAGTTAGGGTTTCTGAAATCAAACGTAAAACAAAGAAATACTGTAAAGGAGAAGCGATTCTACCTTAAGAGAAGAAGAATCGCAGAACTGTTTGAAGGAATCAAGCAGATCGAAGCAAGATAGGTTTTGGTGTTCATCGCACGGTGAGAACTGAAGATTGGGATCTCAGGAAGAAGAACTCAGATCAAAACCTTGGGGTTTTGATTCATCATCGTTCAAAGTCATCATCGATCGTGAAATCGAAGCAGATTCAAGCTTCAATCGCTGTGAATCACAGCAAGAGCTCAATTCCGCTAGGGTTTCGTAGTGAGAGAGAAGAGAGAAGAGAGAAGGGTTTCAAGAAGAGAGAGAGACGGTTCTTGCGTTTCTGGCGAAGAGAAACGGAAGAGCAAGCTTTAGTATACCGGGTCGAAGGAGATCTGCGCATCTCCAAAGAGAAACGGGTTCGGGCGCGCAGCTGGGTCCAAACATTTTTGTTTGGAACGAAGTGAAGCATCATTGGGTTGGGCTTGATAGAAGCTGGGCTTCTCAATTACAGCACCTCCCCTCAGTTGTTCATACCCCTCCTGCAAAGTAAACATTACAAAGGTTAAAAATTTAACAATTACAACGTTCTAATCAAAGAGAGACTAACTTAACTAATTCTTATTGTAAAACAGAAAAATTAACAAAGGTAGTGTAAAATCCCATATTGTGGAAATCTTATGAAATTGTCACAAGAATAACAATTTCCACCTTGACAATTTAATCAAGGTCTTCAATCCCTCTTCAAAAAGTTGTAACAGACCAAAGTTAGTCCAATCAACATCTTTATTCCTTGTCTATTTGAATCAATTCAAGGAAGTGCTTGAACTTGCCCAAAAATAGTATCTTGGTAAGGAAACCTAAAGGATTTTCTGCAGTACGTATGCACTTTCTTAATCTGAAACTCTCAATTTGTAACCATATCTCTAATCCAATAGAGCCTTAGGAGAATGTTTTTTCTTCTGTCATGAAAGGTGTGATTCTTACATAGATGAATTGCTCTTTGGTTTTCACATAACACATATACAATTACATTATCTTGCTTTATTCACAATTCTTGAGATTAAACCTTTTAGCCAAAGAGCTTCCATTTACGCATTCGATAACCCCTAAGTATTCTGGTACTTCTGTAGTTGATAAAGCCACTATGTGCTGAAAAGATGTCATCTAATTGATTTTGTTGCCAAATAAGGCGAAGACATATCCAATTATGGATCTCCTCTTAGAGAATTAGTCCGTAAAAGTCCTGCACTTAATGGTTTCGAGCGGCCTCACCGCCGATAATTATCGCCGAATTTTTTTGTCATTACCGGCAGTTCAAAACCATCAGAAAGTATTTTTAATTATTTAATATTTAACTATAATTTATAATAATTTTACTACCTCCGGTCAAAAATAAATTTAACTAGCTATAAAAAAGTTAATAATCATAGAGAAGAATATGGAGATTCGAAGAGTGCTAGAAGGAAGAAGAAAGATAAAAAAGGAAAACATGTTGCAGAGAATGAGAAGGAATGAAGGAGTAAAATGAGAGAATGAGAAGAAGAGTTTAGGAAAAAAAATTATTTATAGACATTTTTGGACAGTTCCAGCGATTTGACACCGTCGGTAAAAAAAAAGTAAAGAAAAAACGTTTCTCGGAGTTTCTAGTCATCGGTAAAAAAACGGTTCTGGCGACCTGAAACTTCGGGTAACCACAACGATTATGTTTTCAATACTCGAATTTCCCGCTTCTAATACGTACAGTTCAAAATTGTCGAAGAAACTTTTTTTATACTGGTAGTTCAAAAGTGTCGGCTGCCAAGATTTTTTTTACCGTAGTTGAAAACTGTCGGAAATGTTTTTTTACCCGCGGTATCTTACTCATTTCTCCGACCTTTTGATCAGTCTTGTACATGTCTCTTTTGAATTAGAAACACTTTTGACAGTAGTTGTATCCCTAGTGATCTCCATGCCCAAAATTCTTCTAGTAGGACCAAGGTCCTTGATTTCAAATTCAGGTTACAGCAACCCTTTGAACCTTTATTTCTTCCATTTTGTTAGTTTCTATCAGCTTGTCATCAAAATACAATAGTAGGTAAATATACCCCTTGTCCACAAGCTTCTTAGACTAGACACGTTTGTCATAATTTCTCCTCAGGTAGTATTTACTAAGAATAAAATTGTAAATCTCTTGTACGTACCAATGACATGGTGATTGGTTTAATCCATACAAAGATTTTTGCAGCAGACAAACACATTCTTCCTTCCCATTTTCTTCAAAACCTTCTAACTGCTTCGTTATGATCATTTCTTCAAGCTCTCCATGTAGAAAGAATATCTTAACATTCGTCTTGTTATGAATATTAGATTGGATGTCCATTGAGTTTCTCCCATCATCTCCATAATATCATAGTGTAGTGGCTTTTATGGATGACTAATCATTCTCCAATTCCCACCCTATAAATAGGGTTCACTATCATATGTAAAGGTACACTTGAAAAGAGAAATACAAACACTCCCAAATTCTCTCCTTCTCTCAGTCTTTGTTTGCTATGGTTTTGGTTACTTTCATCACACGTTATCAACACGAAGCTCTATCAATCTAAGAATGAGTGACAATAGCATCAATAATGGAGATATGTGTCTCGTTGATAGCGGAACTACCCATACAATTTTAAAGGATGCAAAATATTTCTCTTATTTAGTGAAGCGAGAAACCAATGTTACTACTATATTTGGATCCTCAAAGATAATTGAAGGCTCCGGAAGAGCTAATATACTATTATCTAGGGGAACAAATTTACACATTGAAAATGCACTATTTTCCCCTAAGTCCAGTAGGAATTTATTAAGTTTCAAAGATATACGTCTAAATGGATATCATATTGAAACAAAAGATGAAGGAGATATTGAATATCTATATATAACAAGACTTACTTTGGGAAAAATAAGTGTAGTGGAAAAGCTACTCGCCTTTTAAATGCGGTTTGTACTACACTTATATCGGTGCAATTGAAGCGCACGTTGTTGTAAAACCGAAGTTCACAAATCACAAAAATTTGTTGTTTGGCATGACCAGGTTGGGCCATCAAGGTCTATAATGATGCGAAGAATAATTGAAAATTCATGTGGTCATCATTTGAAGAACCAGTAGATTCTTCAATCTAATAAATTCTCATGTACTTCTTGTTCACAAGGGAAGTTTATAATTAGACCATCACCAACAAAAGTTAGAAGTGAATCACTTAACTTTTTAGAACGTATACATGGTGATATTTGTGGGCCAATACACCCACCATGTGGACCATTTAGATATTTTATGGTTTTAATTGATGCATCAACTAAATGGTCACATGTTTGTTTGTTGTCAAGTCGCAATCAAGAATTTGCGCGATTGCTAGCTCAACTAATTCGAATAAGAGCTCACTTCCTTGATTATCCCGTCAAGAAAATACGTCTTGATAATGCTGCTGAGTTTACATCTCAAGCATTTAATGATTATTGTGCATCCATTGGAATTGACATTGAACATCCTGTACCACATGTTCATACACAAAATGGTCTTGCAGAATCGTTTATTAAGCGAATAAAGTTAATTGCAAGACCACTTCTCATGAGATGCAAACTTCCAATTTCCACTTGGGGACATGCAATTGCATGCTGCAAATTTGATTCGCATCAGGCCAACAAGTTATCATGATTCTTCCCCTTTACAATTAGTTTTTGGTCAAGAACCAAACATTTCCCATCTTCGAATTTTTGGTTGTGCGGTGTATGTTCCAATTTCTCCACCACAACGCACTAAAATGGGTCCGCAAAGAAGGTTGGGAGTTTATGTTTGGTATGAATCTCTGTCTATTATAAAATATCTTGAACCAACAACAGGAGATTCATTTACAGCTCGATTTGCTGATTGTCATTTTGATGAATCAAATTTCCCAGCACTAGGGGGAGAGAATGAGCAGCTGAAAAAAGAGATCAGTTGGAATGAATTATCCTTGTCTCATCTTGATCCTCGAACTAAACAATGTGAACTTGAAGTTCAAAGGATAATTCATTTGCAAAGCTTAGCAAATCAATTACCAAATGCATTTATCGATCCAAAAGGTGTAACCAAATCATATATACCAAATTTGCTAATGCTCCAATAAAAATAGATGTCCCCTGTTGGACAATCTAATATTGCAAATGAGTCTCAACCGCGCGCAAGCGTGGTAGACCCGATCGGTTCCAAAGATAAAAATCCTCGAACAAGAAAAGGAGCTAAAAGAAAGATGGTCCAGAGGAGGATATAGAAACTCTCAAAGAATCTCTGGACATGATTGACATTTCAATCCTGAAGGGACAGATCGTGTACACGAAAATCATGAAAATAAAGAGATCTTAATAAATTATGTCACTAAAGGAATACAATGGAACCGACATGAAGTCAATGTTGATGATAGTTTTGCGTGTCATATAGCGCTAAATGATATAAATGATGATGAGGATCATGAACCAAAATCCATTAAAGATTGTAGACAAAGTGAGAATTGGCCAAAATGGAAAGAAGCAATTGAAAGGAGAACTAAATTCTCTTTACAAGCGAAAAGTTTTTGGACTCAGAGTCCGAAGAACACTGAAGGTGTCAAACCAGTTGGATACAAATGGGTCTTTGTTCAAAACGGAATGAGAATGGTGAAATTGCAAGATACAAAGCACGACTTGTTGCCTGAGGGTTTTCGCAAAGACCTGGAATTGATTTTGATCAAACATATTCCCCTGTAGTGGATGCAAGTACATTTCGGTACTTAATTAGCCTTGTGGCACATGAAGGGCTTAATTTGCACATGATGGATGTTGTCACAGCCTATTTATATGGCTCACTTGATAGTGACATTTACATGAAGCTCCCTGAAGGATTTAACCTTCCCGAGGCACATAGCTCTCGGATCTCGAGAGAACTACTCCATCAAATTGAATAAGTCTCTCTACGGGCTAAAACAGTCTGGGCGCATGTGGTATAATCGCCTCAGTGAATATTTGCTAAAGGAGGGATACACAAATGACCCCATTTGTCCATGTATTTTTATAAAAAGATCAGGAAAAGAATTTGCCATAATTGTTGTCTATGTTGATGACATAAATATTATTGGAACTCCTGAAGAGCTTCCAAAAGCAATAGATTGCTTAAAGAAAGAATTTGAGATGAAGGATTTGGGAAAGACAAAGTTTTGTCTAGGATTACAGATTGAGCATTTGAAATATGGAGTTTTTGTGCATCAAGAGGCTTATGTAGAAAAAATATTAAAACGTTTCTACATGGACAAATCTCATCCATTGTCTACTCCAATGGTAGTTAGATCACTAGATGTGGAGAAAGATCCTTTTAGACCTCGAGAGGAGGGTGAAGAGCCACTTGGTCCTGAAGTACCATATCTCAGTGCAATTGGAGCACTGATGTACCTTGCTAATTATACACGTCCCGATATATCATTTTCTGTCAATCTATTAGCAAGGTATAGTTCTTCACCCACACGAAGGCATTGGAACGGAGTCAAGCATATACTTCGTTATCTTAGAGGCACAACGAATATGGGTTTGTTTTATTCCAAAAAACCCAAATTAGAGCTAATAGGTTATGCAGATGCAGGTTATTTGTCAGATCCTCATAATGGTAGATCACAAACAGGTTACTTGTTTACTTGTGGAGGTACAGCAATTTCATGGAGATCGATTAAAATGCAGACCATAACAAACAACATCATCAAATCATGCAGAACTTCTTGCACTACACGAAGCAAGTCGGGAATGTGTTTGGTTAAGGTCTCTGATTCATCACATACAAGAGAGTTGTGGTTTGTCTTCCGGAAGAATATATGCTACTACAATCTATGAAGATAATACTGCATGCATTGCTCAATTGAAAGAGGGCTACATTAAAGGAGATCGAACAAAGCATATTTCTCCAAAATTCTTCTTCACTCATGATCTTCAGAAGAATGGTGATATAAACATTCAACAAATTCGTTCATGCGATAATCTTGCGGACCTTTTCACAAAATCGCTCCCAAGTAGGATTTTTGAACGACTGGTACAAAAGATTGGTCTTCGTCGTCTCAAAAGTAATTGCCTGGATGAGGGGGAGAAATAAATAAATATTGTAAAAGGATATGTACTCTTTTTCCTTCACTAGATTTTTCCCACTGGGTTTTTTTCTAGTAAGGTTTTAATGAGACATATCCTCAATGGACATCCAAGGGGGAGTGTTATGAATATTAGATTGGATGTCCATTGAGTTTCTCCCATCATCTCCATAATATCATAGTGTAGTGGCTTTTATGGATGACTAATCATTCTCCAATTCCCACCCTATAAATAGGGCTCACTATCATATGTAAAGGTACACTTGAAAAGAGAAATACAAACACTCCCAAATTCTCTCCTTCTCTCAGTCTTTGTTTGCTATAGTTTTGGCTACTTTCATCACACGTCTCCTTTAATTATGTGCAAACGATAATGAGCAAAAATAGCCAAAATTACTCTAATAGAGAAATTGTTGTGAAATTTGTTGTGCAAGTATACACAGTCAAATAAGTAATAAAGTGATAAGAAAAGATTGTTTTCACGAGGATTAAATTGCTTAAGTTCTAATTCTATTTACTAGCACTTGAATTAATAAGTTAACAGTAAAAATGAAAGCATGGTAAAAGGTCATAGTGTGAACAGTAAATTTAAATGGTAAACAGCAGTAAAAATAGTTACAAATGGGTAAAAAATCAGAGAGATTGGTAAGTCAAAACTAGGATCAGTAATTACTCATATAATGACTCATGTTGTGATCAGTGTCGTGACAGCATTCAGTGTGCAGAATTGAAAGTGGATTTTCCAATCCTAGTAACAGAATGTTTCCAAGGAGTCATTATTCCTAAGCTCTCATTAAGGTTCATTCTGTAGTGTGTAAAGCATGTTTCAGATCACACTATAGCTCTAGTTTCATATTCCTATTCTTCACCAGAAAAATATAATATACCTATTACCTTTCAAACTATATTAATTTGTGAAAACATCACTTTAATCCGAAATTAAAGTACATTACCTTAGTTAAATTGATCAGGTTTGGAGTGTTTGACATTAAATCACACAAATTAATGAAGCTTCAAGAATTAATCACACTTCATCATTAACTCATAACTACATCACCATAGTCTTGACTAAAAAGGATCTAGCTCATAATGAGCTTAGACATGATAAAACAGTACCTAAACAACATAAATGAAGTCATAGAAATGGCAATTACAACTTAGATCTAAAATACACGGAGAAATACAGAAGATACACGCAATGAGAAGCTCAAATTAAGCTTCCAGTGCTGCAGATCTGCTCTAGAGCCTCTGTGCTGATAGATTGATGATGTGTGTTGCAAATTGCGTCCTACCCTTAAACTGAAATTACTTTGAAATTACTATCATTCGTGATTTATATTGGATGACAACGCTTCTAATGTTATATTTTGTTTATCATTTACAGGGGTGTGCTTGAAGTAAACCTTTAATTCATAGTTAGGTAACTACAATGTGATGATAACTCAAGTTATAGGGGTGGGCTTGGTTTTAATATATTATTAGATGTTCAAAGCTTTCGTTCTATCCTTAAACTGACTTTGCTTTTGAAAGTACACAATGTCGAAGTGTGTGACCAAGTTTATTGTTAACTTATTGTTTCACTTTCCAGTCTTAAACTAATTTTCATTGAATTTTCCTACATGCATGGTTAAGCACTAGTTATGATAGAAATGAGTAGCTTTTAATTTATACTCCCTCTAGACTCATATATAAGCAACAAACCACTTTTTAGATTCATTGAAAAATTACATCACTTTTTCAACGAATCTAAAAAGTCTTTTGTTGCTTATATATGAGTCTGGAGGGAGTACAAAGGTATATTTTAGCAATTGAAATTTTTATAAACTATTAGTACCAATAGAATTTTCTATCAACATAGCATACTAAATGCGCAGAAATAGCAGCTACAATTTTTAGACCAGTCATTGATGTTGTGTTAGTTTCAAAATAAGTATTTTGATCTCAAATTAGCTAAAAAATTGTAGCTCGGCTGAGTTTAAATATTTGAATTTGTTTTTAAAATGCCTAAGTCTAAAAACTATAATATTAGAGCCCGTTTGTTATGACTTATTTTTTTTTTAAAATCACTTTTTTTAAAAAAATACTTATGACGACGTGTTATCTGTTTGTTGCAGATTCTTAAAAAAATGAAAAGCTGAAAATAATCTAAAAACCGCTTCATATGAGAAGCTGTTTTGAGTAGCTTCTCAATAAAATCAGTTTTTTAAGAATGATTTTTTTAAAATAAGTGATTTTCAGTATGTTACTCAAACATAAAACAACTTCTCATTTTCTCAAAAATCTCTAAAATCTAATATCTAAATTATGTAACAGCAAAATTACTTATTTTTTAATCTTTAACAAATAGGCCCTTACATAGAAACTATTTGTGACACTAATGAGCAATTACATATGGGTATAGGAGTGAAATTTGTATATTTCTATTGACCTGTTTTAAGAGAATGAGGACAATCTAATTGTACAATTTAATTTGTCAACCCTCTTAGTTTGCCACAGATAATGAGATACTACCACATAGCCCGAGGACAATCTAATTGTACAATTTATAAAACACAATTTGTCAGACATATTATACACAATCAAGAGATTTTATCCAAAAATACATTGTAGGAAACATGTAGACAAAGATGTAGAAGAGAAAGTCAATAATGTTTACAGCATGAGAAGAATAATTGTAATTGAATGAACAATCGCATGTTACAGAGCTCTCAATGCCTTTAAAAATAATGTACTTCTTGATGGAACAATTAGATGGAATTTGTTTTAATCTGGATTAAGTTAATGATATTTAATAATGTGCTTCTTAAATTTGATATGCAATAGGGTATAAAAAGGACACTATAAAAAAAAGATACTATAGATTATAGATGAGAACAACGATACTTAATATGTACAATAATGATAGGATGCAAGTATTATTTTATTAACAATTCATAAATATAGTTGACTCTTCTTCCTGTAGATCACAACAATACTTAAAACCAATGTGTCTATGGAATTCCTAATCAAACAAGATTTAATTATGAAAGGCATGTGTTGTTTCTCAAAATTTTGTTTGTCACGTGTAGTGGCTATAGTGCTCAAGATGGGTTATATGACTACCAAATGCATAGAACAAATATTTGCAATTCTATGTGTAGAATTTTGATAGATGTGTTCAAATGAATGACTAAAAATTATTATACAATAGTAAAATAAAATTAAAAGCATTTAAATAGATTTTAAAATTGAAAAGAGATCAATAAAAATTAAAAAAATATGTATCAAAATGAAATATTAAATATGCATAAAATAAAATAAAAACTAATAATTAATGTTTAGTTGAATGGGTTCAAGGCGGAGGAAGGGAGGGTATCGACATCCCCAAATCCTCCCCAGGCCAATACGAGTTTTCCCCATGAAACTCAAGTCGTGGTAGGAAACCATTTTAGGCTTTTAGATAGTCAAGAGACACCCCCTCCCATTGGATAGTCAATGACTATTTTATGTTTTTAGATAATAACCCAATGTCCTCATTTTTAACAGTTGTTTCTCCTAAATCGTTACTTCAATTTCTCCCGTTTATAGAATTTATCGGAACATACTAAATACCCACAAGGGTATTTTCAAGATTATGGAATATACATATTTTAATCAAAAATCAATGTATATAATTGACTAAAATAATTATATTTAAATCTATATATGCAAAATATACGGGAGAAATATATTATATAACATAATGATTTTATAAAGGACGGTGTACAAAGAAATACAGATGCATCATATCACATAATACTGAAAGCGTACAACTGCATTTTTTTAAGTCCCAAACAACGAATTCAAATGTTTTGTTAAAAGAAAATGTATACTCGTGCTGGCATAGGTGATACATACTAGTTATAATAAAAATAAGACTTTAATATGTTCACAACTTTGTTGCACTAGACCAAAACAAATTAAATAGCACTAACAAGTTCTTAAATACAAATTAAATATGAGAATGTGAATGATTGTGTGAGTGTGGTGCATTAGCGTAGAAGGCAAAAACTAAGAATTTTGGTGCAAAAACTAGGGACTTAGGTCCAACAGATATTTTTCGAGGTGTGCAAAAACATTTTTTCCTATATTATTGTTGCTACTTTTTTTATTTTTTTGGTGGGTTCGCTTGAACCCCGAATGACACAACTGATGCCATGCGACCAAAAATGCAACAATTGTTTTTGGTAAACCAATGTATTATCTGCGACGATTGTGTGGGGCTCGAGATATCATAGATCCATTTAAGATGTTGATATTTTCTAACTAATGTTTTTCCATACGCACCAGCTAGAAATTGAACCCAAAACTAAATAGTTACTGGACCCAAGTATTACCAGTTGTGCCACGTTATATTGGTAAATGTTACAATTTTTTATTAATAGAAAGAAAGGTTACAAAGACTACATTCATTATGTCAAAAGAAAAAGACTACATTCATGATATTTTCTCCCATATCAAAATTGGAAAATTTAAACAAAGAAATGAACGTTGTCTTTTCTACTTTTACTACTTTTCTACTTTTACTACTTTACCATACAACACAAACACGCGTCTCCAATTTTTACCGCAGTAAATTCCGCAGCAGTAATTAGTAACCAATCACCTCACTCCAATTTTCCCACTCCCTATATAATAAACCCTCCGAATTATTTCTACCATCTCATAATATCTTCATTCTCCTCTCTTCCTTCCTCAACATTTCTTTCTCTCCTCGCGCGATATCGGGTCGGGTCCACATTTTCGGAGCCACTATCGGAATCCTCTTCGCGCCGGGAAAAATGACAGGATCGCTACTCGCAAGATCCTTCCTCCGCCGATCATCGCCGCAAAGCCGATTCTTCTGGCAACGCGGTATTTCTCAGCCGGCAACGGAAAGAACGAAGGACACGTTAGTGACAGAACCACCAGTTTTACCGGCGTTCGATTATACACCGCCGGCGTACACCGGTCCTTCCGCCGACGAGATCATTGCAAAGCGTAGGGAATATCTCAGCCCGTCGATTTTTCACTTTTACAAAACTCCGGTGAGGATACATCGCACCAGATAATTAATTCATCGTTAATAAGAATTAATTAAACCATCAAGAATTAATTAACTGTAATTTAATTATTTTGATTTTGAAACCATCAAGATAACTATGGTTAAGAAACTAACGGTTACTTAATTGTTGGTTGTGATTGTGTGTGGGAGGGTGCAGCTGCATGTGGTGGAGGGGAGGAAGCAGTATTTGTTTGATGAAAACGGGAGAAGGTACGTTGACGCGTTTGGAGGGATTGCTACGGTGTGTTGCGGACACTGTCATCCTGACGTGGTCTCTGCCATCGTGGAACAAACGAAACGGTTACAACACTCAACGGTTCTTTATCTGAACCATGCTATATCAGATTTTGCTGAAGCTTTGGCTTCTAAACTTCCCGGTGATCTTAAGGTACGTATTTGTAACAATCGAAAAATCTGAATAACAAATTCTTTGATGTTTAAACGAAACTGCTATATATCAAAGTTTAATATATGATATGGATGGATAGTGTTTATATTATTTATTTATTATTATTTGTCGAGATAGTGCTTATATTATGAATTGTGGTTATGGGCAGAAAATGACAGGATATGACATTATTGTTATTTATTATTATTATATTATTATTCAAAGCTTATAGATAAATGTATTTATTATATTATATTTAATATTTAATGTGTAATTTAATTTTATGCTGATTGCTGAAGACTTAGCATATTTACTTTTGCCTATTTTTTCTTTTGGTGAGAAAACTTGTTTGTGTTAATTTTCTGTAGGTGGTGTTTTTCACAAATTCTGGAACTGAAGCAAATGAATTGGCAATGCTGATAGCAAGGTTGCACACTGGGTGCCAAGACATAATATCTCTTAGAAATTCTTACCATGGGAATGCATCTGGGACGATGGGGGCCACAGCTCAAAGTATATGGAAATTTAATGTTGTACAGGTATATATTTTCCCCCTTTTTGTTCGGACAGTACTAGTTTCTATAGCAAAAAGTTTTTTTTTTTTTGAATATATAGCAAAAAGTTTTAATAAGTTAGATTTCGGACTATTCAATAAATAACGAGCAGTTATATTATAGAGATGGTAAAGATGTCTTGTGAGAGATCAATTAAAACATTCACGGTGTATTAATATAAAATACTATTAGTAGCTGATATTGTACGTCGACCGGTTAATATGAAATCTCAATCATTCATTACAACATTAATAAAGCTTGAGATTTCGTCCTATTTAATTGTGTTGTTCCAAAAGTATCTTCCTAAAAGCTGTTTTCCTTAATAAAATAAATCTGAATTGATTATTTTTCTTAAAAACTGAATTGAAAATAAAAATAATTGTTAAAAAAACTGTATGGCTTTATCTGAGATATTTGGTCACGTGGGAAGAGCCAATTCACTTGCATAGCACTTCATGTGCTAAATTGCTTCCACAACTCCATTATTATTTAAGAAAAAAAAAAGGACTTGAGTTCACTCATATGATATGATCTAGATAGCTGACGCATAATTTCACTCAACTTTTACGTAAGTGATAGCAACATCAACGGAGTTTGGGGCGCGCTGGACACATTACTATCAACCACGAAAGCGACTCGCTTGTTATCAGTAGCATTTAAAAGTGACATTTCTATCTAAACAAATAAGTAGGTTGAGACGTAAGATAAGTGCTAAAGTTGTGTGACGATGATACTCAAGATAATGAAAAAGCGTGGACCCCCTAAACCAAATATATTCTATAATAATTACGTGGCGTCTTATACTCTTATTTATTCTCAATTAGGAATATTAGGAGTAAGATATGTATCTTGGCCTAAAGTTAATTAGTTTTTTTCTGGTCAAGGAAAAATGTATTTTATTTGTTGTCCATTTCCATGTTAAGTGAAATAGTGGTTAACTTTTAATTGGTGGCACTAGACCGGTGTTCATCATGCAATGAATCCAGACCCCTACAGAGGAGTTTTTGGTTCGGATGGAGAGAAGTATGCAAGAGATGTTCAAGAGATCATTAACTTTGGAACTTCCGGAAATGTCGCTGCCTTCATATCTGAAGCTATACAGGTATTTTTGTTTTTGGTGAACTGTAAAATTTGTAGAACCATATACCACATAACAATAGTAGCTGTACATGTATCTTGGTGAAGCATACACGGTTCCAACTTAGTATGAAACATTTCAATTTACATTTTTTTACCTTTTTCCAGAACCTCTCTTTGGGCCCTCCTCCTTTTGTTTGTAAAAAATATATTTGTATATCACATGTGATATGGTAGCATGTATTCTAAAGTTTTTTAGTTTATATGAAAATAGCAAATAAACTCCACACAATATCACACTCGGATTCGAACGTTGGAGTTGCCATTTCATATCATTTGAAATTGTCAATCAATGGTGATGATAGACAAAACAAAAAGTTTTTTTTTGTTTGTTCATTCTAAAACATTTATTAATTTTTAATTTGAAATAATTAAATAAATTTATATAAAATTTGTAATTCTTATTCTTATCTCAAACATTTGTAAAAAAAAAAAAATAGTATGGTTTAATTTCCTATGTAAACTGAATTTGTTGTTATATATATGTAAACAAACAAACTTGTTGATGACAATAGGGAGTAGGGGGCATTGTTGAATTGGCGCCTGGTTACTTGCCTGCTGCTTATGAAAGTGTTAAAAAAGCTGGAGGTCTTTGTATTGCTGATGAGGTTCAATCTGGGTTTGCTCGCACTGGTAGTCATTTCTGGGGATTTGAAAACCAAGGTGTTGTTCCTGACATTGTAACAATGGCCAAGGTAACTCAACAAATAAATCATTAATTTAGTCTCTAAAATTATAGAATCTGAGAAAATTTGGGACATGGATCTTCTGCTGCGCATAGTATATACCGTGCCAACATAAACCATTCGATCAAAAGAGAGAAGTGTTCTCTCTCCAAATTGGATGGCTCTTGCTGGCGCAGCACTTAGTTCGCCCGCGTGCAGCAGAGAATCCAAATCCGAAAATTTGGTCCATGGCATTAATGAAATTACCAAACTATCTCAATTTTGATTTTGGCAGGGTATTGGAAATGGCATACCATTGGGTGCTGTTGTAACTACTCCTGAGATTGCACAGGCCTTGACTCGCAGAAGTTACTTTAACACCTTTGGTGGGAATCCTGTTTGTACAGCAGCAGGTTTGGCTGTTTTAAAAGTAATAGAGAAGGAAAACCTTCAAGAAAATGCACTAATAGTGGGGTCCCATTTGAAAGCTAGGCTCAATGCACTGAAGGACAAATATGAATGTAAAATTTTCGTCCTTTATATCTTGCCCATTTCATATTATTGCACAACAGCACAAGCTTTCTTGTATTTATTCATTCTCTAGAGAGTTACATGATGAAGATAACAGAGAACCATACTGAGAGAATTATTGACAAAGAATCAGATTTTGTTTTCTTCTCATACTTATTGGTTTACTTTTGTAGTGATTGGTGATGTGAGGGGAAAAGGGATGATGCTTGGAGTTGAACTTGTCACTGATCGCAAACTTAAAACACCAGCAAAAGATGAAACATTGCATGTCATGGACCAAATGAAAGGTAAATGCTCATTCTAGCAAATTTTTTTATCTGTTTTACATGTTACTAATCAGCTCTTATATTGTTATTACAACAGAATTAGGAGTGCTGATTGGAAAAGGTGGCTATTATGGAAATGTGTTCAGAATTACACCTCCATTATGTTTCACCAAAGAAGATGCAGGTGATTACCCTCTAATCTCTAATTCCTCAAATTCCCTGTTTGGTTGTCATTCTATATATAAAACAGTTAGTGACAGAATACTCAAATCGGTTCCTCATAAAAAGCATTTAAACCGTTCAACTAAATTGGTGCTTGTTACGGGTTCCATTCGGAACGGTGCTCAACAATCTCAAATTTGTGTCAAAGTAGTTCATGTGTTATTTTCGTGACCGATTTAGGTATTTACTCGTACTAGTCTGTAATTCTTATAGCTTGTTTATTTTTGTGGATGCAGATTTCCTAGTGGATGCGATGGACTACACAATGTCAAGAATGTGAAGATTAAATAAGACTCAATTAATTGTAAATAAATTGGTCTACTTTATTTTAAATAAATGTTAAGTAAAACTGTTTTTGATCATCTATCTAGACTCTAGCAAGTTAAATTTATAAATTTTACATGCAGACATAGCCCATAACGTATGAGTCAACAGCTCGTTGTCTCAGTTATCTTATCTCTCATCCTAAACTTTCTTTGTCGGGTGGTCCTATACTCTTAAGTTTGTGTCTATCCAGATATTTCATCCTTTAACTTTTTAGACAATGCTAAAATTACAATTTCATTTTGAACCATTGGAAGCTTATTTCTAGCAATTAGCTAAAGATTTTCTACCACAATATTTTACTTAACTTTTTAGAGTCATCTCCTTCCACAATATTGAAAAAGAGTAATTGGTGTTTTTGTTTTCTGAATTTCAATCTAAACTCTGCAGGCTTCAAGTCTGTAATGTGCCAGTTGTGGGTCCCAAAATTAGTTATCTAGATGGATAAGGAAAAAGCACTTGCTTGCCTACTTAAGCCTATTTCCCTAAGGCCCTCTTTGGAAATAAATAGCGGATAGCGAATAAGCTAGCAGCTAGCGAATAGCGGATGAGTTTATAGCGGATGAGTTTATAGCGGATAATTTGAAACATAGTGGATAGCTTATTATAATAGTTCGATATAGCGGATAAATTGGTGATTACGAATAAAAGTGTTTGGTAAAATTAGCGGTTGATAACTGTAAAATGACATAAAAAGACATATTTAATTAATACTTAGATTAATTTAATCAATATAAATTATTTTGCTATAAATTCATGATAATTAAACTAGTTATTAAGATATTTAGGAAATAATTATTTTAAATATATATTTTAATAGTCTAATTTATATATTAATTTGAAACTTTAATTTAAAATACAATTAAATAAATAATGTATGTTAAAAGTAAATAATAGCGTAACAGACAATCATATTTTCATTGCAAGTTATATTCATATAGTTAACAATTTTTTTTTTTAGATAAGCGAAGACGTTCATTTCAAAGCAGAAGCGTGACAAAGTGCAGCGCCCAAAAGTTACAATAGTAAGGAGGCCTCCTCAAACCTCCTCCCAGAGCCAAAACCCCCTTGGAAAAAGAGCGCGGGAAAAAAAAAAGTACCTCACACAAAGCAGGTGTGCAACAATGGGAAAAATATCCTAACCCATTGCTTCTCCCCTTCCTACAGACAGAAACACATTCTTCTTTAAACATACATGTAATTACAACATAGTTACACACCCTCCCTGTTTCTCCCCCTAACTAACTCCAGCCAAGTCATAATAGGTGAAATTACAATGTTGCTAATACACTTAGCGGACTATTATACCAATCCACCCAACCTGCCCTACTATTCTTCCCATTCCTCGCCTTGAACCAGCACCATGCTGTGTCTTTGATACCCAAGAGAAGTGCTGGTATTGACAATACCTCTCCCTTAAAGACTGTCCTATTCCTTGCCATCCATATATTCCAAATCACCGCTAGCCATACAAGATGTTTTACCCTTTTTTGCCTCTTTTCCTTTACCATCCTTCCAAATTCCATAAAATGCGAGATCACCTGGTCCTTTTCATAGTAATTTTCCCCCAACCAAGAAAATCATATAGTTAACAATTACATTGACGTATAATTAAGATTTTTTTTTTAGTTTAAGGCTGACGTATAGTTAACTATCAAATAAGAAAAAAAAATAATACTTGGGCTGGGAACTAATACACCGTGGAGAGGAGGAATAAAATAAAATTAAAGATAAAGAAGGATTATTATAAAGTTAATGAGGGTAAAAATGACTAAAAAGATGAGACGCTATAAGCTCAGACGCTACTTGAAGTAGCGTTTCAAAAAACGCTATAAGCTACCCCAGAAATGCTATAAGCTACTGCTTGCCTCCCATTCGTATTTAGCAATACACTTCTTGGGAAGCTTCCAGCGCATGATGCTCTCGTAGCCAAGGGAGTCATTACCGACTCTCATGGGTATTGTTGCCCGTTTTGTTTCGAGGAGTAAGAATCCATTCAACAGTTTGTCTACCTTTGTTGGTGCCAGCACGAGTCTGGGATAAATACAAAGCTGGTTGAATATTCAGTGAGTAACAAGATTGTTAATATAGATCAAATTCAGGCTTATAGTTTGAGGCTTCATTCCAAAAAGTCACACAGAGCAAATTATCTGGTTTGAGCAACAACAACGTGGTGTATTTGGCTTCACAAGAACAATATATATGTTATTTAGACGAACCATTTTTTATTCTAAGGTTGTTGTCGACCATGTGAACTCTCTATCCTAGGAATGGCTTACTAGTCTCGTGGGTTGTAATTAGAATTTGTCGATCAATTCGAAATTAACCCAACCTATTCGAGCTAAAGACAATTTTGAAATTTAAATTTGGGTTGGGCAAGATTTATTTTGGGCCATCACATTGGCCTAGTCAAAGCTCTATCCATGTGTAGTCTGAATGTGTAAGGGAAATAGATTGTCAAGTACGAATTTAAATTGAAAGTGAAACTGATTTGAAATTGAAAGTAAAAATGGGCCAATTTTTAAAAAATTGAGAAGTACTAGCACAATTTTTTAAAAAAATATCAAGTCATCGTGTTAGCCCAGCCCATGGCGCCGCCCATTGTGAGCCAATAAAATTTTGGGCCGGATTGGGTTCCGCCAAAATTATTTTGGACTCATATTTGCTGGACCACCTTATTTTATTAGGCGGGTTGGGCTGGCCCGTCGGGCTGGACTCATAAGTAAAGGCCCTTGCTTTTCCCACACCCCCTCCTACTCTAAACACACCCCATAAGGGTGTGAAAAGACCAAAAGACCTATTTTTTTTTAGAAATTTTCACCTGTTCGAACACGGGCCTTCGAACAAGTTCGAACGAGGCCGTTCGAGTGTGATAAATATGGACAGACACCCCTTGGGCGTTTTTTCACTGTCGAATAGAATTAAATACGAACATGGTCGAATGATGTCGTTCGAACAAGTGTTGCGAGAATTGTTGCGGCATAGCGGGCATTGGACGCCTCAGATTCCACCGACAGTTTTAATCAACGGTTTACAATCAGTCAAATGTGTCAGATAAAGGAGTGGATGTAAATCCCTTTGGAAAATGTGCTTGAACGGATAGAATTTAAACGGCTCAGATTTGTGATCTAAAAATGAAATCAACGGCTGACATTTCACCACGCCTATTATAAAAGGTGGTTCACATCCTCGGACATTCTTCACCAAACCCTAATCGCTTCTTCACCAAAACCTTCTCTCCTTCTTTTGACCCACCGCTATGCTTAACCAAAACCTTCTCTCTCTCCTTTTTCCCAACCCATTTGAAATGGAATGGCAATTGTGCTCAACCCAAAGACTCAAACGACAAATTCCTAATAGCCCTTTATCACGATGGAGGCTGTCACCACCGACGAACATGGCGCGTGTTTCGTTGTCTAACCATGTGTTATGCGGGATGAATAAGGACATCACATTCGCCCAACTCAAGAGAGAAAGGCCGAGAGGAAGATTCGCCCGCAGGAGCGTGGCGTAAAGGCGTGGAGCGTATCACGTTTGAGAAAGTTCAATTGTAGAGATGATGGGGGTATCGGTATTGATCATGGAGATCCGGCGACAACGACGTCCGCGCAATGATGGAACATCTAGTTAACGTTAGATGGGGCGACAAATCTTAGAGTCAGTGTATGTGAACACAAGGCGAACTCGAAGAGATCATGCATCTTCTTCAACCACCACCACCCGCACCACAACAACCCATACTTACGCACACCAGCAAAGTTGACTATGAGATGACTATGCCGTGCCACTCCATACAGTGGGTTGGTTCATGGTCGTGAAACTAAAAATTTCGAGCTTAAGAACAACATCGCATTCGCAGTGAAAGAAAAACTAATAAAAAATGTGAAACTAGATGGTGTTCAAAGAAGAAATTAAAAAAATCGAATGTGAATCCCCTACATCGCCAGGCTAGGGGCATCTGTCAACCAAATAACATACTCTGATCGCTCGGGACATGATCATCGATGGCCCCATCAATGTCATCAACCAAATCAATCACCGTAGCATCTCACAACCAAATAACATAACATTATTATTTAAATAAATAGAATATTAAGAAACATTATCAATGCAATTAACATAAAAGACACGCACCACATCGACATCGGGCTCATCCGCAAGTGCGATAATGCTCGGGGAAGAGAAAGGGATGTGAGACCACAGAGTACCATGGAAAGTAGCCCACACCGTGTTTGAGGAGTACGGCACACTGGAGGCCCCCGCGCCACCAAGTGGTCCTCAGCTGTGTCCACCTCTCATCACACTCGGTGAGAGGTGCAGGACGCCCTAGTAAAGCAGTGCGGGATCCTCCGGAATGTCTTTGGACATGCCCAAACCGTCTCGAGCACTCGACACGGCAAGTGGCGCATCATGCGACCACCACTCGAATGAACCTCACGAACTGGCCTACACAAAGTGGTCCGACCGCCACTATGGGCCGTGTAGGGGTCCTGTGTCACCTCTCACGGTGTAGCTGTCAAGGCATAACTCGATGGTTTGTGACTTGATGCCCCGGGGACATCATCGCGACAACCATTTCTTCGCCCGTGGGCTACTCATCATACGGGTGCTCCACCCAAGATGAAAAGTTCGCACTCTGGAAGTGCTCAAAGATCCAAGCCTGTAATGAACATATCATTGGTTGATTATTAATCTGAAAGTAACCCTAAAGCAAACTTAAAAGTAAAGAATATGTTTCATACCTGAAGTAAAGGAAGATGACCAGCAATCTTCTTGGTCTTCTTCCTTGTAGCATCCCTTGGTGATCATAGAGATGGGCGGGGCCATGGCCCTCAAAGAATAGTCTCCAATCGCCTCCAAATCCATCAGCATACCAAGGTAGCCAAGCTTAACCTTGTTGCCTGACTTGTCGGCAAACAAGGTGCAACCCAAAAGATACAGCATGTAGGCCCTAGCAGCATGGTCCCACCGCCCCTCAGCTATGGCTGGGTGGTAGACCCTATCCCTCAGCCATACAAGCCCAACAGACAGCCCACGGCGAAAGTGCAGGGGTGCATCCTCCGGTGTGGCACCCAAATAGTCAACCAAAGCACGTTGCTCTCCTCGCCATGAGTTCGATGCGGCATGTCATGTAAACCGCCGAGAATGGGGATGTGCGGCGGTGGGATACATCATCAAGGGTGATGCTCATCTCACCCACGTGAAGGTGGAATGATGATGTATCCGTCGCTAACGCTACATGAATGCGTTCAGAAATTTCTTGTGGAGAATGGGGAAGCCAAGCCCAACCAAGGGAACCAACCACGGTTCGTCGAGTGTCACTAATCGCACATGAAACACTTTGTCGTAACAGGTCCATGTGGGATTGGCTGTAAATCCGGCCGCACCTGCATTCAGAAATGACACAATAAGCCAAAACATTCAACAACTTAATAAACAAATTTACAACACTCAACTATAAAATAATAACTTACCTGGCCAGAATAAAAATCAGTGAGGATATGTGCCCCGATGTGGGCAAAGCATGTAACCATCTTACGGTCCACCAGAAATGGGAATGTCGCCACTAACAGCAGCAGCCTCCTGAGGCTCAGCAACCTCTTCCTCACGAGGCTCAGCAGCCTCCTCCTCGTGATAACTAGAAGATGAAGGCCTAGAAGATGAAGGCCTAGCAGCAGATGAAGGCCTAGCAGACGAAGGCCTAGCAGATGAAGGGTCGACCAACTCATAGGCCGGAAATTGAGCATCACGCTCAATATCCTGCCCAATATCCTCTGGAAGTGGGGGAGGAGGAACATCAACCCTACCCCTACCCCTAGCACGCCCCCTAGCTCGGGAGGGTTCACCTTCTTCCCTTCTTTTGCGGTTTGAAACCGTAGGAGGTGGCCGACCGGCTCGCTCCGATGGTTCAGCTGCTGCACCACCTCTGCTCCTCACCATGTCTGAAACAACAATCAACAGAACCAATTAAATCAAATTAACAGAACAAAACAGAATCAGGCTGACAAAGTTCACTGTCAAACGACTGTTCGAACGGCTACATGCGAACCTGTTCGCACAACCACCCTCGAACAAGTCAGTTTCAGTTTACAAAATAATGAGGTTGTTCGAACTGTGTTCGTACAACCTCATTCGAACACCTTCGTTTTCACGTGTTCGAGGGTGCTCGTTCGAACACTGCGCAATGAAAAAAACGCAAATGGCGAGAATGGGGAGAGGCATACCTTGAAGAAAATGGAACGATTAGAGGCGTGAGGAGGAGAAAATAACCCAGCAACTCTTGAGAGTGTTGGTTGAGAAGATTGAGTGAGAGATTGGGTGAGATTGAGTGAGAGAAGGTGAGTGAGAGTGAAAGAGGGTTTAGGGTTCGAAGGGAGGGGAGGGGAATGAGAGACGAGGGAGAGTGAGAGAAGGGGGGAGGGGTGTGGGTTATTTTGTTTTTTTAAATGGGGGGTAATTTTGGAATTATAATTTTTATGGGGTGTGAATAAGTAGGGGGTGTGGGGAAAGCACTCTCCTAAGTAAATAGTTGACTAATGGATATAGTATAAGGTTTATTTTGAATATTAACTATAAAATAGTTCCCTCAAAAAAATTACCTATGCTGGCCCAGCCCACTTATTTTATCAGGCGGGTTGGTCTGGCCCATCAGGCTCAGCTAATAAGTCAATAATTGACTAAAGTACATAGTGTAAGGTTTCATAAAGAGCAATGTAAGTAATTTTAACACCTAGTAGTATGTATTTTTACTTGTAATAAAAAATGTTTTGGACTGGGCTTAAAGCCCACCCATTGAGGAAGGCGCTACTCAGCCCAAACCAAGGGAAGAGCTGATCAACGCTCACTTACCCTGTCATCAATGACCAGGATCGCTCCATACAGATCTAATGGTTCCTGACCACCCACGACACAGTATATAAAGGGGCCTACCACTGACAAGGTAATTCTTCTGACCCATTCGTAATTCTTGCGTTTTACTCACTCCACTCACTTGGGCGTCGGAGTGCAATTGCAGGAACACCCAGACAGACTGCTAAAGGCGACCAAGAGACAAAGACTCATCTTCAGCTCCCCCAACAGACAATCTACTACAGATCAAAAACAAAGAATGTAAATAAATAGGTTTATGGGCTTATAGTAAAAGTAAGGCAAATTTGCTCCCAATGTCCCTTAAAATTTCAATTTTCTATTTCGTCCTTAAAGTATTTTTTTTCCCAATTTAGACTTTTAAGTCTCAAAAACTATATGGTACACATTTTGAAACCTAAATGACCAAATTAAAAATAAAAAAATAAATATAGGACGAAATCAAAATTCAAAGTAGGAACTCGGAATTAATTCTGACTAAAAATAAATTTGATTTTACTTGTCAAAATTTAAAGAATGTAAGTAATTTTAACACCTGGTGGTATGTATGTTTATGGAGAGCAATGAAGCCATGTGGCAAAAATCGTTTAGTTAGTTGATGGTCAATTTTGTTTTGACACAAAGTTGATGGACAATTGAACACAAAGTAGGTTTTCTTGACTTTCACGTTTCCTAAAAATTTGACCACTGACTTCCCACTCATTTCGCCTCTTATCTCTCTCCCTCCTCTCTCCCTTCTCTTTCTCTCTTTCATTCATCTGCAATTTCTTTCATGGTTTCTTTGGTAAAAAATCCAAACTTTCCAAGAAAACTGAAACATTTGATGCTAATTTTCACAACCCATTTCACCAAATTTCATGTTGAATCCATGTGCACATTTTTTTGGCAGTGGGTATGAAATTTTGTCACATTGCTCATCCACTATTTTGGATAGTGTTAATACTTCTCTGAGCTTCCAGGCTTTGGAATCCATTGCCCAATTTTTGTTTTTCAATTGTTGTTATTGGAGATTTTGATGAGAGGCCGAAGTAGAAAGTATACCTATCTATGGAGATATTGATGCAGTTGTTGTCGTTTGAGGTTTGTTGTTCTCAGATGGAATGGCAGATCCTGCTAGTAATGGAGGTCTTGACCGAGATATTGAGCAAGTTAGTATATTTCACCTTACTTTCGATTGAATACATGACACATATCGCACCGACACTTTAGTTACTTGTATTTTTTAGATTAAAACCGGTGTTTGTGTGTCTGTATCCGTGTCGTGTGCTGTGTAGGTGCTTCATAGATTATAACCTTGCATGTGTATAACAATTATCATATAAATTAAGGCATGGTTTATATATATAGTTCATTTTGTGTTTCTTGAGATACAAAGTAAAGTATATTTCTAACAAGGGAAAACCAATTTTTAGGGCCATTGTCTCTATACATTAATCACATTAATCTTTTATTTTGTCATTAGTACAAATAATCGGGGTGGGCGAGGAGAAGGGGAGGGGAGGGGGAGGTGAAAGTGGAGCGTTGCTGGTTCGAATCTGCTCTCCAATGTCCACATAGCACTTACTTGTGTTTTATCACTAGGTCGTGCTTCTAGGCCAATCACATTAATCAAATTGACCAATAAGGAAAATCGCGACGAGAAAAATATCATCTTTTGATCCTTTGCATGTAAAGTACAAAATCATAGTCATGAGAAGGTGAAAAATAGTTGAATAATTTTAGTATGAAAGTAGATGAAAATGATGAAAAAGACTTGCATTAGGAAAATGAGATCAAAATTAAACAATATGGCATTACAGCAAATGCTTTTAGAAAATTTCACAAACTAGGATTTAATGTCTGTTTCAACTCTATTTGAAGGCACTCATTGCTTTGAAGAAAGGAGCTCAATTAATAAAGTACAGTCAGCGAAGCCAAAAGTTTGTCCATTCAGACTCTCCTTGGTGAGATTTTTACTTATGAATTAAATTTTAGTTCTAGCATTATACATTAGTAATGCAATTTTCAATCTCTAAAGTAGGAATATGTATATGGTGAATTATTAACTATTTCTAACTAGTTTCATATTTAGTGGCATTAACAGGATGAAACAACATTGATTTGGATTTCTCATAAAAAGGAAAGGATTCTGAAATTATCTTCAGTATTACGTATTATCCCCGGACAAAGAACTGTAAGTTAAGTACTACCTCTGGTCCACTATATGAGACAGTGCATATTATGGTTCATTGGGCAACTGATGTATCTGGTCTATTATAGACCAGATACATCAGTTATTCAATGTAGACCAGATACATCAGTTATTTAATGAACCATAATCTGCACCGTCTCTTATAAAGTGGACCATTGGTAGTAACTCTTCAATTCTAGTATCCATGTTAACAATCTCTTGAAATTTTCCATGTTTTATATGACCATTTATTTTCAGGCTGTGTTTAGAAGATATTTGCAACCAGAAAAGGATTATCTTTCATTTTCGCTTGTTTATAATAGCGGGGAACGGACACTTGATCTGGTTAGAAAACATGTTTTGATGGTGCATTGAATTTTTTGATTTGATGAATATGTTGAATATGGTGTTTTTTGTTTCCTTCTTATTTATAGATATGCAAGGACAAAGCTGAAGCAGATGTATGGTTTGCAGGGCTTAAGACATTAATATCAACTGGAAAGCATAATAGGCTTACTAGAAGTGAATTATCAGATGTATGTTTATCCAAAATTTCAGTTTGATCCTTTATTTTTTTTTCTCGCTTTGGTTCTTTATGTAATGTAACTAGGGTACTTTTGGTTTCAGGATGGTATTGTTGATTATATTCCGAGTTCTCGTCCTTTTGGTGCAGCATTAGAGTTTACTTCAAGCATTGCTCGTGGTAGGGTGTCTTTTGAGTCAGTTCCTCGAGAGTCTTCATTGTGTTGGGCGAACCCAGATGTGCGGTTAGACCGTGCAAATATGCAAGGACGAACAAGTGTAGGAGACGGTTTTCGTATTAGTGTATCGAGTACACCTAGTTGTTCAAGTGGAGGATCAGGACCTGATGACATAGAGTCATTAGGCGACGTTTATATATGGGGAGAAATTTGGGCAGATGGCGATGGAACCGCCTCTCAAGTCCCTTCAACCACAGATGTTTTGATTCCTAAGCCTTTAGAATCGAGTGTTGTTCTCGATGTTCAACAAATTGCATCCGGCGTACGCCACATGGCTTTAGTTACAAGGCAAGGAGAAGTTTTTACATGGGGAGAAGAATCCGGAGGGAGATTAGGCCACGGAGTCGATAAAGATTTTGATCGACCTCAACTTGTCGAGTTTCTAGCAGTTACTAATGTCGAAAGTGTTGCATGTGGAGAGAATCATACATGTGCGGTATCTACATCGGATGATCTTTTTTCATGGGGCGACGGTACATATAATGTTGGAGTTTTAGGTCATGGAACTGATGTTAGTCATTGGATACCTAAAAGGGTTAGTGGTCCTTTAGAAGGACTTCAAGTTATATCAATTGCATGTGGTACATGGCATTCAGCATTAGCAACTTCTAACGGTAAACTTTTTACCTTTGGTGATGGTACATTTGGTGTATTAGGTCATGGAAATAGAGAAAGTGTAGCATATCCAAAAGAGGTACAATTATTAAGTGGATTGAAAACTATTAAGGTTGCTTGTGGAGTATGGCATACAGCAGCTATTGTTGAAGTTACGTTTCAATCCGGTTCAAATGTTTAAATCGAGGAAACTTTTCACTTGGGGCGACGGCGATAAACATCGTTTAGGTCATGGAAACAAAGAAACATATCTTCAACCTACTTGTGTTTCTACACTTATTGAATATAATTTTCATCAGATAGCATGTGGAAACACTATGACAGTTGCTTTAACTACTTCTGGTCATGTTTTTACTATGGGAGGAACCGATAACGGTCAATTAGGAAATCCGTTATCCGATGGAAAAGTACCTATTTTAGTACAAGACAAGTTGGTGGGTGAATTTGTTGAGGAAATTTCATGTGGATCTCATCATATTGCTGCATTGACATCAAGAAGTGAATTGTATACTTGGGGGAAAGGCGCAAATGGAAGATTAGGGCATGGCGACATAGACGATAGAAAATCTCCGGTATTAGTAGAAGCCTTGAGAGAAAGACATGTGAAAAACATTTCTTGCGGCTCAAGCTTTACATCTTGTATATGCATTCATAAATGGGTATCTGGGGTCGATCAATCCGCCTGCACCGGTTGTAGACAACCGTTTGGTTTTACAAGAAAAAGACATAATTGTTATAATTGCGGATTGGTTCATTGTCATGGTTGTAGTTCAAGAAAGGTTTTGAAAGCGGCATTGGCTCCAACACCGGGAAAACCTCATCGCGTATGCGATTCTTGTTACACTAAACTTAAAAAGTGTTGAGGCAAGTTCTACAGCTACTCCTTCAAATCTTAATAGAAAAATTACTACGACGCCTCGTAGTTCTATAGATGGTAGGGAAAGATTTGGTCAAGGAGAAATAAGGTCTACGAAAATTCTCTTTCCGCCTTTTTCGGAACCATTGAAATATCTTGAGATGAGGACTAATAATAAGATTGGAAATAAATTTGATTATTCTCCAATGCTACCAGCTCCTCAAATTTCATCACATACACAATTAAAAGACATTTCAGTTCCAAGCTCAACAAGTTCCAATATTCAAAATGGTTTAAAGTCTTCTATACATCCAAGTCCGCCACCAACTCCGCCGCTTAATGCAAGATCGGTATCCCCTTACGCAAGAAGGCCGAGTCCGCCCCGTTCTAGCACTTCGGGATTTTCAAGAAGTCTTGTTGATAGTTTGAAGAAGACTAATGAGATTTTGAACCAAGAAGTCTCAAAATTGCAGAATCAAGTAAATTTACTATAATTTTTCTTTGTACATTTCTCTTGGAAATTAAACTTCATATTTCACCATTGATTAGTTTATGAATATATTTTTTTTATACAGAATCGAAATTTGAAGCAGAAAAGTAACATGGAAATTCAGAAGCTTCAGAAAAACATTAAGGAAGTTACCTCATTTGCTGCAGAGGAATCATCTAAACATAAAGAAGCAAAAGAATTTTTTGAGTCCTTAATAGTTGAGGTAAACAATTTTACACTGACATCTCCTTTATGTTACAGTTCATTTTAAAATGCAATTACAAAGTTGGATAATGTGTCTAAATGGTGATTTCTCATCCATTGTCAGTGTAAAACTAATTTACACTCACAATGCATACACATTAAAATTTAAGAAAAAAATCATTTTAATCGCGATTTTTTGTACATCATTATGCAGATGAAGGAAATGACTGAGCAATTACCACCAGAAGTTTCAGATGGTGAAAAATTTAGAAACATGCTGACTCAAGCTGAACAATTTCTAAATGAAAATTCGATATCCGAAACATCTTCGGCACCATCAAACATCGAATCTGAGCAACAAAATGCACCTATTTCTTCAAACAATGGCAATTATAAACTTAAAGAACATGTAATAGAAGAAAATAATGAAGCTGGAGGAAATGTCCCTCAAGAAAGCAATGGATCATCATCATCTTTATCTAATACTGAAGGAGCTGTGCAATCATCACAAAGCTTTGAAAATGATTCAAAAGCGGCGAGTTCTTCGAGATCGGGGAAAGATGGAGAAACACAAGTTATTGAACAATTTGAACCTGGTGTTTATGTTACACTAATTGTAAAGCCTGGTGGTGCCAAAGTTTTCAAACGTGTTAGATTCAGGTATTATAGTTACTTTTGATTTTAACAAATTCTATATTTTCAATTTCTTTGATGATAACTTGCTTTGTGAATTGTGATTATGTTTGAAATAGTTACTACAGTTGCTTATATCCTGTTTTTACTGTTCTACACACAATGTGTTTTCCACTATGAAACACAGACACGGACACTGAACACGACACAGACACAGACGCGCAGACACCAACATAGTTGCCTATATCCTGTTTTTACTGTTCTACACACAATCTGTAATTAATTTCTATATCACTAAGGAGCGTTTTAGAAGAACTTATTTTGATTTCTATTATAGCTTTTGTGGAAGTGTTTGTAAGAGCATATGAAAATAGCTTATAATATGTCACAAGATGTTTCAGCTTATTTTCATAAGCTCCACACAATAGCTTACAGAGCTTATGCCGTACTTGCATAAAACATTTATACTATAAGCGCTCAATTATGTTGTTTGCCCAAACGTTTCCTAAGTAATATTTTTTAAAATTGTTAGATGATATTAGCATGTCTACATTAGAGAACCTGTTTGGATTGACTTATTTAGGTTTATCTACTGTCAATAGTAGTTTAGGGCGCCGATGTTCAGAAAAGCTTATGGAAATAGTTTATGATATATTCATAAGCTATTTTCAGCTTATTTCCATAAGCTCACCATGATAGTTTATGAATAACAGATTGTAGCTAATATGAAAACAAGTTGAATTTATTTTATCTTTTATCAAAGAAATACTTGATACATAAACACGTATATGATAAGCGCTTATTGCTTATTGCTATAAGTGCTTAACTATGTATGATGATGTTTTTTTTAATGCAGTAAGAGGAAGTTTGGTGAACATCAAGCAGAAGAATGGTGGACCAACAACAAAGATAGAGTGCTAAGGAAATATAGTCAACAACATACTACAAATCCTGAAAATATAGCATCATCTAGCAATACTCCACCACCTTCTGCTGAAACTATAGCATCATCTAGTACTACTTCACCACCTGCTGCTGAAGAAAAAGAAAACACTGAGCCACCATCTTCTTAAACTACATTCCTAGTCTTCATAGGCATAGAAGCATTTTTTTTTATTAACCGAGTATCATCTGCGCGCAACTGCAGAGACTAATCCATCGAGCTGGGTAGGACCACAATGGGCTGCAAAGCTCTCCCTAAAGAGATTTAACACTGCTGCATGCTAAAGGCTGGATTCGAACCCAAGACATTGGTTAAGCTGGAAGAGACCACTATCATCTCATCCAAGTGCTCTTAATTAACAAAAGTGTAGGAAAAGTTGTATCTAGGCACATTAATTTAAGAATATGGCAAATGGATAATTGTGTATTTACTAAGGATAGGAGTTTTAGTACAAACGACATAACACTCAGTTATAGGAAAATTCATTTGTATTAATTTTTTTTTATCAATTAAAGAGTATCATAGATTATGAAATTCGTATAAATGTATATAGATAAAATACTTTTTCATTATTTTTAAAATTTATAATCTAGTAGCCACGAAGATACAGTGTTTCAAATATCAAACCAATCGAACGGTTCAATTGGTTAGTTAGGAAAAATTGTCAAAAAAAGGGGTTAATTAGCAAAAAAAAAATTGGTTCTACCAATATATTCTATACTGTATTCAGATTTGTTTAATTTCATAATCAATTTTCAATAAGCCAAAAAAATGTGATCCAAAACCCTAATTTAATTTGTTTGATTTCAGATATATATTTTTTGGATAATTTTCCAGACATATAATTATTATGATCCAAAGTGAGCTGAAAATAAAATTCCAAAATACAATTAAATATACCTTTGGAATCAAATTTTTGAATACCATTTTACATTGCCTTCTAAAACTTTATTATGAAATTAAACAATGAGCAAGTTTCAGAATTAAGTGTCCAAAATTCCATATATTAATTTCTGAAAATTGGTAATTTTGTAAAATAAAAAAATTAAAATAAGGCGGGGAGTGTATAAGTAAAAGAGGGACGTGTATATGTCTCATAAAGTCCAAATATATCTTTTAATATCCCATGCTTTTCCCAATCCCCCTCCTACTCACCACACACTCCCAAACCTCAAATATTCTAATTTTATCCTCAAGTGTGACGCTCATGGACGACGTGTTTTCCAGAGGTTCGGTTGCCTCCCACCGAACTGGTACGGCAATAGTCAACTGGACGTTGTAAAATTGGAAAAAGGGGGGAGTGCAGATGTGTTGCTAAGTACGATTGGGAGGGGCCGAACCGTCGGTTGCTTTTAGCCGAACCCCAAATTAACAAACACACCCCTTTACACATTTAATGGGTACGGCATGCTGGCAGCCGAACTGGTTCGGTTACCCCCAACCAAACCATGCGCGATTCCAGAAAAAAAATATGAATACAATAACAAATAACAACCAAAATGTAAAATGATTGGTAGGGATAAAACCTTATAATGGTTGGCAATATTGAGAAGATGATTAGAAGGTTAATGAAGTAAGTATAGTGAATAGGGTTGGGAGTGGAGAGATGGGAGGTGTGTGGTGTTTGAGAGGAGTGTGTTGTGTTGAAGGAGAAGGAAAGAGATAAAGGATAGGAATGAAATCTTTTAGATTTGTAATGTTATTTTGGTAATTCATAGGGTCAAGGGGATGTGTGACGAGTAGGGGGAGTGGGGAAAACATGGGCCTATTTTTAAAGAAACATTTTTTTAGTATGAAAGCTATTTTATAAACAACATGTGATGACTATAATTGACTAAAACTCAAGAGCAGTTGGATGAGATGGTAGGGATCTCTTCCAGCTTAACCAGAGTCCTGAGTTCGAATCCAGCCTTAGGCATGCATCAATGTTAAATCTCTTGAGAGAGTTTTGTCGCTCATTATGGTCCTACCCGACTCGAACAATTAGTCTCGGCAATTCGTGCAGAGGATACCGGTTTATACCATAATTGACTAAATATAAAAACACTTTAAAAGAATTAGAAACTTCAACCTTATATTATTATGTAGTTTTTTGTATTTACCTTAGTACCATTATTTTCATTGTCAAAAATAATTAATACCATTCTGTCATTATAGCTATATTATTTAAAATATGTGAATAATTTGCCCTAAACAGCACAAACTATTAGGGTAGCTAACCACTGGATATTCCTATTATTTTAGTGACTTATATAGGCAAGAGCCCATCACTCTAAATAGCCAAACCAAACCAAACTATGGTCATCGAATCTAAAAAGTTGAAGGAATAAAGTGTACTTTATATAGATTTGGATCACATTATTGAACAACAAAATTGGTCCTTTTGGAAAAAAAATGTATATAATAACTTTTATAATGTAATTTGATGACTTCGTAACTAATTGTGCTTTTTGTCAAAGTAATAAGACAATAATTTATTATTTAAAAAATAGGCTAAACAGTACATTTGGTCCCTGCAATTGTCAAGAAAATCCACTTTAGTCTCTGCAATTTCAAAACTTTTAAAATAGTCCTTGCAATTACTAAACGTTAATCGTTTAGTCTCTGCTGTTAGTTTTGTCTTAACAGAGTTATGTTTTGATGATGTGGCAGACACGTGTACTCTCTCTCTCTCTCTGATGTGTACTCTCTCTCTCTCTGATGTGTACTCTCTCTCACTTTCTCTCACGTTCTCTCACTCTCTCACGTTCTCTCACTCATCTCCAGATCTCACTGTTCTTCGTCTTTCTTCTTCTTCTTTTCTTCTTCTTCTTATTCTTCTTCTTCTTCCATCTTCTCTCTTGTTTTTCAATCTTCTCCCTTTACCCAGAAACGATATTCTCCAATGGCAACAAGCAGCAACGCATCTTCGAGTGGTTGTTCAAGGTAAGGGCGACTGCCTGTTTGTGGTTGTGGAGATGTTATGCGATTATTCATCTCTAATTCAGTTGAAAACCCTCAAAGGAGGTACTGGAAGTGTGTTAATTGGGGGGTAAGTCAAATTTGGGAATTAGGGTTCATATGTTGGTTGTTATGTTGTTTAAGTGAATTAATTGATGTGATTTTTGAATTGGATTGATTGTGTGCAGGTGAGAGGAGCAAGTTGTAAGTTGTATGTTTGGGATGATCAACTAGATGCCCTCAAAATTCCTATGGTTACTGTTCAACCATTCCAAACCATTCAAGAAATTCCAAAGCAACTAGAGGCATCAAAGACATCATGTGATTGCAAATGTGGTGAAATATTTAAGGATTGGGAGTCTAACAAAATTCGCAAACTGAAGGAGAAGTTGTTAGATGAGAGGAAGAAGATGAAGTGGATGCAAGGAATTTTGATTTTAGTCATTGTGTATGTAGCTTATATGAAATTTGGGTTGGTTTAGGAGTAATGTTAGTGACCAACCTAGTTATGTTGTGGAATGTAATTTAGGTTTTCAGTTGTGTAATTTAAGTAATTTGTAATGGAACCTATTATCTATGTAATGGAACCTATTATCTATATTATGCAAGTTGTTACTGTAATTGAAAGTTGCTGCATAATACCTATTCTTAAGTTGCTGCATAATACGTAGGTTCCATGATTGCTGCATAATACCTACAGTGTTACTGTTATGCAAGTTGTTACTCGAGCTTTCTCATGAAAAGTTAGCTGCATAATACGTAGGTTCCATGATTACTGTAATTGCAGTATATTATGCAGAAAGTTGCTGTAATTGTAGCTTTACTGCATAATGTGGTGCATAAGACATATTCTTAAGTGCTAATAATATGCTTAATCTAGCTTTACTGCATAACAGAAACTTGCTGCATAATATACTGCATATAAAATGCTTAATCTAGCTTTACTGCATAACAGAAACTTGCTGCATAATATACTGCATATAAAATGCTTAATCTAAAATACAGAAATACTGCATATAAAATGCTTAATCTAATATACTGCATAATATGCTTAATTCAGAATTTGCTGCATAATTGAGCCAAATTACATAGAAGCATTCACTGTTGTTAATCAAAATACATAGAAGCATAGGTTCTTTAAGACCATAATTACATTGCTCCTAAACCAAAATACATAGCTCCTAAACCAAAATAGTTACTTCCTAAACCAAAATACAAGCTGCATAATGTTCAAAATACATAAATTCTAACATAGAGATCATTCCAAATTCTCTTGTGTTAGGTCCCCATCATCCTCCACCACTATAGGCTTTTTTGGGTCAAAACCAGGACCTGATGGTGTTATAATACTCCTCTTAATCCTTGTGCTGAACCTTTGCCTCTTAACAGGTAGTTTAAGCCTCCTTGCCACTTTAGCTTTAGGTGCAGGTGCAGAAGAATTAACTGGTGAAGTAAACAACATTGAAGTAGTCAAACAAAGAGTGAGAAGCAAATTCTCGTGCGTATGCATCGATATGAACTAGAGAACTAGATTGTGGGGCATCGTGATGCGAACTGCATTGTGTTTGATGTGGTGAAGCAGTATTTCCTTTCTTGCTTGTGTTGGCTTTCCTCTAAAACAACAATAAAGGAATAAAGGAACATGTAAATAAATAAGATGGATTGTAGCAGACTGTGTGTAAATGTGTGTAAATGCTTATTACCTTTCTAATAGGTGCAGGAATTGGCATAGTTGCAGGTGCAGGAATTGGCATAGTTGCAGGTGCAGGAATTGGCATAGTTGCAGATGCAGGAATTGGCATAGGTGCAGGTGCAGAAGCAGGCATCTCTGGTGTAGGTGTAGAAGTAGAGGCATTTTCAGTGACAGATACCTGTTTCTTTGGTTTTCTCTGCAACAATGAAATTTAAAAATTCAATGATGAATCATACTTAAGAAATCAAAGAAAATAACAATAGTGAGTTTACCTTTCTTGCTTGTGCAGCTGGATTGATTTCAGTACTCTTGCACCCTTTCCTATTGTGCCCAAATTGGTCACATTTTGTGCATCTATATGTTGTACCAACCCTCTTATCCAATCTCTTTCTAGGCCAAGGCATAATTCGGTGTGGCCATGTTTCTAGTCTTAACCTCTTCTTACCATTCCTATCCATTAAATATTCCCTAATATACTCACACATTGAGATAATAGGTTTATCTCTAGCAGGTAATACTGTGCTATTAAATGCTTCAGCCAAGTTGTTCATAACTATATCACACTTAGAATAGAAAGGAAAAGCATGCTTACACCAAAATTTTGTTGGAACAGCCATCAACCACTCCCAACACTTTGGATCCACTCTCTTCAATGCATTCATCTTAGCCTCCCAAGCTTGGTAGTAGGTTGCCTTTGATGCCCCCATCATAAGCTCTCTAATGACATTCCCCCCACCAAATTTCTTCTTGCAGTTTGCATAGAGGTGCATGACACACAATCTATGCTCAAGTCCCATTTCCTCAAAAACTTGTATTAATCCCTACAAAGAAAACATAAAAGGGGAAGTATTGATCATTTCACTTACAGAATATTAAAATAAACAGAATATTAAAATATAAAGAAATATTAAAATAAAAAGGAATATTAATACACTTTACCTTTTGTTGGTCTGATATAAATACCCATCTTCTATCTTGACCAATGTCCTCCAATGTGATGTAAGAAACCATCTCCAAGACTCTTTGGTTTGGTTTCAACTACCCCAAAAGCAAAGGGGAAGTATTGATCATTTGGATCCCTACCAACAGCAACTAGAAGCTGTCCACCAAACTTGGTCTTCAAATGACAGCCATCAACACATATGATTGGTCTACATCCCCTCACAAACCCCTTCTTGGACCCATCGAAACAAAAGTAAAAAGATTTAAACCTTGGTTGAGCATCTGGTGTAGATCTGTCTACTGAGATCTTCACTGTGTTTTGAGGATTTACCCTTATCAATTCAGCTGCATATCTCCATAATAACCCATACTGTTTGTCAGCCTTCCCTTCTACCATTTCTTTTGCAATTTGCTTTGCCCTCCAAGTTGTACCAAACGAGATCCCAGCCTTGTAGTTTTGTCTAATGTCAGCCATTATTTCTTTGACCTTCACATTCTCACTTGTTTGTAGTCTTTTTACCACTGACTTTGCCACCCACCTAGCCCTAGCATTAGTATTATTTAATACTCTTCCACATGTGTGGGCTCCCTTCCACGTTTTCATTCTAAAAGTTTGTTTGTGGCCTACTTTACTCACATGGGTCAAAAAACCACATTTAGCCTTACATTCAACCCTCACCCTCACCTTGTCATTTTTTAAAAAATGCATCTCTTTACCATTTAAAATGAACCACTCTCTAATTGCATCTTTAAATTCATCTAAACTAGTAAATTCCAAACCAACTTTAAACTGATAATTTTTGTTAAGTTCAGCAGGCCTAAATTTGTCATATTTTGGACGCCTAATCCTTCCCTCATTCCCTTCCTCATCAGGGTCACTACTAACTAACTCTTCAGAATGATATTCATCTTCTTCTTCATTCACTTCCTCCATTGGTGCACTAGAGCTTGCACCAACACCTCTTTTCTTTGGTGTTCTTCTCTTTGCCCTCATTTTCACTCTATATGGGGTACCATTGATCACAACTCTTGATCCAGATCCAGGGGTTGGTATTGATGGTTCTGTAACTCTAGGTGGTGTTTGTGTTGCTTCATCATTATTTTCATTAAACCCATCATCATCATCTTCTCCATGTACTCTCTCCTCTTCACTCTCATCCAAAGTGATGCCCTTCAATTCCTCATAAGTTTCTGATTCACCACCATCCTCACTTTCTCCCTCATCGACAACAGTTTCTTTGGGGTCATTCACTACTTGTTCTTCACCATAGTCTTGAATGTGCTCAATGTAAATATGAGCAGGAACTCCAACCTTAACTGCATGTTCAGATAATTCTGATGCATCATCATCACTCACAAACCTCCTAAAAATAACTTCTTCATCAATCTTCCACCATAAACTATAACTATCATCCTCATACCCTAACTCTTTCACTAAACCAGTAGCTTCAAAATAACTCCACCTATCCAAATCCTGATTACTAATAACTGACTCAATACCCCCTTGATATTCAACAATCCAATTCTTAACAAATTTACCACCATGATGAAACACAAGATGAAAAGACATAGCTGTACAACAAAGGGCTACTTATCAGAGACCAAAAATAGACATTAATCTACATCAACTACCAAAAGGCTAAAAAAGACATTTCCAATAACAAACCAGACCCATTATAGACATTAACCCTAACTTTACTGATTAAACAAGTCAAGGAAGTCAAGGAAAGCATTCATTAAAGGGGAGATTCCAAACAACAACAATACAAAATTCAACCCACATGGTGGTCCCCTTTCCCTTAACTTTCCTACTTACAACACAGAAAGTACAAAAAAATAAGAGAGCATGTGAAAACCTGACCTTTCTCTTCCAAGTCGTCACCACCGTTCGCAACTTCTCTCGCGCTCTTTTCCTTCGTCTTCTACACTTCGCGTCCCTTCTTCAACAAACTCAGTCACACTCTCAACTACTTCTTCTTCTTCTTCGTTTCGTCTTCTTCTTTTCTTCGATTGATTACTTTCGCAACTCAACTCAATCTTCTTCTTCGCTTTGCTTCGTCTTCTTCATAACATTTTCTCAGAATCTAAAACCCTAACATTTTTCCGGGGAAAATTGCAGAGAAGTGAAAGTGAGAGAACGTGAGAGAGTGAGAGAACGTGAGAGAAAGTGAGAGAGAGTACACATCAGAGAGAGAGAGAGAGAGTACACATCAGAGAGAGAGAGAGTACACGTGTCTGCCACATCATCAAAACATAACTCTGTTAAGACAAAACTAACAGCAGGGACTAAACGATTAACGTTTAGTAATTGCAAGGACTATTTTAAAAGTTTTGAAATTGCAGGGACTAAAGTGGATTTTCTTGACAATTGCAGGGACCAAATGTACTGTTTAGCCTATTTCTTCTATCCCGACGGGGGAATCTTCAAACGTGCTCCAGTTGTTGTGAGATTGCGCTCCAAATTTTGCTAGGAAATCGGTCACGCCGAGTTTCCTCTCTAAGACGGTGAACCAATGAGAAGTACCCAATGTAACCCAATAGTATATCTCGATTTCGACGGATGATCATTTGCGTAATGGTGATAACCATTCGTATGCTTGTTGATGAGACTAATAGAATGTAAAGAATCAGTATAGCAAATGAGCCTTCGCACACCAATGTCCCAAGCAAGACACAAACCTTTGTATAATGCCATAAGTTCTGCATGTAAATTGTTAGACTCCCCCAAAGAACCAGCAAAACCAACAATCCATGTACCGTCACTACGCCGAATTAACCCACCAAAGCCAGCAGGTCCAGGGTTACCGTAGCTACTACCGTCCACATTAAGTATAATGCAATCCTCCATAGAGGGATGCCAAGCAACCATCCTAGGAGTAGAAGGGTTATTCTGCTGAAAGTATGATGCGTTTACAATCAGAGAGGTAAGATTAGACACTTCAAGCTTCAAACGATAGTAAGGAAAATCCTCATTAGCGATAACTACTGAATTTCTTTGCCTCCATATCCACCACACAGCAGCAGCGAAAGTTGGGGAATTGGAGCCGGAAACACCATTCACAAGCCAGTTATGCATAGAAGTAGCCATGAAGAAAGAAATGTTATTGAAACGAAGACTAAGCCAAAGTCGTTTTGAACTCGGACAATCCCTGAAAAGATGAAAGCAATCCTCGACGGCAGATTTGCAACGTTGACACAGTGTACTAAGAAGCATACCTCTTCGATTAAGCATGTCAGCTGTAACACCCCGAATTTTGTAGATTCGTTTATTATATTATTAAATATATTAGTAATGTGATTTGCAAGTCTTCATTTTATTTTATGCAAATAATTAAGTTAATTGATAGTGCCAACTTACACTATTTGTTAATTTGATTATATTAGAAAATGCGGGATCAGAGTCAAAATATTGACTCATGATCAACCTTATATTAATGATACAAGATTTTGATTAAGTATATTTAAAATGAAAATCGGGTTGAAATTAATAATTTTTATTTTTATTGAACCCTTTCACGTCATATATAGTAATATAACGAGAATTGTATTTCTATTGAGAAATATTATTTTGAGTATTTTAAAATAATATAAATAATTTTATAACTGAAAATATTATCATCCCTTCAAATTTCTGAAATTCCATTTTCTGCTTTGTTGGTTTACTTTGTAGTTAATTGTATCAACACCCTTTTAACTATATTCTCAACGATAGATCGCATTAGTGAGTTTAACCAAACTGAAACTACTTTTAGGACCTAATATATTGTATTAACTCATGGTTTAAATTTCGTTCCAAAATTCCACCGGAATTTGGACGCGTTTTGGACCTGCCGGACGAAATTTAACCGCTTAAAAACTCTAACCATGACCCGAATATGGAAATGTTCGACGTTAAGGTTTTTAATCGACAGTTAGAATAATTTAGTTAACATCCGATGCGATGTTAGTTCTGCAAAAACGCTAACTATCGCTTAACCGTATTATTATATTATTCTTTTAAGTAAAAATCTAGATATTTTACTAAACTTCACCGTGAAGTTATCAAACCTATCTTAAAAAAAAAAAAAAACCCCATTTCCTCTCTCTGTTATATTCCTCAGAGACCCACATATCCTCCTTCAAAAATTACATTTCACTTGTTTTCACTCTCATTTACAGTGACTCTCTCTAAAAGCATGAGTTAGAAAGAAAAAAAAATGTTCATCCTTTTCACTCTTCCTTCCTTCTGAACGTGATCTTACTAAAATTTCCATTGGCTCAACTCTTCTTAATCTTGCTTCCATTCCTCTCTACACACAATTGAAGTTGATACTTCAAGCTCTCTCTCACTGTGAGCATCTTTTTCCCTTTATTTATTTTGCTTATTTCTTTTAAAGTTTTTGTTCCCTTACATGAATATTAGTTGTCCTAAGTTAATATGATCATGGCAAATCAATTTTTTTTTATAAGATAACCTCAACATAGTCTGTTAAGGATCCGTGAGTTTTCTTTGACAATACTCTTTTTTTTTTATCTAAAAAGAAAATTAAGCTTTTATGAAAATGAAGATAAATATGTTTGTAAAAGTTTCAATTTTTAGTAAAGTTTAAAGTTTGGAGTCGCCAAAAGTTTTCGTAATGTTCTCAGAGCACTTTCGATCGTCATAAAAATTGAATCTTTCATACAAAGGAAAATGTATTTTTTCGATTTTCAAGTGTTCAAATGATTTTAGAAACCGGATAAGGCGTTAGGAAAAGAAATATCGAGAACGGGACTAGTAGCTTATCACGCTCTAGTTACCACCCTTAAAACGAGTACTAGTATTGTAATCTGAGACCTTTGGACTTTATGTTTATGCGTTGAAGGTTTCGACACCTGGACCGGCTCTAGCTCGGATACCTCGCTACTCGACGTAACACGCTTGAGTAAGGGAAACTATTTGATTTTTGTTAAGAAGTTGCTAATTTCAAGATAGATATCGAGAGCTTTGAAAACGTTTTGAGTTTAGTAAGTTTTAAATTAGAGTCACTGAAGTTTTTTATCTAGTTAATATAATATTTTTGATCATGATAAAAAAGAATGATATCTATGATGGAAAGGAGGTATTTTTGCAGTTTTTAATATGTTCAAATGATTTTGGGTAAAAATATTTATCTTAGAAAAGTTTAAGTTGAAGCTTTGAAGTTTTGGGAAAAACATTAGGAGAAAAAGTTTGAGTGAAAGAATCTTCTTTTGCTCTAAAACCTAAAATGGGTATGTTAAGTGTTTTTACGATTCTTGTTAACATACACCTCATTTTGACTGATTCTTTATTTTCTGAAAACTAGACAAATTTTGTTGGATTTTACTAACTATATATATATATTGATAATGAACTAGTAGTTTAAAAACCGTAGTTGAACCTCCTAAAAAGAATTAAGAACCCTAAGTTTCAATTGTTGTCTGAACCCTACATAAAGTATTACGACCAAAAACGCAAATTTAATTTATACGATCAAATGCGTGTGAAGGTGTTAATTTACCGGAGAAATATACGTGCGTGATTGAAAGTAGATAGCGGGAAGGAAAGCGTCCAAGGTAAGGGGATCTCTGAGTTTTAGCTTTCCATGTTGTTTGCTTAATTGTCTTGGTTGTTTAGTTTGAATTGAATTGTGTAATATGGGGTAGTAATATTATCCGATTGCTTGAATTGTCTCTTTGGATTGTTTTTGGTGATAATAATTGTAGTATTATTATGTGAGATATTATATTGAATATCCCCGTGATTGATTATTGTGAAGATGTGAATGACTGGTTTGTCTTTGAATTATGCGGTGTGTTGGAGTCATAACTATTGTTATGACCAATTGTTTTGCAACTTGAGCTGAATTGGTTTCGAGTAGAGAAATGGTAACGGTAAAAAGATAAAAGGGAACGTAACATTTTAGTGATAGCTCATGTGAGGTTTCGAAAGGAAGAAAACTGAATTTCGAGAGTTAATAAGAAATAATCGACTTAAAACAGAATAAATATTTTAGACAGAAACAGACTTTATGAAATAGCGTTTTCGATTGTGAAAAACCCGAACTTCTCCAATGGATATTCGGAGTTGACTATATTTAGAAAAACACACTCTTATTTCGAAAAAGGAAACCTTAGGCATTAGAATGAGAGAAGGTAGAAAGTGAATTAAAGTGTGGTTGATGAGCGATGAAAGTAAATTTAGTAATGAAGCATTTGAGTAACCTGTTATTATCAATTGAAGTGTTTTCGAAAAACTCAAAGGGTGCTCTTGATCCGTTAAAGGATGAGACTACCCGGAAAGCTATGCTAAGTGGAATGGGACGCTTAGCATAGTGCTCTAAACTTTGAGCGTATTGTAAGGAAGAATTTATGAAAATTTGATTACTCAATGATTGGCACTATGTAAAGAAACTTTCAAAGTTAAGTGTTGAGTAGAGTTGGAATAGTAAAGAAAATTTGATAAGAGAAGATAAATAATCAAAGTGGAAAGAGTTGATTAAGAGTGTTGGTTAACGATGAAAGTAAGTTAGTAAAGATAATAATTGAGTATTCCGACTTTATAAAAGAGAAGTGTTTTCGAAAACTCAAAGTGGTGCTCTTGTCCGTCAAAAGATAAGAATACTCGGAAAGCTATGCTAAGTGGAATGGGACGCTTAGTGTGGTGCTCTAAACTTTGAGTGTATCACGTTAAAAAGAGAATTTATGAAAATTGGATACCCGATGATTGTCGATATGTAATGAGACTTTCAAAGTTAAGTGTTGATTTGAAATGAGAACTTGGGATCGAGTCTTAATCTAGATGTGTGAAAATCTAGTAAAGATTCGTAGTGATTATCTAGGTACCATCGAGGACCTAGAGCGCTGAGAGTGTAGAACGTTTTAGGGCGTTGTTCCAACCCGGACGTGTTGTAGTCCTGTGTTGAAGACCGCTCGAGTAATTCTTTGTAGGTCCGACGGGAATCGGATCTAGGTTACAAGGACACAGAGACATAATCATGGTGTAAATGTTATGTCAGCCGATTGTTGATCTAACGGAGAATCTAGATCACAGTATTGGCCTAGGTGACGATCTAGTGCTATTCCATTTCGTATGGAAATTTTGATGATATTGATAATCGATGTGAGGAACGATTACTAACATGGACCGTGATGTCGTGGTTGACTAACCATATCTTCTTTGAGTTCTATGACTTGCTATGAATTGATGTGTTTATTAAGTATGTGAGTGATTATTGTTATAATTATGTGATATTGCGCATGTATATCATACGTATTAGTAAAATGCTTGTTCTTGTATTACTTATTATGTATCCATGGAATAGCTTGCGATGAACTCGTGTATAAGAGATTCACCTTGCGATTGTTTGTCTACCCATCTTTGGGGTACTCGAGTACAATGTTTTGGTATATGGGGCTGAATGCATTGGCGGTGTAGTAGAGGTTGAGTCGCGATTTGCGTTGTGACGTGATCGAAGGCATGATTCACGAGGAAGCGTAGAACGCCTCTACGAAGAAGCAGTGAATTTTCTGGACTTATCAAATAGGTGTTTGGTAAGGGTCCATGTTTAGGTATGTGTCCAAAAAGGGTTGTGATCCCCTTTCTGGCGTCTCTGACTAGTAATCTAGATCAGTAGACATAGAGTTTTATCTTAAGACCAGCTCATTAGATTGTGTCCATAGTCTGGTTTTCAAATCGTGACTAAGTGTATTGTTTTGAAGATGAATGTTGTACGCCTAATGGCGAAGGAAATTCTGTGATCAATGAGGAATTAGTGTGTTGTGTTGTTGTATATCAAAAATGAGTTTTTAACTAGTGTCAGATTTTCAGGAAATGCTTTGTGAACTTTTGCTTTTAAAAAAAAAATCAACTGCAAAATTCGATATTGAGTGTAGAATCTGTGACGCCCGGTGAGGGTGTTACATCAGCCGTGGGCAAGGAATCATGGCACAAGCACCAAAGGAGAATTTTAATTTTCTCAGGCAATGTCGATTTCCAAATCCAATTCTAGGAGAGAGAAGAAATGATAGGTGGGTTAATTTGCTCCATGAGCCAGCTGTAGCCAGCCTTAGCAGAATAGGTACCATCCAGGCTATCTTTCCACACAAAACAATCTTCCACACCAGCACTCAAGATAGGCACTAGAGCTAGAATATAATTCTTAATATCCAATGGCAGCGGAGTATAAAGAATGTCTAAGTTTCCAGTAATTACCATCGAAAATATCCCTAATACAAAGATTAGTATCATGAATATCGACATAAGGGACTTTGCTAGATAGCCTACCAAAGGGAGTCCATTCACTAAGCCAAAAAGAAGACGCACCATCACCAATGCGATAATCGAAACCATCCTTAAAAGCCAACTTTGCTTTGTGAATAGAATTCCAAATAAATGAACCTTGCACCTTGGGACTGCTAATAAATGATCCATTAGTATGATACTTAGAGTGAAGCACCTTGACCCACAACTTGTTTGGACGTTGTTGTAGATCTCATACTAGTTTTCCCAACATGGCAGTGTTAGCCTCCCGAGCCCTACGAATCGCAAGCCCACCCTGAGGTTTAGGCCTCGTAATGGTCTGCCAGCCAACTAGATGGATACCTTTTCCAGAGTTGCCTATCCAAATAAAGTCCCTAGTCATCTTATCAATTTGCTCACAAATAGATTGGGGAAGCCAAGCTATTTGCATATAGTAAGTAGGGATAGAATTAAGAACAGACTTTGCTAAAGCAATCCTACCAGCCTTGTTAAGGAGTTTATTCTTCCAAGAAGCGAGCCTACCTGTTAGCTTGTCCACAATAAATGCAAAATCAGCTTGCTTGACTCTCCCCTTGATCATTGGGAAGCCAAGATACTTTTCCAAGGACGGCGTACTTCTAATAGTTGTTATGTCAGTAAGCTTATCAATCTTATGTCGCCTGACCCCAGATGAATAAAAGGCTCTAGATTTATGTAAATTTACCTTTAAGCCCGAAGAAGCACCAAAATGGATGAAAAGGTCAGCAACTATTCTAGCTTGCTTAGAAGTTGCCTTTGTAAAAAGCAAAACATCATCTGCAAAAAAAAGGTGGGAGAGGGATGGTCCATTTTTGGAGATGGTAATCGGCTTCCACTTATTATCAGCAACAGATTCCATAATGGCGTGAGAGAGCTTCTCCATACACATGACAAACAGGTAAGGGGAGAGAGGGTCACCTTGCCTTAATCCTCTAGTTGGAGAAAAAGACGGTAACCGATTCCCATTCCAAATGAGAGCAAGAGTGGAAGAGGTAACACAGTGCATAATTAACTTTGTGGTAATTGTAGGAAAACCGAAGTCAATAAGACAAGATTTGAGAAAGTCCCAATTAACATGATCATAGGCCTTTTCAAGGTCCACCTTATAAGCAACATCCCCTTTCTTCCTCTTGGACTTGTGCATGGAATGGATAACTTCTTGCAATATGATAGCATTATCACTAGTGCCTCTCCCGGGAAGGAAACTACTTTGAAATGGACCAATGATAGTTTCCAAAATTGGTCGAATTCTGTTGACCAAAATCTTAGTAATGAGCTTGTAAATAGTATTACAAAGGCTTATTGGCCTAAACTCCTTGAAAGTTGAAGGACAATCCACCTTTGGAATTAATGCAATAAGCGTTTCTGAAATGGCTGGATCAAAGGAGCCAGTACTGAAAGCTGAAGAGATAAGCTTGCAAATATCATCACCAATAATATGCCAATATTGTCTGAAAAACACTCCTTGGAAACCATCCGGGCCAGGGGACTTATAAGGATGCATATGATTGAGGGTCGTTGTAATCTCCTCCTTAGTTACATCACGAGCTAAGTGAGTAGCATCTTCCGCACTAATCGTAGGAAGATTTCAAATAGGAAAAGCTGCAACACAATTAACATTAGTAGCACAAAATAAGTTTTCAATAAACTTACGCGCTTCACTTTGAAGAGTATCGGCATCCGTACACCAAATGCCAGAAGGAAGGTTCAGCCCATGAATCTTGTTTCTCTTTCTACAAATGACAGTTTGAGCATGAAAAAAATTTGTGTTCTTGTCTCCAAGTTTGATCCAATTCTCTCTAGACTTTTGATACCAGTGCAGTTCCTCTTGAAACAAAATTGTATCATACTCTTGTTGAAGTTGACGCTCTAGATACACAAGTCGAGCTGAGTCAATACCCTCTAGGGACCTTTGGATGCCATTCAGCCTACGCTCAATCTCACGCTTCTTCCTAGGAATATGGCCAAAAACTTCCTTACTGAAAGTTAGAGAATCCTCCCAAACATTGTTAAGAGCTTGGATAGAGTTGTTAGAGTGACTAGACCAAGCATCACGAACTACCTGTTGATAATCATTATGAGTAATCCAAGCAGCCTCAAAACGAAACAGTTTGTTTCCCCTAGCTTGAGGGGTCCCCCCACACCTAACGAGGATAGGATTATGATCATAGCGAGACCTACAAAGAACCTCAACATAAGCTTCTGGAAACCCAAGCCACCAGTCAAGATTTGCCATGCCTCTATCTAGCTTCTTTGCTATGTATCTCTCACCTCTACAATTTCTGTGCCAAGTAAACTTACCACCGGTAGTTGGAAGATCGACCATATTACAAACATCCATCATAGTTAACATTGCATCAGCTCTGTTACGATAAAAATTACCCCCCTTCTGCTCAAGAGGACTAATGATCTCATTGAAGTCTCCCAGAATAAGCCAAGGTTCAGTAACTGAAGAAGAAAAAGCACACAGGTGATTCCAAATAGTAGGCCTAATCGAGTGACACGGACTCGCATAGAGTCCCGTACACAACCATGAATCGTTACCATGCGAGAGTTTGACTGTGATGGTATTGAGGAAAATATCCACCACTGATACCGTAACATTAGCACCATTCTGTAGGAGAATCCAAATGCCTCTAGACTAGCCATTAGCCTCACAAACTTCAACCTTAGAATAGGCAGCCTTGCGCCAAAACATAGTCGTCTTCTCGAAGGCTACATGCGTCTCCATAATAACCAACATAGTAGGCTTGAGCTTTTTAATTAACTCCATTAGATGACGTTTAGATTTATTGTTACTGGCTCCCCAGATATTCCAGGCGAGCACTGAAAAATCTTGGAACCCTATCATTAAAAAACTCAGAAAAGATAGGTCCAAGAAAACGATAACAATTACGTTTGCATTGCATGATCCTCCCATACACCGGGAGTCTCTGCCACATGGTCTTGGGTTTCAACACTGTCAGAATTGACCGTCTCCACCTCCTTCAATTTCATGTTCATAAGTTCCACGTAATGTGTATTCAGTTCACCAACAAGCTGAGGGGTAGCATTGCAATTAACAATACTTTCGGGCTTGTTAGTAGATGTGGACCATTTTTTACTTAAGTGACCATGCTTATTTTCCTCCCTCAAAGAGCCATTAATTGCCATGCTCCCACTATTAAAATTGAGATTAGTTTTAGGAATGGTGGGCCCCTGTTTTTGGTTTTGCAGCACCTCATAATCATTTTTCCTTTTTTTTTGTTGGACCCACATTGAAGTTCCCTCAATTGGCACCTGCTTTTGCGCCGACATTGCATTATTACGAGAATTGTAACCGCCTCCATCCACTCTTTGTTTGTGCCGTGAATTAACATGAGAATTAACATCATATGATTTTATAATAATTTTTGAATCCTTACCTTTTTTGACTTTTGATTTGGAAGGATTTGAATTCCTCTTTTTGCGAGTAACAACCATCCAATCACCGTGAATTTCGTTTGTAGAGTGAATTGGGGCCTGATCTTTCGCTTTCTCCACCGTGTCATTAACTGCTACATTAATTTCTCTCTGAATGGAATCCTGAACCGGCACCGACGTCGGAATGACTTCTGGTACGGTGGCTGCGGGAACCTGAGCCACGTCTTGCTGGTTACACTGTCTAGTATGGTTCCCATAACAACCACATTTTGAACAAATAATATGAAGGCCCTCATATTGTACCTTGTGCCAAAACCCATTGATACGAACCTTTCCCACCACCGATTTCGTGAGATCCACCTCAACACAAATTCTCGCAAATCGACCCCGATCAACATTAAGTGTATTAGTGTCAACTTTGACGGGTGTTCCAACCGCTGCTGCTAAAGCTAACAACAGACTTTCATCATAATAAACGAGATTTAAACCAGGAAAGCGGATCCAAACCAAAGTGCGTTCTACCTTTGCTTCTGGTGAGATGAACTCCGGTGTCCATCTAGTCACTGCAACGTAGTGGTCAAAGATCATCCATGGACCACCAGAAATAACCTTCTCCCTGTCTCCTAGTTGATCGAACTTGACCATATAGTAACCGTTGTCGACATCCATGATATCAAACCCACCGCAAAGTTTCCATAGTTTCTTCAATCTTTCTTTAAGCATCAGATAACCAGCGTTCTTCCCTAGCAATTTAATGACTAGGGCATCTTTCCATGGACTACACAGATCTTGAAAATAATCTTTGTCAATCGTCACAGATGGAAGAAGACGATTTCCTTCCTCAAATTCAATGGTTACTTCACCCATGGATAGTAAATCGACTTTTTCTTTAACAGGCTTCGGTGCTTGACCCTCAAGCAGAAGGTCTCGAAAGATCTTTTTGTGGGTAGCTCCTGTCGTAGGACCGCCGGTGTCCGGTGGTTTCTCCTTAGCGGCGAAAACAAAGGGTGTGTCGTTCTCCACATTCTGCGGAGCACTCATCATGCTTAAACAGAGGGATAATAACAGAACATATTGTTCTTTCGTCAGAAGTCTTTTTTTTCAATTTCAAGGAAATGACAAATAAATACCACGTACACATATCACCACTGCTCACACCTAAATTAAAACACGAAAACTAGCATCTCCATATTGTTGACATTGTCAATACAACCAACAACGGTGGGGACTTTCCATTAGAAGATTACAATCAAATACCTGATATATATCAAATTATTATGTAGCCAGTGGCAGACTTACATACAAGTGAGGGGTTCAATTGAACCACCCAAAAAAAGAAAAATGTTGCTTACCATCCTTTATGATTTTTTTGAACCCCTTGAAAATTTTAATTTTCACTAATAGTCTAAATTTTGCACCCATTTGCACTAGTAGCCCAAATTTTAATTTGCACTAGTAGCCCAAGTTTTGCATCCATTTCACCCAAAATTTAAAGCTGCTAAGCTTGTTGTTCAGGAGAAAGGGGAGATAGTTTCACAGTTGAAGTCTGTTAAAGCTGGTAAGAAGGAGATTGGTGCTGGTGTGGTAGATTTTAGGATGGTAGAACCTTAAATTGCATTTGGCAAGTTGCATTAATCGTTTGAAAATGGTTGCTTCCACGAATTTATTCGACTTTCTCATATACAAAAGCGGTGGAAATGCTAGAGGAAGCTGTAAAGAATGGTAAGAAATTTGAGAATGAAGTGAAATGGGGGATTGACTTAGCATCTGAGCATTTCTAGATTTGTCCCAATGACAACTTAAAGACAGTAGTTGCTATGGATGTGCTTATCCCAGAGGTAAGGTATGTATCCTGCATATTTATAATTTTGAAGTTTTGACATACCGATGCTTGGGAAAACAATTATTAAAGCTCTACTAAGGAGAGTTTATCAAATTCAACAATTTCAAAATATGAAATATATTAAAGTTGTTTTTAATTATATTTTTGACGATGTGCGCATTTAAAAATTTTGAACCCCCGAAAATACAATAGCATATCAGTATTTCATCATACCATGCATGCATTATGCAACATATTAATCTTCCCACCACAAGGTCCATATATATGAGCTGGATCACAATAAGTTGAGTTGACCCAAAATTATTGACCTAGTTAGTGCAAATCTTTTTATTATTGTCTAAGTGGCATTGCAAGCCATTGATCACAAATCCATTTAACTCTCCTATACTGATCACTATGTTCCTTGACACTTCAAAGACATCACTGCTCCACTAATGTTAGCTTCACTACGTCCAAAGATACCCACAAACCATAATTAATACCTTTTCTTCAAATTGGAACTCTTAGTCATGGTGATTCATGTAACCTGGTCTAACAGAGTGGCCACATCAGCAGCCCTGAACATATTCTTCTGGAGCATATCTTGAGCGTGATATACATTTTGGATCCATGTGTTTGATATGCAACATCTGATACAATATATATAAGAGGACAATGTGCAAGTGATGTGGCAATGCTTCAAAAGATCACCCTCACTTCAGAAAAGATGAGGATATTATTAACACCCTTGCATATTCTAGTTACACCCTTAAAAAATTTAAAACTTCAAAAAGACCAAACTACCGTTGTGTTTTGCAATTTTTTTGCATGTGAGAATTTTACGAGAACTCATTCACTTACCTACTCCTTCCGTGTATTATACACAAGGTATAACAACGTATATTCATATCTAATGCGAAACTTTTTCTACAGTCACTATTTGTGTCTTCTAACCTCGGCTGCACCTTATAATTATCCTACCCATGCGTGTGGTAGTGCCTGCATGATGTCATGTGGAGTGCTTTGTATGCATGTTACTTTGGGTGTTATTTTTCTTTTTCTATATTTTAAGCATATAAAAACATCAATTATGTGGCTCTCTTTCAATCATGGTGGACCCATTGAGACAACTTGCAATTAACTATAGTTTTCACTCAAGCTTCTACATTTTTTTTATCAAACTAAAGCTTCTACATTGATCTTTCCTTTGTGACGTCATACTATTATTAATAATGTATTTTTTTTTGACAACAATAATGTATTTTTTTGGTTATCATGTTTTGGTGTGCTGATTTCCATCCGCTTTTCATCGATAAGTATTCTACGTCGGGAACCTGGTCAGCATTTAGTAACGCTTTGTCGGCCCGTGTCCCAACAAAGTTTTTGCCACACCCAAGATTCGAACTGATACCTTGGGGTGGGATCCAAGTCCAGTTTTTACCAAATTACTTATATTAAAATAATATAAGTAATTTGGTAAAAATGTGGAATTGATATACCTTAAATTATTACTTCAACCACATTTACCGTAGAACCCTATTATCTTCTTTCAACTCTGTATAGCTGCTTTTGTTTTATCGGTGGTTTTCATTCAACTCAACATGGTACCCACGTCTTTCATTTTCTTATTGTGTTGTCTTCTTTTCTTTCTAATTATGGGTTAAATTTTTATATATACACTTGATTAATATGGATTATGTAATTAAAATTCTTTAGACTTTTTTCCTTATTAACTATTGATGTTCAATTCCAATGTCTTTGTTAATGTTCATTTTTAATTCTATAATCTTCTTATTTAACCGATACTTTTAATTTAATTTTTATTCATGGGAACTTCAACCACATTATAGAGTAACACAAGCAATTGTTACCATGTGTCCATTTGGGCCAAAAAGTTGCTATATACACCATGTGGAATTGTTAATACCGTTCCAATAGTTGTAGAGTACTCCTAAAAAAATTAATAACATAATAATTTAACAACAGTAGGATTTGATATAGGGCGAGCCCGTGCAGAGCACGAGACATAGCACTAGTATTGTTTGTGGATGAATATTTTAACAATCACTTACTACTTTTATCCACAATCTTTTGACTCTCATTATATCTTTTGTTTAATCAAATAAGCTTCATTTCCTGATTTTATTAAAAAAGGGAAAAGGAGTATGACAGAAAAGAGTCCAATGAGGACTAGACCAATACCGGTGACAAAAATAAAAAACAATAATAGGGGTCCCTAATAAATCCCCTAAAACACTTCATCTTATAGACGAATATAAAAGTACTAACTTACAATAGTTAAATAAAAGAGACAGAAGTTGCCCTTTAACGAGAATTATAGCTAGCAATTCTCTGGGAAGATTCTATTTTTCTGGAAATTCTAGGACCGACTTACAATAGTCAGATCACAAAAGATAGAAACAGAATATGTTTTTGAACAAGTATTAAAGTCTACTATTTTACCAACCAATTTATTTTTTTGTCGATATTTGTTCTTTTGAGTCTTGACTCCACTGGTTCAGACTGATCATCTTGCGCAACTGCTCCATGGGTATTGGTATCCATAGGAACATCATCTGGCACATCGCCCCTAAAGCTTCTCTAAAATTCTCATGTCAGATACTACCACTAGATTAGACGTACCATAAGACTCTGAGGCATTTAGGGAGTTTAGCCTGGTAGTGGGAGGTTTAGTGGAGGATGACTCAAAAGAATCACTACAACACCGACTAGCAATATGGAGGAAAACAAATCCCCTTGTCGCCTATACAAATTTAAATGATGTTGCACCTTTATAGGTGAGCTTGCTGAGCATTAGACGACTCAACAGGTTCCAGTGAAGGGCATGTAACTTGAGCTTTATGCTTGTAATTCATATTATTATTAGCATGTAGCTTAGGAACATATATAAGAACTTGTTTTGCATGAGCGGCAAATTTTGGGATCTTTTGCTTCTTACTCTTTTCCACACCTGAGTGATTCCTTCTTTTACAATCACTAGTGGTATCGCCAATAGTCTTACAATTCATACAGAAGGAAGACAAATCTTCATACTCAATGCCCACATGACCTGACCTCTCAACTAGGATTTGATTCCTGATTTTAGATTTATATCAACCAAGATGTGTGTAAATAGAGCAAATAATCTGTCAATAGAATTTTTACTTGATTTATATCGACTTTAATATATGCACTACCAAAAAAAATATGCAAATTAAAGTGATTAAGACCATATGTGACATTTACATATATATGCTCTCTGATTGGTTTGTCTGCTCATTAATTCGTTTAGTTTAGTGCTAAAATTCGAGAATAATTCACATCACAATTGGACAACAAGGAATTACTCCAACAAGACGATGAGATAAGTATCATTTCACTTTCATCCCAGATTCACAGCGATTATTCCTATTCCAACGGTTTGGGAATTCTATTTTCAAACACATTTATATTTATATTCTAATCTTGTTTTTTTTTTCTTTTGCTAATCTTGTTACTATGTACTTTTGGAGACAAAACCACGTACTAATTAAAGTTACCATGATATATCTAATTACGTGAAGTGAGTAACACCGTAAAATGCACAAGTGAGAATACCTATAATATTTATAATATATTCTGAACGAAACTCAAGGTGAAGAATACCTCGCAGCGCCCAAAGTCAGTCTATAATCAAGATAGAGCATATCAGAGGAGTGGAGAAAGCATATCATATTTGAAGCGTGTCGCAATTGGGCTGGCTTGCAATTGGACTTCTAGGCCCATTATCTAGACAAAATCCAATTGGGCTGGCTTGCAATGGGGTTTAGTTTGATTTATATATTAATAGTTCTTTTTTGGAGAATAAAGAAATTTTGACTTATATATTTCTTTAATAAATTGATAAAGATGATAATATAGATATAAGTTTAATTTGAATTTAATATACTCATATTAGGGTAAAATTAGGCAATTGAATTTTAAAAAATATATATTTTGAATTTGAAAAATATGGGGAGGAATAAAAAATAATAGAGGCAACATTTATGCTGTGTTTGGTTTCAAAAGGAAAGTGAAAGGAAATAAAATGCAAGGAAAGATAAATGAAGGAAAGAAAGAGAGTGGAAAGTGAGAGGATTTTGTGGTTGTTTGGTTTAAGAGAAATTGAGAGGAAAGAAAAGTGAACCATTCTCTTCCTTTGTTTGATTGAAAAGAAAGTGAGTGGGAAGAAAGATCGTGTATTTGTGAAATGACAAAAATAACTTTATGTAAAAAATAAAATATTTATAGGAGATAGTTCAAATTTAAATAAAGCAAAAGTAGGGGCTCTTTTATCTTTTTATATTAAAATCAACCTCTCCCTCCTACTTTCCCCTCATTTGAGCTGGGAAACAATAACCATGTGTGACCCATCATAAATATTCTTTCATTCTCTTTTTGTCAGAGTTCCAAACGATAGAAAGTGAATCTTTTCACACTGATTCTCTTCCCTCACTTTCTTTCCTCTAAAATAAGCACAGTGTTAGAGTTTGAAGTTTGAAGTGATAGTACTAACCATGCAATAGCCACAAACAATATCAATTGTCAACTCATTATTTTTTGAACAATAATGTCAACTCATTCTTTATTTTTTGTTTATTAATGTCAACTCATTCTGGACAAACGGTTATCTTCCATATTCCTAACTCTGTATACGGGACGAAAATTTACATTAACATGTGATTTGCATATTAGGATAGAGTCTTAAGTCATCAGAGAGATGATCAAAGAAATTTATAAGCTATTAACTTTATTCAATATTCAAATGATAAAACTAAAAAAAGTTTGGGCTTTTTTTTTCACCCCCCTCATTATCTGCTACACCCCATAAATACTATTGTGGAAAAAAATGCCCCCATCATGATACAAATTTTCGGAATTATCATAGAAAAGAGGTAAATCCGGGAGGGGGTTTGGGATTCACGGATTTACCAAAAAGTGGAGGTAAATCCGGTTCAATAAATGTGAGCCGAATTTACGTCAGTTTTTGGTAAATCTGGGAATCCCAAACCCTCTCCCGGATTTACCTCTATTTTATGATAATTCCGGAAAAAAAATTAAAATGACTTAAAAACAAATTAAAATTAATTAAAGAAGCGTTTTACAACGATTTTGATGACGAAACGAAATAAGACATGAAATTTCTGAACGGAAACAACAAAACACACGACAAATTGAGGTAAATCCGAGAATCTTCAATTATTGTTTTTTAAAAATCAGGGGTATTTCTGGGTTTTAGGGGTTTATGGGGGTCTGGGAGAGAAGGAGGGGGTGAAAAAAAAAAGCCAAAAAGTTTAGTTACACATTTTGATTGGCACCTAGCCTGTCCGCAATAGAGAAAAGGACTATCGAAGAGAAATGGAATAGAAGATTACAGAATTATATTGAATATTAGGTGGTGCATAACCCACCTTTTAGAACTCTGGCATAACCTAGAAAATTCTAAACTCTTACAGGCTTTCAATACAAGAGAGTATATTTCAAAGAATGTGAATACAGCGACCCGAAGGAGATTGGGAAATTTGGCTGGGTTTAGAACTACTCTTAACCTTGGTAAGTATCTTGGTATTCCTCTCTTGGGCCGAGCTCCCAAGCAGCAAGACTTCCACTATCTTCTTGAGAAGGTCCATCAGAGATTATCTAGATGGAAGGCCAGTCATTTGTCCTTTGTTGGGCGTGTAACGCTTTCTAAGTCGGTGATTCAAGCAATTCCTATTACACAATGATGACTAATCCAATTCCGAAAGGGTGTTTGAAAGAGATTGAGAAGCTTCAGTGGGCTTTCATTTGGGGAGATAGTGATGAGGTTCCGTAAGCTTCATCTCGTCAATTGGAATACGCTTTTGCTCCCCAAAGCTCGTGGAGGTTTGGGGCTCCGGTCGCTTGTGGATATGAACAAGGCTTGCCTTATGAAATTGGCTTGGAACCTCAAACCTGAGGACAACAAGCTGTGAAGTCAGGTTCTTATTGGTAAGTATGGGCGCAGTGCCTGGGAAAGAGGGGAGCTGGCTTGTAAAGCCTCGGATTCCTATATTTGGAAAGCTATTTACCAATGTTGGAATGAGATTAAAGGTGTTGAGGCTTGGGCCTTCGGGGATGGAACCACTGCTTGCTTTTGGCTGGATAGATTGTTGGATACTAATAACACTCTTGTTGATCTTGTTGGTGATATTCCGGACCATGCCCGAGATGGCAAGGTGATTGAGTCGCTTGGGACATGTAGTGGCGGTGGGATATTCTTAGTGATCTGCTTCCTGATAAGATGACTAATAAGCTGCTAGCGTGTCTGGTTCTGAAGCCTTCCATGGGACCTAATGTTTCTTATTGGCCAGGTGAGAAGTCGGGTGCGTTCTCGGTCTCAAGTTTGTATCATTACCAGCGGGAGGATACTGCTACCTCTCCCTCTCCTCTCTGGTCCTTTGTCTGGCGCTTGGATGCCCCTGAGCGTGTTCGTAGCTTTGCTTGGCAAGTTTTGCATAGGAAATTGCCAACCAAGGCGTATTGCAGTTGGTGGAGTGGTGGTCCCTCTGACTGCATTCATTGTAGTGGGGTGTCTGAAACTGTTTTGCATGTGCTTAGGGATTGCTCTCTCGCTCTCGAAGTTTGGCAGAGATTGGTTCCCGGCCATTTGTGGTCGGATTTCTATAATCTCTCTTTTGTGGATTGGATCAATTTCAATGTTGATTTAGGTGATAGGGCTGCGTGGAGGAGCATCTGGGCTACTGCTTGCTACTTTCTTTGGAAATGGAGAAATAATTTTGTTCATGATTCGGAGTTTGTGATGCCTTTTGCGCCTGATTTGATCATTTGCTGATATGTGGATACCTACTATAGGAGCAAGGATCAATTTAGTCCCAACAACAAGCATATCAAGGTTAGTGTTAATGTTTCCTGGAAACCGGCTGTGGATGGTTTTATTACCATTAATACTGATGGAGCCTCCAAGGTCGGTCACAGTGTTGGAGGATGTGGAGGGGTTTTGCGGGACTCAAACGGGGTGTGGTTGGGAGGCTTCACTCGCTACTTAGGGGAAGCTAATGCTTATATTGCGGAGCTTTGGGGTGCTCTAGAAGGGCTCAGGTTGGCTCGGAGTAGAGGATATACCCATGTGGAGCTTCAGATGGACTCTGAGGTGGTGGTCTCCCTCCTAAACGGTGATGGTCCTGGTAATATGACTGGTAGAAGCCTTCTCTTGCGTGTTCGGCAGCTTCTCAACTCCGAGTGGAATGTTCGAGTAGTGTATGTCTTCCGAGAGACTAATATGGTTGCTAATGGTCTGGCTTCCATGGCTTGTGAGTTGGTGGATGGTCTTCGGATCCTTGATGATCCACCTCCTTGTGCATTTGTTGCATGCTGATTGTATTGGAGTCTTTACTCCTAGGCTTATTTCGTTCTAGTTCGTGTTTCTCTTTTTGGGCTTTTTAGCCCCTATTAATCTCAAAAAAAAAAATGGGAGTGAACCTAAATAACCATTAACTACCCAACCAAAATATAACAACCCACAACTAGGGGTGAGCAAGGGACGGGTTACACTAGTCCCTAACCCGGTCCTAAATTTTTATAGGGTCATTTTTAGACCCTAACTCGTCCTTAGACCCAAACAAATTCGATGATCTTAGGGTCAAAGTAAGACCTGGTCTATTTTGGACGAGACCATATTATAGAAGTTTCATGATAACATATATCATGACAAAATTATTCCTCTGGTTCACGTATAAGAGACATATAACTTATCTAGGCTCAAAATTATTCAGTTTAAAATTCAATCCAAAGACCAAAACAGCACTAATTGGGTTTCCATTGCAGACAACTATAAAATATTTTTGAAATTCCAATCTATGTTATAAGAACAACGAAAATATGGATGACACGTCAAAACCAAGTGCCAAATTTAAAACAAACATTTTCACATCCTTAAAGAAAGAAAGTTGTGTACCTTTCACCATGATTAATTATAATCAACAAAATTTTGATAAAGCATATGAGAGTGATCATCTCTCCCAAGTTGTACGTATCAAAACATCTTCAAAATTGCAATAATTGTTAATCACAAATGCAAATCGAACCTAAAGATTGTGAGAACAATTGTTGGTGGGATAATGCTGCTACTAAGAAGAACAACCAAACATGAAAAACATTACAAGTATAAATAGATATGAACAATATTTAATATAAAGGACAAAAGAGAAGATAAACTTATTGCGCAAGACTCCAAGGCGTGTATAACACTAGGCTTTAGGTTCGATTTGCCCCCACCAATCACTCTAGATTGGATGCAATAGGATGACCGGCGAATCCCCTTCAGGATACAATGAAGTTCCTTGACATGGTTTGCACACCCACACCAAGCGTATCGTCAATAGTATTTTACAGAACAATAGTTCCCTAACTTCAATTTGCGCATAAGAGAAGAAAGAGAATGATTTGGAATATTGAATTTGGTAGAGTTTTGCCTTAGACATATGAACTATTTTATATGAATGTTCTTTCTACTTGTAAAGTTGTTCTATATATATAGACCAACTCATACCATTTGGTGAAGATAAGTGTCTCTTCACTACAAATGCTAATGAAAGAACACAACTACTAGTGAAATCCACCAAAGGACACGCCTTTAGAATAAGAAACATTGTGTTTCTCTTTCACATTAGTGTCGTTGGATTTCTATTATTTTGGAAATCCCCACAACTTATTGAATATTTACATTCCTCTCTTGGAGTAGTAGTTCACAAGGAGCATGACCATGGAAAAAATATTTGACACTAATATACAATTCTTAAATTACATATCATGTGATCTTAAAAAAAAATTACATATCAAAATATGTTCAACAACTTACATGTAACCTCACATATATTGTGAAAGAAACTAATTAATAACATTATGAAAAAGATATAGACGTGAGACATAATTAATTTATCTCACTTTCCTAGTTTTTTCCCCAAAACAATTTCATGGCCCATGAAGGATGATGTAAGATTATCCACACAGCATATAAATTATGGAAACAATGATGTAATTAATAACGAAAGTGGAAGAAAAGAAGATTCAAGAAAGTATAATTGGTTAGTAAGATTCCACCAAAAGGTGATGATCTCATCACCATGCATGCTCAAGTCAACAAGTAGTGCTTTTAGTCATCTACCACATAACCCAGCGTTTCTTGGAAAGGCGTGGTCATATGTTAGATTTAAAAAACCTTGTAGTATTTATTCAAATTTTAAATGAGAGTGAGTGGATTGCTTTTTGGGTGTGAAATATGTAAGGAGGGCACACCCAGAACAACAATGTGTTAATGAACAAGATCACCAAAAGATTTATATATGTATCTCCATCCAATACCTTAAGATAATGGGTATATGAGTACTTCTCTTATGTATCATTCATTTAGCTTATAATTATTAATCGATGTGAGACTAACATCTCACACTTGAATTCTCAACATAAAAATAGATGAACTTTAGGGGGAAATTAAAGAATTTGGTTTGTCACTAGTAAATAGGGGTGGACCGTGTGACACGGGTACACTTTGACCCAACACAATCCACAATTCGGGTTGGTTCGGGTAATTGGGTTGGGTTAGTTACTTTAGGGTCAGGAAAAATTTTCAAATGTTCAAATACGCGAAGTTTGTTACTCCACATAATCGGTTTGGTGGGAAAAAATTAATTTTTGTGACAAAATACGTACAACACTAAGCAGTATGATTTGTGGTACTTTAGGGTCGGGAAAAAATTTAGATGTTCAAATACTCGAAGTTCGTTCCTCAATAACCGATTTGATAAAAAAAATTAATTAATTTCTTGACAAAATACGTAAATTGCGATGTTAAGCAATGTGTTTTTGAGTCCTTTAGGATTCAGAAGAAATTTAAATTGTTCAAATACCAAAAATTTGTTCCCCAATAACCGGTTTAGTGCAAAAAAATTAATTCTGAGTCTTAATATGTAAATTGCGGTGCAAAGCAGTATCTTTTGGGGTACTTTAAGATTCGGTAAAAGTTTTAACTGTTCAGATACATGAATTTTGTTCTCCAATTAATCAGTTAACACACAAAAAAATTTAATTTCGAGACAAAATAAGTAAAGTTTGACACTAAACAGTGTCTTTTGGAGTACTTTAGGATTCGTCAAAAATTTTAACTTTTCAAATACGCGAAGTTCGTTCCCCAATAATCGGTTTACACAAAAAAAATAATTTCGTGGAACGGAGATTTTTGCTGTCCTTTTTCCAACACTCTTCAGCAGATGCAGCACGCAATCTGCATCAGTTTCAGAGATGGGCTTTTGGAGGGACGATGTGTGGCATTGGAACTTGCAGTGGGCGGAGGAATTGATGCTTGATGAGGCGCAGAACGTTGGCTATTTGAAGGAGATGCTGCAACCTATTTTATCCCTGCAGCAGGCCGATGACAGGTGGTCTTGGACCATTGATATAGCTGCTGGTTTTTCGGTTAAATCTTGTTACTGCTGGATGCTTTCTTTCTTTGTAGGCGATAGAGGACATTTGGAACCATCCACAGCTGAAGCGTGCAAAAAAATATGGATAAATGATGTTCCTTCGAAAGTGTTAATCTTTGGGTGGAGGGTGTTATTAGACAAAGTGGCTATGTGTGATGCTTTATTTCGACGAGGTATCCTACAAAACCAGCATGATCACTGCTGCGTCTTGTGTTTTCACGACAACAAAACAGCGAAGCACTTGTTCTTAGACTGTGCAGCAGCCTGGACGGTATGGCAGCAAATTTTGCTTTGGATGGGGGAACTGTTGGGAGTCTATATGGATGTGGTTACTCATTTTGAAGAGTTTGGCAAGTTGGTGAAGGGAAAGAAGAACAAAGGTGTTAGGCATCCAATTTGGTTGGCTGTAATTTGGAATATATGGTTGGCAAGAAATAGGATAATTTTCAAAGGAGAGATAACTCCGACTTCAGAAATTGTTATCGGAATCAAATTTAGTGCATGGAGTTGGTTCAAGGCAAGAAAAGGAAGGCGATGCAGGGTTGAATGGTCAGATTAGTTTAATTGCCCTTTGGGTTGTTTTTCATTATTGTAATTTCCATGGTTTTGTTGTATCTGTACTATGATTACTTCATTTCTTAGGTGGGGGAGAAGCAATGGGCTAGGATGTTTGATTCCCATTGTTGTGCAGTTTCTTTTGTGCGAGTTACTCTTTTTCCTCCCAGAGTCTTTTTCCCAATGGGTTTTGGCTCTGGAAGGTTTTGAGGAGGCCCTCCCCATTCCCATTGTAATGGTTGGACACACATTGTGCTCCCTTTCAATGAATCATTTGCTTATCTAAAAAAAATTAATGTACTGGGCGTATGAAAAAATCTTACAAAATTTTAGAAAGTGTCTAAGAAAAGTAACCAACAATAATGTCTAATAAAATAAGGAAAAAAAAGCAGTAGACAATAATTCAATTCTCCAAAAAGTTAGCAATGGAAAACAATTCTTCTTTTTTTGACCAAATAAAAGACAAGTCTTTGAAGATACAGAAACTCGATTAAACAAAACTAAGTAAATTACCCATTTAGTGCTTCAAATTAGGGGTTAGACATCGTAGTTCTGAAATTAATTTTTAAAAAATAATTTTTTTTCAAATATTCATTTTTTTATTGGTTTCACATATTATGAATGATTTGCTTGGTATTGCTCTGAGCAATAAGTGAGTTCAGATTCCATCTTATTGTCTGAAGTTCGAGTCTTGCTGTAACAAAAACTTTAAGGTATGTTTGGGAGGGGGTTTTGGGAAGGGAGGGGAGTGGAGGGGAAGACTTGGAAAAGATTAGTCAATATTTCAATATATAGTTGAGATTTAATTTAATAAAACTAAAAGAATAACTTGATAGATTACAATATAAAATTTTTAATCACATTTCATTTATGTCTAGAGATATTCTATAGCTTCCTAAATTTAAAGTTGAAAAATATGTCCTCCCCTCCATTCCCCTCCCAAAACCTCCTCCCAAACATAACTTATTGGAATGAGAGAACCACACAAACCAGTAAAACAGAGTAAACCTGCGGCTAATTAGGTTATTTGACGTAGGTTAGTCACTAGTGAATACTGCGCATCAATAACATGGTAATAGAAAAAATCACGAAAAACTATAATTAGAAATATTCACAACCTTGTCAAAAGAAGTTGGGGAAATTACATTTACCTCGCTAAGTTATGATTAAATGATGTGGATATCCCCTTTTATTATTTTTAAAGTTAACACTCCTTTTATTTATAGAGAAGGTTTTACTTATTCGAGTTTTGTTTAAAATACACAAAATCTCGTCTCGTTGTACATAATAGAGTTTGTCAAAAAAATCATACATAATAGCGGATCTTGGATCATCTCCTTCATTTTCTCCTACATCTCCCTCCATTCTCTCTATTTCTCTCTTAATTCACTCTTTATCATGATTAAAATAATTGAAAGTTAATGATAAGAGAAAGTAAATAAAGAGAAATATAGAGAGAAGGAAGGAAAATGTAGAGAAAAAGCGAAGCAGAGAATCCAAATCCAAATTCCATAATAGAGAGAAAGTGTGTACCTATGGAAAATCAATATATCTTACAAAATAGAAGTAAATATGTTATTTATTATTTAATTATTTATTATTTAATTAGAACTAAAAGAAGATTAGTGTAATTTCTCCAAAGAAATTTAGAAATCCCAATAGATTGAAAAAACACATAGTACTAATAATAGTAAGCTTCTCAAAAAATTTAAGAGTGCTTCTCAACTGATTTTTCAATTTTTGGTTAAAAAAGAAAAGCTCATTTTTCAATTTAAAGAGAAAAACTATAACAAACACACCCTAATATTGACAAATTATTTTAGTTTAAAAGATAATTTTAATTTAATACTTTTTTCTTTCAATTTTTTTTAATACTTTTTGACAAATTCAACATTTTATTTTAAAGACAAAATTAAATATGCGGGTAATTTATTTAAAAAACTAGTTATTTGTTCGTTTTATTATTATTATTATTATTATTATTATTATTATTATTATTATTATTATTATTATTATTATTATTATTATTATTGTAGCTATTATTTTGTTCTTGTTTTGCTTTACAAAATCACAAATTGGCATCACTGGTTTTCCGTTTCCATTCGAGGAGAGACAGTCTCTGCCGCCACTGTTCTATGCACCCACATCTTCATCATCATCATCGCTATCACCACCGCCACAATCATAACCATAACCTCCACCTTCATATTCTCCATAAAATCGAACCTAGGGTTTCCAAAAACCCTTCTATATCGGATGATTGATCGCTAAGGGTTTCCGATTTGGATGGCATTGGGAGATTTAATGACTTCGCGTTTTTCTCAATCCAGTGTTCTCGTCGTTCCTAATCACAACCACATCGACGATTCCGATTCCGCCAGCACCACAACGATTTCGTCTGCTGTCGCTGCCGCTAGCGACGACGCCGATTTTGCGTCTGTTCCTCAACGGCGTGAGTCCGAACACGCCGTTGGTAGTAGTAGTAGTAGTATCGTCGGTTACGCTAATGCTGCTACTACTATGGCGTATCTTCCGCAGACCGTTGTTCTCTGCGACCTCCGTCATGATGCCTTTGAGGCCGTTGTTCCCGCTGGTCCTTCTGATAGCGGTTTGGTCTCGAAATGGCGACCGAAGGATAGGGTAAGCTATTATCTTTTGTTGAATCAACGGGTTTGTTTTGATTTGATTGTTTGAGAGAGGTTTGTTCCGTGTTTTTATTTTTCCTGCATTCTGATTTGGTGGTATGGTGATTTGTGATTTGCTTGTTGTTTGAGTGGAAAATAGTGAAATGGAAAATTGTAAATTGTGGTGGAAAGACTGTTTAGGTTTTGTAGTGGTCAATGTTTTCCTTTTTTTAAGTAGAAATACTGTTAAGTGTGAATTGTGAAGTTTTTATCAAAGAAGGGTTTGGATCCATTAACATGCAAGAGTTAAGTTTCGAGTGGTTAGGATTAATGGGAATATTAAGAGAGTTAGTTTTGTCTTTTTAACGTTGGTGAATGTATTTTATAGAGTAGTATTCTAAACCATTGGATTTTTATGAATGGTTTTCAGCTGCTCAATATACTGATCTAGAGTGAGCTTTCTTGATGAACTCAATATCAATCAGTCTATGAAATGATGATGTTCATAACAATTAACATGATACACATGCTATGGGGAATTTTATTTAAACTTTGGTATCTCCGAAATTCCTTTTTGGTTAGAGAACCGACTAGCAAATAAATGAATTATGATGGAATTGCTTGACTGAATGAAGTAGTGATTTCTGAACTGAGCAAGGGAGATGTTATTTACATTTGCTTCTTTAGGATGATAGGCCTTTTATGAACCCTAGTAGCTTCCACTAGGAGGTGGCCTATTCACATGAACATGGTTGGAATTGTTCGACAGAGTTGGTCTAGAAAAAGTAGAAGAATGTAGGGAAAAACTGTCTATAGGTTTTTGGTAAGAAGCATTACTTTAAAATTTCAATGCTCATTAGAAAGTTGACATAGGCAAGCCACTTCCACCAATCTAATCGTATCAACCGGGAATGTTGTGTTTAGAGTTTTCTATTCCAGTGATCTTTATTTCTGTGATATTTGTTTTTACAGCTATTGTAATTGCCTTTTTTTTTGCAAAAACGGGTTAAGGCCTTTTAAGCATAATCAGTTGATTAGGTGGTGAATTGAATGTTCCAGAGGCATTGGTACAATGGATATTCCATACTGGCATTTTACAATTTTCCGAAATGTTTTCCTATTTATCATCATGGAAGTGACTTGTGAAGGAAGGAGACTATTCTCTTGAATAAAACATTAAAGTTCTTGCCAGAATTGTAATAAGATGACATAACAAAATCTGAACTGTGCTAAACCACTAAATGCTTTTCTAGTGACAGCGACTAGCATGATTGGTTTCTGCCATATGGAAGGAAGTTTGGTAATTTTTCTGTTATCTTTTTTGGGGGCAGGGAGGCTCAAATCATTGACATAACTTTCTCTTATAAATTGAAGTTAATATTCAACTGTAACAAGAGAATTATTTTGAAGTCTTGCTTTATTCTTTAAGGATATACTGAAATTTTACATGTTTTTTTTTCCTAATTAGAGTAATTCAAAGTGTATGTTTTTTCTTCTAAATTGTTACAATCAATGCTTCTCAAGATGCCCATATATTTTATCATCGGTAAGACACATGCTTTAATTTAACTCCTAATTTTGTGGTGCAGATGAAGACAGGATGTGTAGCTCTTGTATTATGTCTAAACATTAGTGTTGATCCACCAGATGTAATAAAGATATCCCCTTGTGCTAGAATGGAGTGCTGGATAGGTCTCTTGTCACCTTTCCGATATCATTTTTAATTTTTATATATATATATATATATATATATATATATATATATATATATATATATATATTTTCTGTGGTTCGTTATATGATGTTACTTCCCAGCTTTGACATTTTTTAATGTTTGGAAATAGCTTTTGATTTCACAACAATACAATAGTGTATACTAACTTTTTATCCTTAGATATTTTCTTTAATTTACAAGTTCCAGATGCTGAAAAATCCAAATCAATTGTAAATAAATTTTCTTCTAGTAAAGCATATATTTTTCTGCTGTTCTACACTTATTTCTGATGGTTGTGCTACGATTAAATTTTCACGTGTTAAATTTTTTCAATCGTAAACTTTTTGACTCCCAACCTAGTTAGCTGAAGGTTTCTTATTGAGAAATGTAGATAAATGATTAAGTATAAAACCTTTGTCGTATATTAAAACTCTGAATGGTCACAACTTTGGTTATGGTTTGAACAACTTTTTATGCTTTGCTTTCTCAATGCTGCAGATCCTTTTTCTATGGCACCACAGAAGGCATTAGAGTCCATTGGAAAATCTTTGAGCAGTCAGTATGAAAGATGGCAACCAAAGGTGGGAATGCTTAGCCTGCTAACCTCATCTGCATATAATCTTTTGAAATGATTTTTAATTGACCTTCTAGCCATGATTACAGGCACGCTATAAGTGTCAGCTTGATCCAACAATGGATGAGGTTAAGAAGCTTTGTACTACATGTCGTAGATATGCAAAGTCGGAAAGAGTTTTGTTCCATTACAATGGGCATGGTGTGCCAAAGCCAACTCCTAATGGGGAAATCTGGGTCTTCAATAAGGTCAATTTTGTTCCTTCATAGTTTCCCAGAAGTTAGAGAGTTATCTGATAAACCAATTGTCACTGTGTCCTTGAGGGAAATGTTGGACCAGTGAACAGGGATGTTGTCTCATATGTGGACTTCTTATATATATATATATATATATATATATATATATATATATAATATTACAATTTACATTTATGGAGTTCTACGTTCTCCAGAATATAATGTATTCACTATTCATCAGAGATATAATAAAACATGAAAGTATGAGGATGGGGAAAAAAGTGATAATGTAAGCAGGTGAAATTTTTGGAAAGAAGAAAAATATAGGACAAAAGTATGAGATGAGAAGGGTGACAAAGGAATTTTACTTTTTTTGTCCAAGCAAAATGAATATAATGAGTTTAAGTTATTTTACTTGTTAGTCTTTTTTTCCCGCTAAGACATTTTATCAACAAGCATAATCGAGATGGGAGGGAGAAATTGGATGATCTGAAAAAGGTGGACTGGGAAATGACAGACAAAATAGGCTCATATCTATCTATAGATGAGAACTAGAGTTGACAGAAACTAGTTTGTGGGAGAGTGCAAATGCTCCTATTTTTACTCAATACATAAAATGTTCTCAGTTACTATATCATATTTAAAAAGAACTTTTGTCATATACTTATTCTCATTCTTCATGACATTAGCAGAGTTACACTCAGTATATCCCCTTGCCAATGAATGAACTTGATTCCTGGCTGAAGACCCCATCAATTTATGTTTTTGATTGCTCTGCGGCCGGTCTGATTGTAAATGCTTTCATCGAGGTATTCACTCAAAACCACGTTTATTGAATACTAGATAAGAAAACTGCAAATATACGGGATTTTGATTTGGTCATTTTTTTCTAATCTGGACTGTGATTGTTGCTGTCGGGCTTGTTATTGAAAAGCTTCATGAATGGAGTGCCCCTAACTCTTCTGGGTCCACAAGGGATTGCATTCTGCTTGCAGCATGTGAAGCACACGAGACTTTGCCCCAGAGTGCAGAATTCCCAGCCGATGTTTTTACATCTTGCCTTACGACGCCTATAAAGATGGCATTGCGATGGTGAATCTTGACCCATTAACTCTTGCTTAGTTTATCCCCTTTAGAATTTTCATACGTTAAACATTTAGTAAGGTTTAGCTCACCTTTTCTTTTTGTAAAATAATGCATCTTGTATATACTAATTTTGTAATGCAAGTGGCTTAGTTTACAACTCTTGTCTTTGCATGTTTCCCAGAGTGAATCCTTACTAATCTGAACCTCTAACTTTTTATGTAGTGGCATTTCATGGTGACTGTGTGTATACCCTCAATATTTTGTTTGTACCAGCCTTTTCTGTCTTAACATATTGTAGCTGGATTTATGTTACCAGTAGTGATAATAGAAAATGATCACTGTTATAATGTGTTAGATCTACAGATGGTATGAGGGTATAATTGGGAATATTGAAAATGCTCACTCAAATGAGCTGCAATCATAACATGATGGACAGGCGGCACTTAAGGATTGGAGAGTGCGAAAGGAAGTAAGGAGGTTATAAAGGGAGTGAGGGAGGCGTAGAAGGGTATAAAATCTTTTTGGGTAAAGGGTTGGGAAAGCTGTTAGCTTGAGGTGGGAGTTGATCTATTTTCTTATTAGGAGTCTTTCCATTTTTCTCTTCTTCAACTATTTTTTCAGTTCTGTGTTGTGGTTGTAAGGAACAGAGCTCCCATTTTTCCTATACTTTCCAATACCAGTTTCTGGTTCGTAACATAATTATGGTATTTAGTTGATTTTATGTTTGACACCTCTAAATCCTGAATTTTTTAATGGTGACAAGTTTATATTTCATCAATAAATGTTGAATGATTTTTTTTTTATGCATTTTATTTCTAGGTTTTCTACTCGTTCATTACTTCGGGATTCACTTAGTTATTCACTTATAGACAAGATCCCTGGCCGTCCAAATGACCGAAAGACACTTTTGGGTGAATTGAATTGGATCTTTACAGCAGTAACTGATACAATTGCCTGGAATGTTCTTCCTCATGGTATGTCTTAACCCTTACTGCCGACTTCCTAAATTGCCATGGTGTATTTTCAACCCAGTTATTTAGCAGCCAAATTTTGTTGGTCTATTCTACTATACATTGATATGGATTTTTATTTTATCCTGCAGATCTTTTTCAGAGACTATTCAGACAGGATTTGCTTGTTGCGAGTTTGTTCCGAAATTTTCTACTAGCTGAGCGAATTATGCGATCTGCAAATTGTTCTCCCATCTCTCACCCAATGTTACCACCAACACATCAGCATCATATGTGGTATTGTTGGTTATTTTTGTTATGATATTGTTGTGTGTTGACAAACTTCATAATCAGCACACCTATCCACACTGCAGGGATGCATGGGACATGGCTGCTGAGCTATGCCTTTCTCAACTTCCCTCATTAGTCGAGGATCCTAATGCCGAATATCAGGTATTTGGATGTTTTTGTTATACCTCTAATGTTCAGTTTCCTTCTGAAAGTTAATATAATGGCCTTGATATTCTGGTTTGGCGAAAAATCAGTGTTTGTGAAGTTTATTTACAAGTTTTGACCTTACCTGATGAAGTATGTGGTTGTTCTCTTTCAGCCTAGTACATTTTTTTCTGAGCAGTTAACAGCGTTTGAGGTTTGGCTTGACCATGGTTCTGAACACAAGAAACCACCGGAACAGTTGCCTATTGTTCTTCAGGTACACCACGTTAAACTTTCAATATTGGTTGCAACCAATATATGTCACTCAACTAACCATTTATTTCTGGGATTTTCTTGCAAGTTGTTTAATTTGGCAATTACCATGCTCCGTCTTTATTTTGTTTAGCTTCATTAATCATACTCTTGGATGTATGGCGACCAATTGTGTTACTTTTTTCTACAATTTTTCCATCTAAAGTGAAACCTCCTTTGCATCTTGACTCAAATGTCTTTGGTTATGCACTTTTTTCTTCTCTCTCACGGTTTGATTTTCCTTTTTCATATTATTTTTGTTTAAAGTTTGGGAATATTGTTTGGCTTGTTGATATCTTTGCTTGCATTCATAATCATAAGTAGCACTGTTCCTATTTCAGGTTTTACTTAGTCAATGCCATAGATTTCGTGCCTTAGTACTCCTTGGAAGATTCCTTGATATGGGTTCATGGGCTGTGGATTTGGTAATTTCTCGCACATGAAAATTATAGTTGTTTTACCAATTTACAAAAGGATTATTGTATTATCACTTGATACTGAGTTTCTTATATGTAGGCACTATCAGTTGGAATCTTTCCTTATGTTCTGAAGCTGTTGCAAACAACTACACCAGAACTACGTCAGATTCTTGTATTCATATGGACAAAAATTCTTGCACTTGACAAGGTACTTTTTGAACGATGTTAATGTTGTCTTAAATAGAATACCATTTCCTTAATGTGTCACAGAATATGTATCTTGCTGTGTCTATACTCATGATTCAGCACTTAGCAGAGCAGACAAGAGTTTTGTTTAATCCATAAATAAATCACGTTGAAATTTCTGCTTTGACTGTAAAGGCTGCTTGTACTTCGTGTCGTTACAGCATATAAACATGAGTATTTCCATCATATGTGGTTTTGGGCAAGCTGAGAAAAGTAAAAGATAGAGAGAATAGAAAGAGAGGGAAGTAAACATCAAGGACCAATATGAAGTTGCTTAAATTAAAAAAATATTCATGTGGAAAACCAATTTTTCCTTTTCTCTTACGAGAAACTTTCATTTGGCAGTTGATCATTTTATTCACCGAATTCCTGAATTATTAAAAATTCCGAACTGTGTAATCAAATCCAAATGAAACAGTTGTCGTCGAAGTTCTTGATTATATAATAGAATCAATAGCTGAATAGTGAGAATATTGCAAAACTCCATGTTTTTTTAATCTGCCTTTAAAAATCTCCATGTTGCATGTCTACTGTTTCCCGCGTTGATGATGTTCCATTGCTGGGTTACAGTCGTGTCAGGTTGATCTAGTGAAGGATAATGGTCATACATATTTTATCAAGTTTCTTGATAGCATGGAAGCATACCCAGAGCAACGTGCAATGGCTGCTTTTGTTTTGGCTGTGATCGTGGATGGTCATAGGAGAGGACAAGAAGCTTGTATTGAAGCTGGTTTGATCCATGTCTGCTTAAGGCACCTTCAGAGTTCATCTCCTAACGATTCACAAACTGAACCCCTTTTCCTTCAGTGGCTTTGTCTGTGTCTGGGGAAATTGTGGGAAGACTTCCCAGAGGCACAAACAATTGGTTTGCAGCAAGATGCAACTTCCATATTTGCTCCACTACTGTCTGAACCCCAGCCAGAGGTTTACTACCCTTATTGGCTCTATTTCTAGTTGACATATATTGCAATTTTGGTATATTAAATAATTAACTTAGCCATGTAATTTATTGTTCCTCAGGTTAGGGCATCTGCTGTTTATGCACTGGGTACCCTTCTCGATGTAGGCTTTGATTCTTGTAGAAGCATTGGAGGAGATGAAGAATGTGATGATGATGACAAGTTTAGGGCTGAAGTTAGTATAGTTAAGAGTTTGTTGAGTGTTGCTTCAGATGGGAGTCCTTTAGTGAGGGCAGAGGTCTCAGTGGGTAGGTGATTAAACATCTAAATTTATATATTCATTTTCAATGTTTTCGTGAGAATATTTTATGTTTGTATGATTATGATTAGATCGAAATACTGATACTACTGGTTTATTGATTAGTTTTTAATAGTTCTGATCCTGGTACATTCTTAATTATCTGCAAACGAGTTCCTAATAGCTAGGTGTTTCTGAACTCAGAAAAAGGAGAAAATTGCAAACAATTTAATTTTTATGTGAAAAAGGAGAAAACTTCAATGAGAAAATTAACCAAACTGGCTTCTGAAACCAACACACACAAATGTATATGCATGTAGATGTGTGTGTGTTTCTTATTGTTTTTTCTAATTTGTCAATGGTGACTATGTTAGAAACTAGTTTCAGAATATGAGTAAACACACCAACCAGAATCTATTTATGTAGTATAGAATCTGAGTTTACAATCAAAGTACACAATTGTCACAAGAATGGACTCTAGAGAACGTATGAGAGTCTCTAGTCTCTCCCATCCCAAGCCCCAAATTATTCCCAAATGAACAGATAGCCTTTCTTGTGACTGTTTTCCATATTAAATACAAGCAATAACTGTCAAATAACCACCCTAGTAAAACACACAACAGAAATAATGACTAGTAACTGCTAATAACTGCCCTGCGCTCCTGTCTGGGCACCTGGTGCCTAACTGCAGTGCTTCAGCCCACTGCCACAGAATCTGCGCCTCCTTCCTGGGCACCTGTGCCTCTCCTCTCATAAACATTTCTAATGAGAGGTCTGACAGACTACTACTTGTTTTGCTGAGTGGTTGTCTTATATATCTAAAATAACAGTTGTCTTTAGAGTATGGAAGAACTGATATACTTTTGTGTTGGATGGTTCTGCAAGATATCTTACTGACGCGAATTTTTTAAACTGTCAGCTCTAGCACGGTTTGCTTTTGGCCACAACAAGCACCTGAAATCTATTGCTGCTGCATATTGGAAGCCTCAGACTAATTCCTTGATAAATTCCTTGCCTTCATTGGCTAATATTAAAGATTCGGGTGTTGGATATCCTAAGCAGAACCAACATATGGCTCACGGTAGTATTGTTTCACCTCAAATAGGTCCTCTGAGAGTTGGGAATGACAACTCTATGGTGGTTCGAGATGGACGGGTCTCTTCTAGCAGTCCTCTCGCTAGTTCTGGAATAATGCATGGGTCCCCATTTTCTGACGATTCATCTCATCATTCTGATTCAGGAATACTAAATGATGGTTTCAGCAATGGAGTGGTTAACCACACTGGGCCGAAGCCTTTGGACAATGCATTGTATTCACAATGCGTACTTGCTATGTGTACTTTGGCAAAAGATCCATCTCCACGCATTGCAAACCTTGGGCGTCGGGTACTGTCCATAATAGGTATTGAACAAGTGGTGGCAAAACCATTGAAGCCTATTGGTGTTCGGACCGGTGAAACTACCATTTCTCCTAGTCTTGCTGGGTTGGCTCGCTCATCTTCTTGGTTTGATATGAATGGAGGTAGGTTTGCCTTTTATTTGATTAATAGTTAACCCCATGTGATAATTTTCAATTCAATGCAGTCTAGCAACATTTATATCTTTTCTTTATTTTTTGTTTGTATGTTAATCCTCGCTGCTATGCTATTGACTTTATGTTTATTATTGCATGCTGCTCTGGCAGGACACTTGCCTCTAACCTTCAGAACTCCTCCAGTCAGTCCTCCTCGCCCAAGTTATATTACTGGAATGCGCAGAGTATGCTCATTGGAGTTTAGGCCTCACCTTATGACCTCTCCAGACACTGGATTAGCGGACCCACTTTTAGGTTCTAGTGGAGCTACCGGGACTTCTGATCGCAGTTTTCTTCCACAATCAACTATATATAATTGGAGTTGTGGGCACTTTTCCAAGCCACTTTTAACTGCTGCAGATGATAGTGACGAAGTATTAGCTAGAAGAGAAGAGAAGGAAAAATTGGCATTGGAGCACATAGTGAAATGCCAGCACTCTGGTTTGTATTTTACTTTTTCTTTTTAAGTCATTTAAACAAGTTCTTGACAGATGTCCAGTTAAGAACTTTATGTTTTTGTATTCTGTCAGCTGTTAGCAGGTTAACAAATCCAATTGCTAAATGGGACATAAAGGGTACACAAACAGTATTGCTACAACCTTTCTCTCCTATAGTGATAGCAGCTGATGAGAATGAACGTATCAGGTATGCAATGTTCATCAATACTGTAGGAGAATTAGGAGTACTCCCTGATATTCTTGTGGTTTTATCATTTATTCAAATTTCCTCTATTTCCTTTTATTTATAATTAGGATCTCTGATGGGCTTAATAATAGGAAAGCCTTTGTTTTAGTTTGTGCCCATTATTCTTAACATGGTATCAGCAACTCTAGGTTTTCCGTCCTACGGATTCACTTCCCCTTTCCTCATGATGCGCAACAACACTTAGAATCTGGCCCTGACAGGCACTGCAACCAGTACCGCCATCAGCACCCATGCAGATGGTGTCCACAGCACTACTAGTGTAGACCAACTAAAACCCCAATGGATCCAAATATGAAGCTTTGGTAGGAAGGTAGTGCCCCAGTTGAGATTGTGAGATATCCAAGGTAGTCAAAATCGGGATTTACTCGAACCGGGAAGGGAAAATAAAATCGTAACATGAACTTGAGATTCTACAAAATTCGTAAAACTCTGTCACACAAATATATTATAATAAAGCATATAAAATCATTGTAGTTAAATCGGGATACGTATCGTGTATCGTTCGGTCATTTTTTTGTATCGTATCGTGTATCGTAAGATACATGAACAATAAAAGTATGACAAGTTTAGTTAACAAATAAATTGCATAAGCAAAACAACAAGATTTAAGACAGTAAATAATTAATAATATATATGAAAATTATATTTATTTTTATTTTTTATCATACATTTTAAATTGGTATTTTGAATTGTTGTATATGTATTTTAATTATAATAAAGAGTCACATTTAAAGGAGCTCCTAAGTCTTTAGTGATATTCGGCCAAGCCCATAACCTAACATAAGCTAACCCTAATTTTTTTCTTGACACAAGCGCCGTTGTGTCTTTTTGCTTCCTGATATCACAAGCGTCGTTTCGTTACTACCTTTTAGCTACCCTTCTTTTTTTTAGATCCAGTCTACAGGTACCTTCTTCATCTTTTCCCTTCCTTCTTTCATCTTTGCATTGTTTTTATCTTAGCAGCCACTCTTCAGCTACCTTCTTCTTCAACATTTCCCTTCCTCCCTAAAATTCCTTCTAAACAAACCCGGGTTGCGCAACCCGACCTGTTTCCGCGCTCAAACCATCGCACAGAATCGTTCGATACATGCTGCGTATCGCGATTCTGCGATACAGGTACGATACACTATGATACGTGTGCAATACATGATTGATTTCGATACAGTGTGCGATTCGTATCGGTGGGTGTTGTTATCGTATCGTATCGCGATACGTATCGTGCGATACGTATGATACTTACTACAATTAATAATGAGTAATGTTATTTGGACAAAATTTTTTAGACAAATATAGACAAAAACGAATTCACAACACCAATTAACCAAGTTTTTTAGACTATTAACCAAGTAACCAAATAACCAAGTTTTTAGCTAATGGCTTAAAAAACTCTGAGAAAGCATGTTGGTTAATAGCCTAAAAAACTTGGTTAATTGGTGTAGTGAATTGGTTTTTGTCTATATTTGTCTCAAACCTTTTGTCCATATAACATTACTCATTAATAATAGTTAATAATAGGTAATTAAAAAATGATATCGCATTAAAAAAAATATAAGAAGTATTAGATAATATAATAAAGTTAAGTATTAGGTAATATAATAAAGTTAAGTATTGTTAATTGAAAAAATACATTAATTGTATTATTTATTTATTTATTATGATCTTAAACATTAACATGAAATAAAGAGGATAAATAATAAAACTTTTTACCGTTTGCATAAGATGAAGACAAATTTGGAAATTTACATAACATAAGCATGTGTGGAGAAAATTCACTGCAGGTTATTGTACCTATGTGTGGAGAAATCTGCTGACTTGGAGAAGCAAGAAACAAGGGGTTGTTGCTAGGATTAGTGCAGAGGCTGTTTTGAGAAATGTTCTAGGGTATTTGTGAAGGTTTATGGATTGGTAGAGTCTTAGGAGAACTCCAGATGACAGCTGAACTACCATTGAAACTCTAACAGTCTGACAAAGCCTTTTATTTTAAATTGCTGTCCCTGGTGGGATTAGTTATAAGAAAGCCTTTATTTTTTACAAGTAATACTATTATTCTTTAAAGAAACTGCTGAGTAATTCGAGGAAGTCTTTGCCCATTATTCTAGACATGGATTTAGGCAAGTAGCATAATGGGTCTTTTGTGTTTGTTAAAACCAATGTTATTAAAATCGACCTGGTGATCGACCCAATTAGGTCATTGGGTCACTGGGTCATGGTCGAACCGAGGGGTCACTGGTTGACCCGCATGATTCATGACGCTACAAAAACCCGATAAAAATAGGCAGGAGGTGTATAAATTCACACATCACATAGCTATGAATTTTTTATACCTTACCTTAAAAATGTCCAAAAAACCTCAAACAATAACTAAACTCACTACTCATTCATCAAATTCAAATCCATAAACATAACATAAGCACCTAATAACCATTAAACAAAAATAGTCTCCCAAATCCAAATCCATAACATAACAAAAGCACCCAAATAAGTTTGAAACACAATTAAACAACAGATCCACAAATAAGACAAGTACAAAACAAGTAAACAACTACAATATTTCAGAATTCAATTCCAAGGAGGCTAAGTTGAACTCAGACATCCATGCATTATCGTCATATAGATTAGAATCTTCTCCAAGATTGCCTTCATTTTTATTCTCATTGTTCATGGCCTCAACTTGTGCATCTTCATCCTCATCCAAATTTAATTGATCTATGACATCATTATATAAGTATATGTCAGCATTTAACATTAGGGATTACTTATAATCACAATAAAATTAAAAAGATACCAATATCATTTGAAGATGGCCGTACATGTATTTGGATTTGCAAAGTCACTAAGTAATGCCTCCAACTACTCAATAGTTAAGAATGGTGTGGTGAGTCCTCCATTACCCATTTAGAATTTCCATATTGATAGGATCATAGTTTTGATGCGTCTTCGGGTTCCTAAGTTTATTTTGGTCATATGTCAATATTAGACTATCTAAACACATCTAATTTCACACAAAGTTGAATAGGCATTGAAAAATAAACATAACTATACCTTTGCTCCAACCTCAAGTTGTAACGAACAAAGACAAAATCATTGAGCTTTTTTGATGCTCCAACCTGTTTCTTTTTTTTTGAATGAATGTGCTCAAAAAGACACCAATTTCGATCACAACTCGGGACACTACAAGTTTGGCTTAAGACAACCTTCTCAAATTTAGGGCACCAATTCCATAAGTTTCCCACCATTGGTCTAGCACGTGGCATATAACAATTCATTAACATGTATAAATAATGAAATAAAGACTAAAGATAAAAAATAATGAAGTTATCAATGCATAATCATTAATTTTACCTGGCCTGATGGTCTTGCTTTCCTTCTTAGCCGCCATCCTTCCGTAATATAACTTAGAATCATTGTATATATTGGTGAGCTTGTCAATTTAGTTTCAACTCGTCATCTTCATAACAATACTTTTCAATGACATCCAAGAGGCCAGATGCTGTGGATTCGTGTTTAGAAAACTTTGCATCAAATCTACAAGCTGGATTTAACCAATAAACAGCAGCATGGAGATTTTTACGAAGCTGTGAATCCCCTCACTTCCCCTCCCTCTTAAAGAAATTGAACCAAACAATTTAAAAATTTAAAATAACCCCTCTCCCAGAGGCGGAGGGAAGGGGGGACCCATGGGTGCCATGGTCAACCCCCATATTTTGAAGCTTTTTTATGTTTTATTCAACTATTACTTATGCACTAATACTAGTTTGATTGTGCTACCACACTCTTTTATTCCTACTGTTTTATCAATAAGTAGTATTTATGTTTTTGAGGACGCACTACTTTGCTCGAGATGTATTTATTTTGGAGTACTTAACCCAATACCTTTAATGGTTGTGCATGTGATGTTTTATATATATAAAATAAATTTCTTGCATATACATTTGAAAATTTAGATTGTCTTTACAAATTTGTTACTTTTGGACTTGGTCCCCCCGGAATTATAATCCTGGCTCCGCCCCTGCCCTCTCCCCTCCATTCCCCCCAACCAAACTAACTTGTAGGGTCTGTTTGGGAGTTTGAAGGGGAGGGGAGGGCTTAGAGCTAATAGTATTAATTTATTAGTGATTTGGAGAAAACATATCTTCGAACCCTACCCCTCTCTTAATTCATTTTGGGTTCCCCAAATTTGAAGCGTTTTGGGGAACTCAAAAGATGAACTAAGAGAGGAGTTTGAGGGATAATTTTCTCCACATCAGTAATAAATTACTACTATTAGTTCTAAGCCCTCTCCTCCCTTCCCCCGGTCTACAAAACACATCCTTAGTGAGACATTAATCAGATATAGAGAGGCTTACGAAACTAATCAACCAACTAATTATATAGATAATAGGAATTGTATGTTTGGACTAGGTCAAATATTTTTCTGGTTTTGAAGAATTTCATTATTGCTAGTCTTTGTATTGGATCATATTGATATCTGCTGTTGCCTAATGTACGTTGGAGTTTTGCACAGGATATGGAACCATGAAGAGGCAACACTTCTCAACAGTTTTGATAATCATGATTTTCCTGACAAGGGAATTTCTAAGCTATGCTTAGTGAATGAGCTTGATGATAGCTTGCTTCTTGCTGCTTCATGTAATCTTCTCTACTGTTTAGTACTATATACCTTCTATTCGCAAATTGTCAGAATATCAAATATCAAGGAATCTTATTGCAGTTGATGGAAACATCCGGATTTGGAAAGACTATTCTCTGAGGGGTAAACAGAAGCTTGTCACTGCCTTCTCTTCAGTTCATGGTCATAAACCTGGTGTGAGAAGTCTGAATGCTGTCGTAGATTGGCAACAGCAATGTGGTTATCTGGTATATGGTTCTTCTTTGATTATGCTTTGGATGTGATGTTTCCCTCTTCCCGACCAGTTTCCTAACATACCACTGATTCTACGCACACTGTGATGTTAATTATTTTTTATGTTGCTATTTCATGCTACTCTAATCATTTACCAGTATGCATCGGGTGAGATATCATCAATTATGCTGTGGGATGTTGATAAAGAGCAGCTTGTTAATTCTATACCTTCATCATCAGAGTGCAGTGTCTCGGCATTGGTAAGCCTCCTGCTATGCTGAAAAGTTCTCTTTCGTACTTACTCAAATTATTATTGGATGGTAGCTAAGCAGAGTTTATACGTTTCGAGCACTTTTAAAGTTGCATTCTGATTGCATTGTAGCTACATCTTTTATCAGGTTTGACGAGCTAATAACATTTAAAGCTTTTAACGGAAGAATTGATGACGTTTTGTGAACCCGTGCTAATAATAACCAATATTCGTACTGTTACTTAGAAAGCTTCCTTTACCAATCGTAATTTCACCTGGGCTTCTTCAAATTTTACTCTTTGTGCTTGAACTTAAGACTCACATGTTAAAACGGCTTTGTTGATCTTCTGTCTACCTTCTCTAACGTTATTATATGCTTGTCTCTGTTCTCATACTTTGCTCTCGCCATTTTTGGCTATTTGGAGTTTAAGTACCAATATTGACCCTCAATTCCTCTTTTAGTGAGTCTGAAAGATCGAGGATTTGGTAATATGGTTTATGATCTTCAAAGAATTAAGAAACTTCTAACATACTTTTTCCATTTCTAGTTGAATGCTCCCAAAACTCTGGGTTGCTCGGTTGTGCTCTCGACATCTTAGAAGAGTTTTGATGGGATTTGCTTGCAGTATCATTTAATTCAATCGGGAATCAGAAAAATGAATATACATGGAAAGTCTTTACAAACAACTTTTTTCCATTTGATTTATGTACTATGTATTTATTGTGTTTCAGGCTGCATCTCAAGTTCATGGGGGACAATTTGCAGCTGGTTTTATAGATGGCTCTGTCAGACTTTATGATGTCAGAACACCTGAAATGTAAGCACCTCTGATGAATTTCTTCCATCATGACAAAAAGTCATGGTTATTGGTTCTCCTTAATTGATGAGATTGATTTGTGCACATTATTATTATTATTATTTTTTAGATAGGCAATTGTTATTGGGGGTGGGGGAAATGTTAGTTTCCGAGACTTGAACCCGGGCCCTCCTTCTTGCACTCATTTGCTGCACTCCTTTGATATCCCTTAGCTCGCCAACTGAGCTACCTACTTGGGATATTTGTGCACATTATTTATTAGCTCCTACACGAGGCTATGGTTTTGACATGGTTTTTAAGACTTTTACCACAATGATCAATGCTAGTATCTTAAGGGTGCATTTGATTTGCTAAAAAACAAAGAACTGAACTGGACAACTCCAGTTGCACTCTATTTGATTTGTAATTTGTTCATGGTACTGGACAAAATTGGGGGTAAGGGATTGGACAAATTCACAAAACCACAATATAACTTTCTGTCTCACAGTACAATTTTCTGTTCACCCAAAAAAAAAACCAAAATATTATTTTTATTTCCTACTCAATAAATTTTCTCTTTCCTCTATTCTCTCTCTCTCTCTCCCTCATCTCTCTTATATCTTCCCATCTCATGACCTCTCTCCCTCATCTCTCTCTTTCTCTCATCTTCTCCCTCGCCCATTTTTCTTTATAATTTTCTAAGTATATTATAATATTATATAAAATCGTTATAAACATTACAAGGGGATTATAGTAAATTTACATTTTTTTGCTTGTGCTGTCCATTGTTCACCAAACAGTGTACGTGACAAAAAGTTGTCCAGTACAGTCTTGTCCAGTCCTATGCTGTCAAGTCCAGTACTTGTTTGCAAATCAAATGGATTCTAGGTGCCTGGACCTTTTTAAGGTTCAGTTTAAACGTCTGTGTCTCTTAACTCTGACGTCACTGTAATGACTGACTGACAATTGACAATGTGTTTCTCAGGCTCGTATGTGGATTACGGCCACATAAGAGAGTAGAAAAAGTTGTGGGGATTGGCTTTCAACCTGGGTTAGACCCCGGAAAGGTAAAAAAGAGCGTCTCACTTGATTCATTTGTAGCTCATGGCAGGATTTCATTGACTAATGAATTTGATTTAATATGGATGGTGAAATAATGCCATGTTTTCTTTCAGATTGTCAGTGCTTCTCAGGCAGGGGATATACAATTCCTTGATATAAGAAATCCAAGGAGCACCTATCTCACCATTGAAGCTTTTAGGGGTTCACTCACAGCTTTAGCAGTACATAGACACGCTCCAATCATTGCCAGTGGTTCTTCCAAACAACTCATTAAAGTTTTCAGCCTGGATGGTGGTGACCAACTAGGCACTATCCGTTATTATCCTACTCTAATGGCGCAGAAAATCGGTTCTGTAAGTTGCCTCAGTTTCCACCCATACCAAGTATTACTTGCTGCTGGTGCTGCAGATGCATGTGTATGCATTTATGCCGACGACAACACCCAAGCAAGATGAATCCACATTTTTTTCGTCTTGATGATTTCATCAGTTGTCTCCAGCTCAGAATAGCGCATCAAACATCTCTCAGGAACGCCAGGCATATTTGCAGTTGGATAATCCCGTGATGATGATTTAAACCCTCTCCGCTGTGAATACATATGAAAATATTGGTAGGGGTACATTCTGATGGTAGTGTATGCAAAGATATTCATTAGCCTCCATGGCAGAGGGTTGCACTCGACAGGAAGAATCATATTGATTGGAGGCTCCGGCAAATAAGTTCGTCTCAGTATATGTGTGTAAATATCATTTTATCCATAATTATATTTCATTCCTGTTTGTGTGTTATTTTCTTGATTTGTAAATTTTTTAGCAGAAAACATAATCTAGTTTGCTGACAGATATGGGTGATGGACTCCTGAAAATGGGTCTCTTTCATTCATGGTTGTAGTTTCTGTTGAATTGGGTACCTTATTTAACCAACATGTAATTAAATTCAAGTTTGCTCTAGTGTGCAATTTCTTGTCTCGAACTATTTGACGGTGTAGTAATGATGGATGGTGCAAACTCAACCTCATTCCAATTGATTAGGGTGTGGTTGATTGTGAGAAGAAATTGAGAAGAAAGAAAGAGATGAGAAAGAGTGTTAGATTTAGCGTATTGTTTGGTATAAGAGAAATAGAAAAGAAAGAAGTGTGTTTAATTTCCTCAGCTTCATTTCAGTTTCACATAATGTAAAGGGCTCCTTCAGTTAGCCTTGCCTGTCATTTTCAGTTAGACTCAGATTTATCAATAACAGAATTATGTTATCAGTTTCTGTTTTCTCTCTATCTCTAAGCAAAACCAAAAGGACTTCAAGTTCTTGAACATGGTATCTGAAGCTTAAGGCTTGGACGTGTCCTCTATAAGTCTCCCAGCATGCTGAGTTTCCTCTTTGCATCTTCTCCATAGTGAGAATTCAGTACATTCACAGCCCTTTTCTATTTTTATTACTAGTGTGAACTCAATTGTATCTTCCTCAAAGGATTTAGTTTTCCTTTCACTTGGCATAACACAAGAAACCAGGACATCCAAATACTCATGCAACTTGACTTGTTTTGAATCATTGTGACATGCTGTTTTCTAATATAAGTGCCACTGAATTTTGTGCTTCATGTTGTGTTGGAAAATATCATTGCTTACCCTCTTCAATGTCCACTGCTATTTCATGCTTGAATTGGTGCTTAGTGTGAGCTTGGGGGTCCAGCCCTTATTTCTTCTTCCAGTAATTTTATGTACTTCCTAATCTTTTTAGATGCTTATTATAGCTTCAATACCATAATGAGCTTCAATACCAATCATCAAAATGGCGCAAGTGATTGAAATAAAACATTGACAAATATTAAATTAGGACTAACCTTGGTCAACCGAGCCTTTCTCCCTTTAAAACCCTGAGATCACACCTTTGTATCTTTCTACTTACTCACTTCGGACTCTATATAAGTAACAAACAATTTTTTAGATTCATTGAAAAAGTGATGTATCTGGACAAATTTGTTTGTTGATTATATACGAGTCTGGAGGGAGTAATTAATAGGCTTCCCTCATCCTCTCTTAACTTTGATATTAGATAGACTTCCATCATTTATTGTGTTTGATAGGTGTTTTTTGAATTTGGATAAGATGCAGTGAGTTTTGTGTGCATTGCGTGTAAGGATGGCAAAAAATTGTACTTGCGGATATCCGTGGAAAATAACCACGACTGGTATGAGGCCAATAACTTTATGGATATCTGTAGATAAAATAAACGGATATTTCAACTATTTGTTAGTAGATACAGAGGCAAATATAAATATATATCTATCCGCTGATATCCGTACTTGTTAGTAAGTTGATAAAATTACTAAAATATCCATTATTTAAATACAAAACCCTAACCTATATATACACTGTTCCTCTCATGTTCTCCTCTATAGTGTGCGAAAATTCTCTATCCTGCAAGGCTATTGTGGAAGACTTATATTTTTGTGTTTTCTAATTTATAATTAGAGACTATAATCTTATGACAAGAGGAAGACAATTCAGTTTTTTTTTTGTTTCTCATGGAGATTATTTTGTTAATAAAGAATGAAGAAATTCTAGATGGATAAACATCTTAATCAAATACTTATACCATAACCTCTTATCATATAAGAGCTTATGCATAAGTTGTTTTTACAATGAAAGATAAAATAACGTTAAACTATTTTTGCATAGGCTATAAGGTGTTTCTATGAGCTATCCTAAGAAGCTTATTGAAATTGGATGAAAATATCTTATGAGCATGTCATAAACTGTTTTCTTAAGCTCTCTCAGACAGTTTCACAAGATTTACGTTAGTAGATAAGTCAAAAAATTGATTCAAAGAGACCTAAATTTTGTTTTAGTACCAATTTCAACATTTCTATTGGCATGACTCTGGGTGAAGGCAACCCACCCCTATCAACATCCCAATTTGCGGTAGAAGGTATGCCTGAGCATTTAGAAGATAGGAGCACAACTTTAGATTAATTACAAAAAAAAGTTAGTGCTCACACAACAGAAAATGAAATCACAAATGGACAAAAGAAGAGATGTCCAATTGGACCCTCCTCTAGGACTAGGAGTGACATTCCTTTGCTAAGCCGAGGATTGAAAAGTTGAGTTCAAGTTTCTATAAATGTTTTTAAAATCGGATGAAGATCGAATAAACGAGACCTTCGAGGCATGATTCAATTGGTTCAACTATGATTGAACCAAGTGACTAATAAATAAATAAATAAATAATAAAATATAATAAATTTTTAAGAAAAAATAAATTTTAAAAAAATTCAGAGGGTTCAACCCGAGTGAATTAGCAATAGAGCCACAGTTCAACCTAATCTAACCCGATTTTAGATAGCTTAACCGACTTCCTCATCCTTTCTAAACTTTGATATTCGATGGATTTCCACCATTTATTGTGCTTGGTAGGGATAAGGTGTTTTTTAAATTTGGATAGTATGCAGACAGTTTTCTGTTTTTTTTAGCAAACAGGCAGACGACCCGAATTTATTAAAAAAAGAAAAAAAATAGAGAAAAACAGGGGGGACTAGACCAAAACCCCTACCATCAGAAAAACTCAAACCAAAACAATAATAAGGCGCCCCTTACAGAGACCCTGCAGCCTAAAGGCTAAACAAAAGCCTAAAACCAAACAAACAAATTAGATAAAACAACCCTGTGAACGGAAAAACCAACCAAGCTCTGACTATAAACAAATAGGCAGAAAAACAATAACCTATAAATCAGAGCAGAACAGAAAAAGGAACACAGCCGGAGACCGGAGTTATTCTTTGAGCGAGTGTTGTACACTGCTGTATTCTAAGCCGAATTCTTTCTGTGTTTCTTCTTTCGAGATGTGGATACCACCTGATTAGGCTTATCCGCCACAGTTTGGTCATCCGCATCATCTGACACATCACCCCAATGCTTCCCTGAGATACAACCACTGGATCAGACGCTAAGGCAAGGTCAGGTACATCCACAACGTTAGAAGTTGAAGAAGAGTGAACCTCCTCCAAAGAATTATTTGAGGAGAGCGAATCAAGCCTAGTGCTGGGAGGCTGAGTGGAATCACTATCAGTTCGGCTAGCTGCACATGTGCTAGTCGACTTTGCAACTTGCTGCTGATGAGAAGAATCCATATGTTGTGTCAAAGGTTTACCAACAACTGCAGTAACCAAGGCAGGGTTTTCCTCAGTAGAATGCGTGACATTGTCTCTAGGCTCAATCGGAGGGGGAGGGTTTCTCATTATTAGAAGAAGCCTTTTGCAGCTGAGGTTGCTCATTATTGAGAGCATTGTGCCGAGGGCCATAAGCCTGGTTTACAGAATCCCCTTGCTGCTGAGGTTGGTCATTAATAGGGGTCTTATGCTTAGGAACATAAACCTGTTTTACCTGACGAGTCCTTCCTTTGCAAGCACTAGAGGTATGACCAACAGTATTGCAATTCGAACAAAAGGAAGGCAAATTTTCATACTCGATGCCAAATGAGAAAGTATATCCCGTTCTCTCAACTAGGATGTGATCCCTAAGTTTCGATTTCAGGTCGATGTCAAACAGGATGCGAGCAAAATGTTCAAAAGATCTATCAAACGAGCTTTTGCTTGTTGTATCATCTAGTTTTAGAGGAATTCCAAGACAACTAGCAATTGCAAAAAGAATTTTAGGTCTCCAATATTCTTGAGCCAGTCTTGTAAGTTGAATCCAACATTGAACATTTGTGTGTTTGATATTGGAAGGATTAAAATCAGGCTGCCAGGCAAACAAGCGAAGCAGTCCTGGCTTGCACTGCCAAGAGGGTTGCAATTGGATTCTTTGAAAATCATCAACACAAGAAAAATAAAATTCATAGTATCATTTCCTCGATGAAATCAGTCCCCACTTACCTGTTGGTTTCCAGAGAGCTTGAAGTTTGGATTTCAAAGCATCTAACTTGATATGAGTGTCTCCCTTCGAAAGTATAATTCTTCCATGAAGGTGTGTTTTGCATTCTTCCAAACCAATCCTATACTCCTCGTCAGGAATTGAGATTGATAAATCATCTCCTTTGAAACTCGGGCGAGGAAGTTGACTAATAGGAATATCACAAGTCTTGTTTTCGGATCCCATTAAAACTTGGGCAAAAGATTTGACATTTGTTGCCTATTTGTGAGAAACATTCTGGTTGACAACAAGCATCAAATCCGAGAATAGAGTCTGCAACTCGGTCAGAGCAGTGGCTGGAATCACCGGAATTGATGTAGTAATGGGGCAAGAAGTCACACTGACAGGATTGGCTAATTCTGGAAAACGCACAATGTTTTCTGCTGCTAACAGTGATGGGACGCAAAACCTGTCAATCGCAGTCACACTGTCGCGGTGACGAGACATAACAGGTGCAGAGACCTGAAGCGGAGGTGTAGGGGGACAGGCTGACACATCCAGATGTGACGCAACAACGGGTCTTTGCGGGTTGCTGGAATCAAAGCCATCAAGGCGAGGATTGGTCTTCTTGAATTTTGGAGCCGTTGCTGAAACCGAGGTTGCAGGAACAAGGCGTGCAGACTGCGCATGTGCAGGGAGCATAACGTCAGAGACAACACCATGAGTGGTGTCAGTGGGGCCTATCGTTGCAGAACGTGTAGAAAGCGACGTCAGTTGTGCAACAGAGCCTGTCGCCTCAGCATACAGCGATGTGTCTCCATCAAGAGCAGGCTTAGCAACTGCGACTGAACCTATCTCTTCGGCAGTAGGAAAGATTAACAACAAGTCAGGAGGCAGGGTAGTCATGCCGGCGGCTAGGGTTCAAACCCTAGCGGAGCCGCATTTTTTTTTCAAAATCTTCGGCTCAAACCTTTCCAAAACCAAAACAAGGTGTTTTCTTTTAACAGTTTTCCGTGCATTCAATGTAGGGATGACAAAAAAAATCTGTATCTGCGGATATCCATGGATAATATCCACGACTTGTATGAGACGGATAGCTTAAAGGATACCTGTAGATAAAATAAATTGATATTTCAACTACTTGTTAGTTAATGGATACAGAGGCCGATATAATGATATTTGTACCCACAGGTATCCGTACATGTTATGAAGTTGATAAAATTACTATAATATCCATCGTTTAAATACAAAACCCACATTCCACAATAAAAAACCCTAACCTACATATACATTGTTCCTCTCATGCTCGTATCTACTGTGTGCGAAAATTCTATATCCTGCAAGACTATTGGTGGAATATCTATATTATATATAACCATGAATCTGACACCTAGGCATCCACCTAATCAGCCACGTCAATAAATATGTCAGCACCAATTAAATCCACCTCAGCATGTTATTTCGAAATATATCAAAAAAAAAGCAGAAGCTGGGGATCGAACCCATTCCCCCACACTATCACCTCCTAATGCTGACCATTTGAGCTACCACAATTTCATATTACTAAAGCATATTACATAATGTTTATCCTATTATTTCTTTTATTGCAAAACTTTTTACCTACTTTTTATATCTATTTATTATTTATTTTGATACATGTATATTTGTTATTATATATTACATTTATATATTATATTTATTTACCATCTAATATTTTGTATCACATTCCATAGATTTTATTCTATATATTTACTAACTAGAATATTATTAAATATGAGTATTTTTTTAACAAGCAGAATGATTGCCCGAATTTATTAATAAAAAAAGGAAAAAAATAGAGAAAAGCGAAGGGGGACTAGACCAAAATCCTTGCCAATGAAAAAATCAATATTAAATATGAGTAATTTTATCCATTTCAACCTTTTTTATTTCTCATCTTATAAATAATTTTATATATTAAAAATGTTTGTCACATATTTTTGTATTGACTTGATGCACATACAATTAGAATCAATATACAACTTTGATCGATCAAGATATTTGTAGTTTATAACGTTTGTGCTTAATATTATTCTATTCACTACGTTGCACTTAGAAAAAACAAGTAGAGAGAATAAACAAGATGATGAGAACATTGATCCTACGGTTGTCAACGTCAATCAACTTAGTCAAAAGCAAACTACATGTCCTTATGCAAAGGTATATTTGCTATATATTTGTAAGTTACTATTTACTAATACTATTTTAGATCGTATAATATTTATAAGTAATTCTGTTGTAATAACATCTCAATATGAAAATACCCTGAAATTATATACATCATGGTTGTCACTACTAAAGTATTATTTGATTAGTACTTATGTAGTTTTAAAGTATTTTTATTTATGGGTTGTCACTACTAAAGTATTATTTGATTTCACGGGATCTCAAAATTATAATATATATATATATATATATATATAAATCTAAATTTAATTTCCTACTATTATACAAATATTTAAAATAGTTAAAGTAATTATCTTCTATGTGTCTTTTTTTGGTATAAACGGGTATCCTCTGCGCGAAATTGCAGAGACTAATCCCTCGAGCCGGGTAGGACCACAATTGGCGGCAAAGCTCTCCCTCAAGAGATTTAACACCGCTTCATGCCCAAGGCTGGATTTGATCCAGGACCTTGGTTAAGCTGGAAGAGACCCTTACCATCTCATCCAAGTGCTCTTGGGTATTATCTTACGGTGTCTAAACAAATGAATTTCGATCCGTGCTGGCAAAAGAGTCAAAAGAAATGTTATCATTCAAAACAAATGAAGGAAAACATATTTTAAATAGTATGACACGTCACTAATTACATCATCAATGATTTTATTCCACATCATCAAGTTAATTCACCAAAAATGTCAAAGCAGGGAATCGAACCCATCCCCTCTTGAATTCACTACGCCAGCGTATTAGGATTTTCAGCGTTTTTTTTGGGCATTGGTAGCGTTTTAAAACGCTAGAGAAGCTGGCGCTACTAATGCGTACACCCCATTAGTAGCGTTTTAAAAAACGCTAGCCATTGACCCAGCGTGTTTTAGACATACGTAGCGTTTTATATAAAATGCTAGCCATTGACCCAGCGCCTTTTTACAATTCCTAGCGTCAGAAACGCTAGGGATCCCATAGCTCTTTTTACTACCATTCCTAGCGTTTTAAATAAAAACGCTAGGGATCCATAACTCTTTTTTTACTACCATTCCTAGCGTTTTAAATTAAAACGCTAGGGATACTATAGCCCTTTTACTACCATACCTAGCGTTTTATGAAAAACGCTAGGGATGCTATAGCACCTTTTATTAGCATTCCTAGCGTTTCACGAAAGCGCTAGGGATCCTCTAGCTCCTCTTTACAATTCCTAGCGTTTTATTTTTAAAACGCTAGGTATTGAATGAATTTTTAACTTCATTTCTAGCGTTTTCACTCTAAAACGCTACCTATTGACTGAATTTTTTTAAATATTTTTTTATTTTGGTTTGTTCTCCATTTTAATTACAACCTATAAATTCATTCCCTTCCAAACAAATTCAGAAAATACATTCCAATCCAATATCATTTAAACAAAAATCGATCAACAAAATTCATCAAATAATATTTCCAATCCAATATATATCATTCTAAGAAGTACTTACAACATAATATAAATCCAATATATACAACATATATAATAACTAAACTATTATGAATCTCAAAACTTGCTACAAAAAGCTAGAAACAAAAGCGCACCACTCCCCACTACTAACTGTAAGTTGTTCGTGAGTAATTCTGGATATTTTTAAAGCGGGAAAATCTTTGAAAAATAAAATGAAATAAAATTAGAATTAAAATGTTTATTAAATGTGAGTAAGTATTATAATATCAATATAAAAAGAAATCTAAGTAGTTACCTTGGTTGGGATTGTTACTTTGTCATGAGTGATAATCTCTTTCATATACCTCATAACGTAGTACCCACAATCATTGTTATTTGGTTGTTTAGGACACTACAAAGCAAAAGATTATAACTTAATTGTCACATTTTATGACCAAAAATTCAATTAAAATTATAAGAATGATTCTTAAAAAGCTTACTGATTATGGGTAGCCATCTTGTTTTACTAAGTAGATAATCCCAAGTATTCTTTCAAATAATCAGTAACGTCATACATATATATATATATATATATATATAACGTTAAGTTGAACAAAATACATATATTAAATTATACAAATTAAAATGAGAGGGTTACACATACACACCTCTCAACCATCTCTCTGAAGTCTCACGTGAGACGTTGTAATGGCCTTGAAGTGAATCCGGATAGTAGACAACATTTTGCTTAGGGTTTATTGCAAAGAGTACCCAATGTTGCTGCAAGTAAATGAATCACGAATGAGTACACATTAATTTACACTATAATACAATCCTCAAAATAATTAAACAAGTGATTGAAGACTAAATTTCTCACCCATTATTGAGTGGTGCCAAAAATAAAGATTAAGCCCTTCAAATGCTTGGCATCCATGAAGCGTGAATGGATATAACTTTGTATTTCACTCTTAATAGCCATAATACGTTCCTCTGTATTACCTTGCTTAAACACAACGATACACGCTGGACACAAGAAGAAATACTTACGTGTCCAGTTAAAAGGACCGTAAGACGATTGTACAAAAACCTATAAATAATATATATACAACTTTGAGATCCTCATATATATACTCTAATATATACTCTAATATAAACAACTATTGTGTACAATAATTTAATACATACCTCTGGTATACTCTAATATCGATGTGATGGCCCAATCCATTTCAACTATAGCTTTCGGATCCTCCATGTTGATCATTACCAAGCTGTTCGATCCCACAATGTTATCGGCCGGTAAAAATTTTTGGTCGTCGGGTTCATTTTTTTGAGTGATGTGGACCTTTAGAGAATCGATGTATACGGAATTCATCAATGGGAAATTGACCAACATGTTGGACTGGGCTGTATAGAAGTAGATGGTCGGGAGAGTTTGGTAGTGGAAGGGAAGGTCGGGACACTTTTATGGAAGGGAAGGTCGGGACACTTGGGGTACCTAGTATATATTAAAAAATGATTAATTAGTTAGTTAACACGCATTATAGTCATCAACTTATTAACAAAAATATTGTCACTTACAACGACAAGTTGTTCGAGCCATGCCACAAAAGTACTAAGTGCTTGATCCACAGTAAATATATCCGCATTAGCAATTGGAGCAGCAATGGTGCGGACCCTCTATTGAATAGTCTACCCTAACTCTCAAATGGTTTTTCGGGCATGGGTAAATTGTGCGATGTGGCACTCAATTGGTTACATATCAAACCCACTTGCAACCTTTCGATGTGGGTTTGCAATATATAGCTCACATTCACAGTTATCCTAAATCAATTATAAAGAAAAATAAATATACATGATAATTTTATCAAATACATATGTACAAAAAAGCAGTCGAGTTTTGTTAAATACGTGTTGAAGGGATGGTGCAGCTATCTCGGGCGCTATGGGGGTGCAAAGCGGGTGATATAGGTTCAGCAGGGGGTGGTGCGGCGGGGATGGTGCACCAATCCTTTGTGCCAAGAGTCGCTTAAACATCTGTCTCTCTTCCATTAATACAAACAACATTCTTGGATAGCTCGTCATACTTTGCCGCCATGACTTTACAATCCCGCACCCCTTGCTTTGGCTCTTTGGCCCAAACACGGTTGTAGGAGGAATCCCATATCCATAACCTCTAATCCGACCACTCTCTCTTCCCTTCCCAAGGCACGAGCAAGGACATCTTGTTGACCATCACAATCTGTTAAATCTCCTTGTGATATGATTGTGATATGCTTTGTCGATGCACAAACATAAATAACGGATAAAATTAATAAACAAGTGTCAAGAGAAATTTAATCGACAATAAAAATATGTCCACGTGTCAAAAAAATCGAGTAACGGATAAAAATAATAAACAAGTGTCAAAGAAATTTAATCGACAATAAAAATATGTTCACGTGTCAAAAAAATCGAGTAACGGATAAAAATAATAAACAAGTGTCAAAGAAATTTAATCGACAATAAAAATATGTCCACGTGTCAAAAAAATCGAGTAACGGATAAAAATAATAAACAAGTGTCAAAGAAATTTAATCGACAATAAAAAAATATGTTCACGTGTCAAAAAAATCGAGTAACGGATTAAAAAATATAGTCCGACACAAATTCCAACTTGCTAGGAATCATAAAATTAAAATTACAATACATGAATTTTGGAATACTTACAATTTTGTCCTTGACCTCCTTAGTTTTCGGATCCACAATCTCCCCATCCTTGTTTTGTCGGGCCTCTAACTGACGATTACAACGATCAAGAGATTCTTGAGTTGGATCTTTCCCCTCTTGCGATAACTATTTAAGTTTAATAATTGTTAATCAACTGTAAATTAAAAGATTCATTAAATCATAATAAATTAAACTAATTGTGTCTTACCAATCTTTCTTCAAGAATTTGATATCCACTTGAACCTCCTCTATAAAGGGTACTCGGGATTAGAAGCTCTCACTTTATTGGCTTTGCTTTTTTCTATTTAAAAACATAAGTATACATTAATGAATGATATCTTGTTGTGAAATATATATATATATATATATATATATATATATATATATATATATAACTTAAATAATTAATATACTAACCAGAAATCCGGATCTCAGAGTGCGTATATCTACAAATTTGGTCCAATCCTCCTTAGTTATAATTAGGCATACTGATCTTTGGAGGCTCTGTCGATGGTCCCATCAGCCGCTTTGAATACTTTTTCCCCACATCGCTTCTATATGCCCGATGCAACCTTCCCGCTTCCTTGAGTATCCAATCTCTTGGGCATCATCGACATCAAAGTGTTTCTACTTATACATAAAAATGGATTAAATAAATACAACTAAAAATTCACTAAATAAGATTATTAAAGAGGTCTAAAATTATATACTGTATTAAGGACCAAAAATCATCTTTCGGTTTAGGCAAAATCAGTATTATCTTTCTCATTCCAACTTTTATTGAAATTGGAAAGATTTGTTTCACCTTAGTACCAATAAAGCTAATTAAATTTGTGCCGTTGTCTCCAATTGGCAAACCTTTAACACTCCATCGGACCTTAAATAATTAAATCATTAAATAATTAGATAACTTGGAAAGGTAGAGAACACCATTAATAATTAGTAATTAACTTACCTTATATTTCTCGTGTCCTTTACTTATCCGATGGACGATATTCTTTTTCGATGTAATTCCTCGGGAGTGAACTTCTTTGTGTTTCTATCACTCCCATCACCACCACGACTACTCTCATGATCACTATGTGATGCCATCTCACTTGCAATGACCCAAATGAAATAGACTCAGTGAGTTTTAGCTTTCTAATTGTTTAGAACCAACAAACACTTAACAAAATATAGAAGAAGCCATGCACTAAGTAAATGATGAAAGCCATGCACTAAGTATATAACCTAGAGTAAACATACATAGGAAAGCCATGCACTAAGTATATAACCTAGAGTAAACATACATAGGAAAGCCATGCACTAAGTATATAACCTAGAGTAAACATATATAGGAAAGCCATGCACTAAGAACCTAGAGTAAACATATATATGAAAGCCATGCACTAAACAGAGAAAGCCATGCATGCACTAGGAAAGCCATGCACTAGGAAAGTTAATAATGCTATCTAAGCCGGACTAATCTAACAACTAATTAAATATAACATTGAGCTAAGTATGAGAAAGCCATACAAAAGATACATAACAAACAACAAAAACCCGGTGAGAGTATGTTGCGAAATACCTTTTGAAAGGAGAGAGAGTGCGAGAAAAAGGAAACAAATGGGTGCTTGCTGCGTGGTAAGATAACACCAAGGAGAGAGAGGATGAACGAAGAGGATGGGTTTCTGCGTTTTAGGTTTCTCTGGTCGCGCGTTTATGGGTTTACGGATGATGAGCGAATACGTGGAGTGTGGGTTGTTCGCAAGGGATGAGCGAAGAGGATGAGCGAAGAGGATGAGCGAAGAGGATGGGTCGTTTGGTTTGCTGGGTCTCACGAAGGGATGAAGCGAAGAGGTTTACGGGTTTTATTTTGGTTTTCGCAAGAGAGGAGTTAGGTAGATGAAGAGATGCGTGAGTGTGTGTGAGAGAGATGAGAGCGCGCCTTGTAAAAATTTTAATAGCATCCTAGCGTTTTTACATAAAACGCTAGGGATGCTATAGCGCCTCTCTTTACAATTCCTAGCGTTTTCACGAAACGCTAGGGATGCTATTAAAATTTTTACTACCATTCCTAGCGTTTTATGTAAAAACGCTAGGGATGCTATAGCGCCTTTTTACAATTCCTAGCGTTTTCTGTAAAACGCTAGGGATGCTATAGCACCTTTTTACTAACATTCCTAGCGTTTTATATAAAAACGCTAGGGATGCTATAGCACCTTTTTACTAACATTCCTAGCGTTTTATATAAAAACGCTAGGGATGCTATGACACCTTTTTACTAACATTCCTAGCGTTTTATGTAAAAACGCTAGGGATGCTATAGCACCTTTTTACTACCATTCCTAGCGTTTTCTGTAAAACGCTAGGGATCCTCTAGCTCCTCTTTACAATTCCTAGCGTTTTATTGATAAAACGCTAGGTATTGAATGAATTTTTTAACTTTATTTCTAGCGTTTTCACTCTAAAACGCTACCTATTGACTGAATTTTTTTTTAAATATTTTTTTTATTTTGGTTTGTTCTCCATTTTAATTACAACCTATAAATTCATTCCCTTCCAACAAAATTCAGAAAATACATTCCAACAAAATTCAGCCAATATATCATTACAAACCAATATATAGATACACACACATATGTACATATCACCAAAAGACCATATTAAACTAACAATTACTTACAACATAATTAATATATATCCAAATCATACAACATAATAAGTAACTTACATTATGAAACTCAAAAGTAGCTACAAATTAAAGCTAGAAACATATATAATAAACCTGACCCTCAATGACTACTGCCTTGACCACTAGATCTCATGATCACTAAGTGATGCCATCGACTGCAATATAACATATATAATCCATGTTATTGTTAAATTTACAAAAACAATATAAATATTATCTATTAATAAAAAATAACGAGATATCATTAAGTCTATATTACCTTTTCCTTTTCCTAGATAAAATTTTGTTTACAATTCGCGTCTTGGTATTTTTTTCCGACGAATAATAATTCCATCATTATGATCTTTTCTAAAATATACAACATCCTCTATAGAAGTATTTTCCCTATTATTGGTTCCGATGTTCGAAGAAAGGGTCGTCCTCAACACCAACATCATCGGGTGCTTCATCATCATCGTTGTTATACACAAATTTTTTTGTCGGTCAATAGAACAATAGACCAATTGATATTAAGCGGATCGGTGACATAAAACACTTGTTGAGCTTGCGATGCTAAAATAAAAGGTTCATCTTTATATCCTAACTTGTTGAAATTCACCGCATGAACCCTAATTCATCAATCGTAAACCAAAGATTATTGTCAACCCATTCACATTTGAACACAGGCTCTGAAACATATTGTAATCCAACTCCCATATGTGTTCAATGAAGCCAAAGTAAGACATATTCGCATATATGGGATTTCTATCTTTGGCACTGGATGCATGCATAGAATGAGCTACAAGAGTCACCCCACTATTTTGCATTTTACTCTGATCATCTTGTTCTTTTGTATAGAAAGTGCACTCGTTCATTAGATAGGCCGTTGTAAGAGAAGACATGTATATTTGGACCTTTTGCTAACCATCTCAATCTTTTTGAAATCGAAGTAGGATTCGAAACACACTCACCATCAATGTGATGTTTTAGCCACACTATGAAACTCCTATTGTGTTCTTTTGCTAACCAAACTTGCTTCTTTCCCGGGAATTGACTCTTAAGAATCTCCTTGTGCTTGGCAACATATGAATCAACCTCACTATCATTGTGAAGAACGTACAAGTGTGCTTGCTCTAGTTCTTTCCTTGATACCATCACTAATTTAGTTCCTGTCATCCCTTTACTAATCCTTCCTTCATGACGAGACCTTGGCAGTCCCACAGAATATTCAAGACTAGATAGATAGCCCGTGCAAAACTCAATAGCCTCTTCAACTATATAGCGCTCAACAATACAACCCTCAGGTCGTGATCGATTTTTCACATATCCTTTTAATATCTTCATGTAACGCTCAAACGGATACATCCATCTCATGTAACATGGGCCACACAATTGTGTCTCTCTAACGGATGAACTATTAGATGAATCATTATGTCAAAAAGGAAGGTGGGAAATACATCTCAAGCTCACACAAAGTGTGATAATTTCTCTTTGCAATGTTGGCAACTTTCCAGGGTCAATCACTCTACTACAAATCGCCTTAAAGAATAAACAAAGTTTGGTTAAGGTCTGACGCACTTTCTTAGGCAAAATGGATCGTATACCAATGGGTAGCAAATTCTCCATGAGAACATGACAATCGTGGGACTTTAGAGACTTTAACTTGAGGTCTTTAATCGATACAAGAGTCGCCACATTTGAAGAGTATCCTCTGGAACTTTAACTCCATGAAGAAACTCACAAAAGACGTCTCTTCTCTTTCTAGATAGAGTATGAGTGCCGGAGGTAGATATGTACGTGTACCCTTCTTTACTGGGACCCAATTCAGTCTCAAACCCATACTAACCAAATCCAACCTTGAGTTGATGGTATCTTTAGTCTTACCCGGCATATTGAGTAAGGTACCAATGACACTTTCGAAGACATTCTTTCAACATGCATCACATCAATGAAATGCCTTACATATAATGACTTCCGAAGATGGCAACTCAAAGAAAATCGACTTTTCTTCCACCCCTGTTTGGCAATCTCTCCTGCAAAAGGCTTCCCAAATTTAATGTTCAAATCTTCCACCTTTTCAAATACACATTCGCTCACAAAGGCGGGGAGCTCTACGTGTTCTGTATTCCCATCAAATGCCTTTCTCCACAATCGATAGTGATGAGTTGATGGCAAAAATCTACGATGACCAAGATAGATATTCTTCTTATGTTCCAACCACATCAATCTGTGTTATCTTCACATATAGGGCATGCACACGCCTTTGTTCTGTGCCCAGATAGATTGCCGTATGCGGGAAAGTCGTTAATTGTGCCAAAGATCATAGCCCTCGTGGTGAAACTTTCTTCTCGAACCCATCATACACCTCTACCCCAATCTCCCACATTTGCTTCAAGTCTTCAATTAAAGGAGCCAAGTATACATCAATATCATTTTCTGGTTGTTTGGGCCCGAGAAATTAACAAAGACGAAGATCATATATTTTTGCGTTTCATGCAAAGCCACGTGAGTAAGTTATAAATCGCCAAAATCACGGGCCATGTATTGTGGGAGCTACTCGATACCGTGCGGGTTAAATCCATCGCCAGACAATGCAAGGCGTAGGTTTCTCGGGTCATCCCCGAAATTAGGATACTCAATATTGATTTTTTTCCATTGCGGAGAATCTGCCGTGTCGAGCATACCATCTTTAATCCTTTCATCCTCATGCCATGTCAAGTGTTTTGCATCTTACGAACTACGATACATGCGCCTAAATCGAGGAATTATAGGAAAATACCACAACACCTTTTGTGGAGCGGACTCTTTCTTCTTATATGCGGTGCATTACATTTAGGACACGACTTTAACAACGCATGTTCATTCGAAATAAAATGCAATCATTCGGACAAGCGTGTATCTTCTCATAGTTCAAGCCAATAGACCCCAACATTTGCTTTGCATCATACGTCCGAGAAGGAAGCACATTATCATTCGCAACATTTCTTTCGAAGTGAGAGTAAATCGGTAAAGCTCTTATCCGTCCATCCGTGGCGAGTTTTCAAGTTATACAACTTGATCACGACCAATAATTTTGTGAATTCATTACAACCCGCATACAATGGTGTCTCCCGTGATCGCTTATCAACTTCTCAAACATTTCGGGACAATCATTAAGATCCTCTTCAACCACCTTTGCTATCTCTTCAAATTCGTTCGCATCAAATGAATGTGTTAAGGTGTCAACCGTGGCGCATATCTCTTACTAATATCATTCATATTTGAAGATTCACCTTTTTCTCACCGTGCATTATCCAACAAGTGTAACTTTGATCAATTCCATTCGCCTTTAAATGTCGTGTCAACTCTCTCTCTGCGAGAATCGATTTTACATAACAACACCTTAAACAAGGACATTTCATACCACTAGAAGTCCCTAAACGTTCAACAAAGACAAATTCACAAAATAATCCACTCGGTAAGCATACTCCTTGGGATGAGACGATTGGCGGACATCCAATTTCTATCCATAATTGCCAAATATTTATAATAAAATCACGAGAAGAGAACTTTAACATATGACCCATCAAGCAATTCGAATATAATGAAGAATCAATTCATATAAAAAAACAAACAAAATTTCCTCTTTTAAATTTTTTCAATTCCACTCCTTATTTTCCCAAGCTATATCTATATCATATTCTATTTCTATTCTCGGTCCTTTGGTCAAGACAAAGGAACCATATAGTCTAGTCTTCCAAACAATTAATTTATGTGTAACAAGAAGAGGCTAGTGGTGAAAAAAAGAAGAAGAGTCTAGTGTGCACAAGTGACAAAACTAATATATTTCTAAACTAGAACCCACAATTAATATCTAACAAGAAGCAGAGAAAGGAAGTAAAACTCACCAATGTTGTGCGAGTGAGAGAGATGATGTTCTTTGAGAGAGATGATTTTCGTTGAGAGAGATGATGTTAATTTGAGTTAGGGTGTTAGGTTTTTTGCGTTTACGGGTGAGTGATTTTGCGTTTACGGGTAATAGTGTTAATGAAAAAGAGGAAGTAGCTCAATGGGAAACAAAAAAATTATTTAACCATACCTAGCGTTTTCTAAAAAAACGCTAGGGATCTATCTAGCGTGTTTTCTAAATACCTAGTGTTTTGAGTAAAAGCGCTAGGGATATGTCTAGAGTGTTTACTAAATACCTAGCGTTTTATAAAAACGCTAGGGATCTATCTAGCGTGTTTTCTAATTGGCTAGCGTTTTGAATAAAAGCGCTAGGGATCCTGTCTAGCGTGTTTTCTAAATAGCTAGCTTTTTCTAAAAACGCTAGGGATCTATCTAGCGTGTTTTCTAATTGGCTAGCGTTTTGAATAAAAGCGCTAGGGATCTGTCTAGCGTGTTTTCTAATTTGCTAGCATTTTGAGTAAAAGCGCTAGGGATCTGTCTAGCGTGTTACCTAATAGGTAGCGTTTTACTTTAAAACGCTACTAATGGTGTAGCGTGTTATTAAAATGGGTAGCGTTTTTTTATAAACGCTACTAAAGGTGGCGATCTCTTTTTACAATTCTGGCGTAGTGATTCAATGCAATTCTTAACCAAGTCGACTACCTAACTTTGTTGTTTCATAAGCGTAACACATTATTGTTAAACCATTCTTCATTGTTATTTTAAATAAAAATAAAAATCTTGGTACATTATTTTATATCTCTATGATATATAACCATGGATCTTCCATCTCACCATCCACATAGTATGACACATCACTAATTCATCATCAAGTTAACTCATTGAAATATATACCAAAAATGTCAAAGTTATCATCAATAGAGCAGTTATGTATTACTATTTAGAGTTTTAGATATTAATCTTTATATAATCTTAAAGATTTTTATATAAACATTGCATCTCTGAATAAGACTAGATTTTTCATATTCTAATAATCCTCAAGTGTTAGTTTGATATTTCCCGTTTATAGTTTCTTTATAGGAATATACAAAATACCATAAGGGTTCTTTCATAATATATGTACATATATTAAATCAAAATTAACATTTAAATAGTCAAATAGTATATAAAATATTCACTATATATAAAAAAATAAATAAATGTATAAACATATATATTATATATCATAATGAATTGATAAAAGTCGGTGTACAAAGAAATCGACGTGTCATATATAACACACGAAAAATACAACTGCATTTTTAAAGGTGCCAAAAAATAATTTAAAATTTTATGGCAAAATGAGATGTATACCCGTATTGCTTATAACAATAAAATCGAATTCCCACAGGTTCACACGCTTAGAGAAAACAAATTATGAATGATATATTACAAATAGATGTTCCTTTCGCCATTAGTAATAGTAATGTGCTTTTCTATATACTCATTCAGAATACATTAGATGATAATCATATTTTCATCGGTTTCAATTTTCGTTTGAGTACTTTGTTTGAATACTTTTATATTAATTTTCCTTCATTTAATTATTACGAACATTATAAGACAAGAAACAAAATCATTTTTCGGACAAAACCCCACATCCCAATTGAAATTGTAATATATAATTTTATTATATATATATATATATATATATATATATAAAAATCTAAATTTAATTTTCTACTATTATATAAATATAAAATAGTTGACGTAATTACCTTCTTGTGTCTAAACAAATGAATTTAGACTTCGTCTTTGTATAAAATAAATTATACTAGTATATATATATATATATATATATATATATATATATATATATATATATATATATATATATATATTATAATTAGAGACTATAATGTTATATATATATATATATATATATATATATATAACATTATAGTCTCTAATTATAATTAGAGACTCATTTTATTTTAATTAAAAATTAAAAATACATTCATGTTCATTCCATTATCGTTTGTTGCTGTTCTCATTCATCAACATCCTTCCCAAACTCAATCGGTGCTTTCATTCAATTCAATTTATTGTTCATTCTAGCAAATGATGTCACAAGGAAAAACCAATGTTGAGGAGATTTGAAACTCAAAATCGAATTTCAATTTAGGGGAAAAAGCAGAAAACCTAAGAACCCAAAGCAATTCCATTCGAAGGGATAAGATTTGCAAGGAAGATGCAAAATCAGTGAAGAGGAAATGAAACTCAGAAGGTGAGATCGAGTTCAAGAACAAATGAAATTCAAATCGTAATTTGCGAAATTAAAGCAAATGACGAAATCAAAAGTTCAGAAGTAAGGGGCCGATTACACAACAAATTCGAGAGAGACAATTGCAATCGAGAAAACCAAAATCGAAATCAGAAGAAAAAGGAACGATTACAAATTAGAAAAAAATGAAATCGTAGTATGCAGATGCAGAAATCAGAAGAAAAAAACGAATTGAAAATATTGAGGTTTAACAGTAAGGTGGAGATGCAGATGCAGAAATCAGAAGAAAAAAACGAATTGAAAATATTGAGGTTTAACAGTAAGGTGGAGATGCAGATGCAGAAATCAGAAAAAAAAATCGTAGTAGTATGAGATGCATGAGGAATGAACATGAACAAATTTTTAATTTTTAATTAAAATAAAATGAGTCAGCAATGCCACATAAGCATATAAAATGCCACATGAGACACTGTTTAACAGTGTTAAGTTTAAAACGTTAAATAGGACTACAGTGAAACGTTTTAAAAAGTTAAGGGACCTAAGCGAAAACAGAAAATAAGTTAAGGGACCTCGGGTGCTATTTTGCCTATAATTAAAGACAGTTTAGTTTTTTTTTCTCATGGAGATTATTTTGTTAATAAAGAATGAAAAAAATTCTATGTTGGGTGGATATTTGTATTCAAATTATTAATTCAGCAATTAGTACTTTTTTGTCAAAAAAGGAAGAAATTCTATACAAAAAATAACTTTTTTTAACACACGCATTTCTAAAAATCATATATAATATCCACAAATATTTGCAAATATTTGTGGATAGAGGCATATCCGCTGAATACGCACATTAGTGTCGGTGGGTACCCGTTGACATAATTTGTGTCTGTCTCTCCTCATGTTTTTTTAAAAAAAAAAATATGTAACCTATTTAAGGGCTCAGATCGTACCTAAATGCATTTGATGGTTCAAATTTTGTGACTGCACTGAATGCACACAAAACTGACTGCACACAAACTCGATCATGTTTTTTGCCTAATTTGGATAAAATGGGTCATAAGGGCTGGAATTGAGTAAAACTTTTCATGTTGGATGGACATCTTAATTAAGCACTAACCTCTTATCATATAAGAGCTTATGTATAAACTGTTTTTACAATAAAAGATAAAATAATGTTAAATTATTTTTCTATAGGGTATAAGGTGTTTCCATAAACTATACTAGAAAACTTATGGAAATTAGCTGAAAACATCTTATGTCATAAACTATTTCCTTAAACTCTCTTAAACAATTTTACAAGTGCTTATGCTAGTAGATAAATCCAAATAAACCGAATCGATTGGAACTAGATTTTGGTTCAGTACCAATTTCAACATTTCTATTGGCATGACTCTGGTGAAGGGCAACCTACCGCTATCAACATCCCCATTTGCGGTTGAAGCTATGCATGAACATTTAGAAGACAGGAGCACAACTTTAGATTAATTACAAAAAAAAGTTGGTGCTGGCACAACTTAATATATGAAGATCTTTTAAGAATATGTATGACAGACTGGATACCTTAATATACAAATTCAGCACTAGATGTGCCCCCATGATTATGGATTTGTCTACATTAAGTACATGTAACTTTTATCAGATTAAATCCTACCAAAAAACTTGCAACACATTACACTCTAAACATGATTTATCTAGTTATCAATAGGTGTATGTTTTCAATAAATTACTTTAACAATAGCATGCATTTCACGAGCCATTTTATAGTGGTTGGAGATCAATGAAATGAAACAAGCTTGAAAAATGAGAACCACTACAAGAAACTAAAACCTTATATCAAAAGAATGTTCCAAATCTGTCATCTAAGGTAACATTCAAAGCTAATACCAACTTAATCAATCTAAACAACTTACATAACCTGCAAATATGAAGACCCTAAACATACTGAATATACAGCATATCAAACCATCACGTTATTTTTACATTCATGAATAAAACTAATATTTCACTTATGCCCTCCAACCATACCGGGTCCCATCGACCCCGACATGCTGGATGATGTGCCACTGCTAGTCGTTTTTACCCTTTCATCAGTGTTTCCAAAAACATTCAAATCTTCAAATAACCTGTAAGATGGAACAAAAGGCCTTTGCCCTGGTGCACTAGCAGGGGTCCTCACTCCAGAGTTCCCCCTAGGATCTCCACTGATTCCTGTGGTAGGGAATGAATAATTGGGTTGCAAGGGCCTAACCCCTTGTGCAGGATTATAAGATGCTGCTGTGTTGGCTTGAGAAGTCGAAATTGCGTTCGGAGCTGATAAATGGCTTTGATAGTTGGGATATCCCGGTGTAGCGGCCCATGGTGGTGGAGGATATCTTGCAGGGTATTGAATATGCTGGTTTTGAAATTGTGGCTGTGGCAGAGATGGCTGAATATTGGGCTGCGGCTGCGGCTGTATTTGCAACTGCAGTTGAGGTTGTGGCTGTAAATGTGGATGATGTTGAGGATGAGACTGTAAATGTGTCTGGTGCTGATACGGCGTTTGTCGGGGTTCATTATGTGGTTGCATTTGTTGAGGATGGCCATATTGAAGGTGTTGATTCTGATATTGTGACTGAGGTAAAGCTGATTGGGGCTGAGATTGTAACTGTTGAGAATGTTGATGATGAATTGCTTGTTCAGATTCATAATGAGTATGTAATTGTTGAGGTGAGGGCGGGGTTGCCGGTGAGGTTTGAGCCTGGGTTTGAAATTCTGTCTTCGGTTGAGGTTGAGGTTGAGCCCAAGGGGCAACATAATTGTTGAATGGTAAATTTCCAGGATATGTTTGGGGAGCATAAGAATAACCTTCTGTTCTGGATGGATCAGGTATCTGATGTATGCCTTGGCTAGAGGCCGGTGGCGCATATGTTGTCTGCGGAGAAGATGGAGCCATTGATAATGTGATACTCAGTAAGTCAATGATGTCCTGATCTTTTGATGTGCTAATCGGGGGAGGCGGGTCGGGTAGAGCTAAAGCATTGGATGGGACAGATGTTAGGGGCTCCGCCACATATGGAGCTGTAGCATCGCTTGAAGTCGCTGGCTGTGTCTTACAATGCCTGTATTAGTAAGAAAGAGTTCAAACTGAATTAATTGATTAACAAAAATTACTCAAATAACAATCTTATTAACCACAAACTAACGAGCAACATGTCGCATATGAAAATTCACAAGGAAATATCAATGAAAGAAACATCATCAGGAAGCAGATACCTGCGAGCTAGCTGTGCGAATTCATCTTCTTCCTCGTCATCACCCTGGCCTCCTGTTTCAGAATAGACTACGGCGGAAGGACTAGCAGCTTTAGGTGTTGAAACAGACTCTACAGAGTTGGAGCTCTTTACTTCAGTTTGATTGACACTGGAGTGAATTTCAGTTGATGCGGTACTCGAACTTGCACCACCTTGAATTGCAAAAGAAGTACCAGAAGCAATTGCATCATGCCTTGCAAGCAAACTTTGAATATTATCGTTTAATTCAAGTCCTCGCCCAAGAAGATCCTCGTCCCTACAACATAACCAAGATGATAAAAAAGATTACGGCGTGGACATAGGTTTCATCGAGCATTATATTTGGTTGTACTACATGCTATAACAAATGGAATGGAACTAACCCAGTTGTTGTTAGCATCTGCATCAATTTTTTCTGGTTGGTGCGACAGCGCTCAACAAGGTCAACAATTACTTCGTCCTTTACAGCCTATAAAGCATAAAAAAATAAATACTTGACCATTTTATTTAGTTGCAAAGAGGAGTAGGAAGGCCAAGCAACACTGTTTAACATACCTCACGGTCATTAGGGTTTACAGCCTGTAGCATGTCGCTCAATAGGTCCAACACATGCCGCATAGATTCCAAGCTCGACATGCTAAGGATTTCAAGTAAAAATTAGCCAAAAGGCGAAGTAGGCAGCACAAAAAGTTCAGTGATACAGCGAACACGGGCAGAAGCATAGGCGAGCAGACAAAAATATTAAATTTTCACCTTAAACTTTCCATCTCGGTTGCCATTGTTTCATCAAGTGTTTTTGATGAATTGCTTGGCATCCGTACCCACCAGCTTGCGCATTTCTTAAAGCTGGATGGATAGGAGGCGGAGTAAATATTGGAGCTGCATCGGGTGAACAGCGGGAAAACAACTCCAGATCGCTGCCATTTATAAAAATCCAACACAACATTATGACGATATGATCTAATGGCCATTGAATTATAACTCACATGTAACAATGTTTATAGATATCAATGCAATCATCAATCTTCATACATCAAACGTGGTTTTCCAGTTGGGTTTTACATGGGGACAGTTCTCCACACTGAGGTTTGAAGAACCTAAGGGCTTGTTTGGATTTCGAAAACATTTCTTGTTTTCAGTTTTAATTGCAAAAAAGTCTCCTTGTATTCCCTAAATTTCATGCTTTCAAGAGTTAAGTACAAAAAATAGTGAAAACTTTGAAAACAATAAACAAAGTGAAAACATAGTATAAAAAACTGAAAATGTCTTGTAAAACCAAATACACCCTTAGAATTCATCCAAATCATTCATTTATTCAAGAGACTAATATTAGCACTGATGGTACGTAAATGTAACTCGTTTGTCGAGAGAATTGCAAAATAACAAAATAGAATGTCATACAAAGCATATATACAAATTATCCGTGTGTCAAATTAAGTCATAAAATACAATTTGGAAAACATAGCGTAATAAATAACGCAAAAAGTGAAATGCCACCCTTAAAATGAAATGAGGGCCTATCGTTTCACAGAATATCCACAGATGTTGAGAAAATATCACGGGCTGACGTGCAGATATCAAAATAGACAGGATAAAAGCCAAACAAGATAAATTGTTAAGTAGACAGCTGTATACTTACCTTTAGTTCTTCATATGCCCAATAGTATTGAGGATATTTTCCACCAGCTCCACCGAAAGCCTCTTGCCACGAGTCCAGCAATCTTAAAATTTTATCCCTCACTTGCATGTCTGCCTAAATAATCATTACATGTATTTAAGTTAGATGAGACAAACCAGAGGAAAACATAAAATGCATCACTTTAAAGTTATCGCGCAAAGCGCATGCGCGCAATAGTGATCGAATATATCTAAAGTACCACCAAATCCAAAATGCATCACTACTGAGATTGTTTGGATAGTTAAATGCCATCCACATTTAGGTCATAGCACTGACTTTACATTGAATAGGATCACACACGAAATCTTGGATACTATAGTGTACAGGTCATTAATGATGTACGGAAGTAGCGCATTAAACCTTATTAGAATATAACAGCATCAGATGCCGTAATGATAAACTAAGTCATGATGTTTGCATTAAACGTCGATAGTATCCACCATAATATGAATCTTGGCTATCATCCTTGTCTTCTAAATATTTTCTGTATTTCTCGAGGTATACATTTTGAATTCTATTAATACATAAACTACAGATAAAGAAAGGGGGCCAAATCAAAGGGGATATGATGGTGAGAAGATGTAATCTATGAAGTACCAACACTAACGCGAACACTGGACACGACACAGACACGTAGACACCGGTTTTAATTTTAAAATTGAAGCAGTTGAAGTGTCAGTGTCGGTGTTTTGTGTTGGGCGCCATACACGTCTTCAACCTGAGGTTTCAGTACTACAGAGGATGTGATAGCTGAATCAAACCGCATGCTTGATTAATTAATTATTTCAAAGAAAAACTACTAGCTCATCAATTTTACTAAACCCGAGCTTGTCCATTACAACAAATTTTTGTGAAGAATGCAACACCAATTTGTTTCGAGCATCAAACGCGCAAATTAAAACAGAAGGTTCCAAATCACGACCACCTACCTTCTTCCTTACGATTTTGAGCATCTCCTCCAATAAGTTCCTCTCAGCAATTTGAAAGTGCACATAGTCACCACAATTCTTCACCATTGTCTCCAGAAGCTAGGTAGTAAAACACCAAAACCATAAATCAACTTCCAAACAAAGTATTGCAAGGCACCGTCATAAAGAACAACTTAATAGACCATAAACCAGTGCCAAAAATACCGTGAGAGCTAGTAATTGAACTTTAGAGCTCTTATGTTGCAATCTCTTCTTCACAGCTTTCACCACATCCTTTGGCTGCCTGAGAAATTAAGGATATCCAATTTACAGTTTTAAATTAAGTGTAAACTTCCCAAAGACTAATTTATTGAAGCAGAAAAAAAAAGTTGACAAACTAGTTCTTAGTAACATAAACTAAACCTGATTTTTATAAAAGCAAGTTGACCATCAATTATGCATGAATCAGATTAAAAAATATGGAAAAGAAATTCAAATAATTAGCAGAAAAGAAAAACCAGTTTTCACTATTTTCCTGATAATTCAACCACCCCTTTGATAGAAGACTCTTGAGAAAAACATGATAAAATAATATCACCAACAACCCTCCTTCAAAAATAAAATAAAAGGTTAAAGTAGAAATTTTTAACCCCAAATTTCATCTCAAGATAAGAACCCAAAAACATCTGCATGGAACATGATATTTAATAACAAAAACATCAGAAGCATGTGGCAGATGATTAAAGTCAACCCCTTAAAAACCAAAAAAAAAAAAAAACTTTCAAAATTAATATATCTATATAAAACTATCAATCTCTTTGGGTTTGAGTTAAAGATTACCAATGAGTAGAATTGATGGAATCACAAATTTCGATGTTGATGGTCCAATCAGGTCCCATAAGAAGATCGCTTGTTGCCTTCTCTACTGCGACACTAGCTGAAGAAGAAGAAGCTGCCATAACTTTTTTCCCCTTTTCTTCTTTCTCTCTCTCTCTCAATATGAACACTCAACAAGCACCAAAAACCGATTCTAACAACAACCCAAATCACAGAAACGGAAAAAGATTATAACTTTGTAGGAAAATTTATATAAAAAAACGCCTCAGAAATTTAATTGCGAAACCCTAGCGAAATTGATGAATGGAAATTTGGAATGGAACAAATGAATAATCATCATAATCTGAAAAGTCGTCTCTTGTTTACTCAAATAGCGCAAAGCTATTTTGTTTTTATTTATTTTAATTTATTTTTTCTTAGCTAAAGGGACATTGGCGAATTTTCTCTTTTCGATGATAATTTTCTCGAGCGAGAAAATAATATTCGCGGAAAGTTCGTAATATATTCGTTTATTTGGCTTGCCTGAAAGGTTTGCGATTCTTTGGGCGGTGATATTCGACCCACTCGCTCTTTTAATGTTTGTGAACACGCTCTTAAAAAAAATAATAAAAAATGTTTGTGAACACGCGCCACGTGGCAGGTTATCCTGCAATGTAAATTTGAATTTGGCATGGTGATCACTACTGTATAACCGTCTCTGATCAGAATCATGATTGTCGTGGCACCTCTGATGTTTTTTATTTTATTTTATTTTCCTCAACACCCAAAAAAAAAGTAAGGGATATGAGCATAAATGTAGCACAAGCCAACATAAATGTAGCTAGACTGCGAATATGATATAGCACAAGTGGTACATATTTGAGCTTCTTAACCACTTGATTAAGGGTTTGAGATTTTTGATCGGTGCGTATGAAAAAATACTCGGTGAGAGAGGTCAATTTATGTTGGAACTTATTGGTGAATTTATTGACCTTGACCTTGTATATTTGACTGTGGTAAAATAGGGTGTTTATCATCATTTGTAATTAGGTAAATATAGTACATTAGTTAGTAATGATTATTGGTAGTTAGAGATATATTTTACGTTGTAAAAATATTGATTAGTTTTAGTTAAAGGTTGTTTTGACTTTTCTAATCATATATAGGTCATTAGTTGAATGACCAATCGATTGTATCATTGATCAAGTATTCACGAAATGAAATAATCCCTTTTTCTCTTCATCTCTGTTTTACTTTCTGCAGATCCGGTTTGACATGGAAAGCCTAGATCTTGTTTCCCTTTTCATGATTAATGATGATACACACAAAGATTAACATGGTATCAGTTGCAAAGTCTTTCTTGCGTCTCTGATCTCTTGATTCGTTCCTTTTTTTCGATTGATCGTGTTCTTCTCCTCAATCGATTGTTTCGCTTTTTCGATCGGTGTTCACCCCTTTCTTGCCGGTGATCTTGGTCGTCGTTCTCTCCTTCATCGCGGTGCTTGCTTCGTTCTTTTCCATGGCGACGGATGCAACTTCCACCTCGAGCCCCTTTTATATTCATCCATCTGATAACCCGGGAGCCATACTCGTTTCTCACATCCTGTCCGATTCAGGAACAAACTATGGTTCATGGTCACGGGCTATGACGATTGCGCTTGGGGCGAAGAACAAACTGGGTTTTATTGATGGTTCAATCAAGAAACCTAAAGATGGTACTCCTAATCATGCTGCGTGGATTCGCAGTAATCATATGACTACCTCTTGGCTCCTAAATTCCATTGCCAAGGAGCTTCATTGCAGCGTGATTTATGCAGATTCTGCTGCTGCTATTTGGAAGCAATTGAAGACCCGTTTCGAGCAAAGCAACGGTCCTCGCCTCTTCCAAATGAACAAAGAGATCTTGAATTGCACACAAGGTACTCTTTCTGTCAGTTCTTACTTTAGCAAGTTCAAAGGTTTATGGGATTCCCTTGCTGAATTTACACCTCCCAATACTTGTACTTGTGGTGGTTCCAATGCCTTGGTGACTTCTCTTGAGCGCCAACATGTTATGATATTCTTGATGGGCCTCAATGATTCGTTTGGTCACATTCGAGGACAAATCTTGCTAATGGAACCTATGCCGGACATTGATAGGGTCTTCTCTCTTATTGTTCAAGAAGAAAAACAGAGGGAGGTTGGCCTCACCACCACCGAGAATCCTTCTCAGGTGACTTTTGCAGTTCACGCTCCAGCAAAAGGATCCAAACGTGATAGGCCCCAATGTTCTCATTGTGGGATGTTTGGCCATGTCAAGGAAAAATGCTTCAAACTCCATGGTTTTCCCCCGGGTTTCAAGAAAACCAAGGCTGCCCAATCTCAAGACAAGGTGATGCAAGTTACTGCTGCTGGGAATTCCACTGACAATGCCATGACTACTCAACAATATCAACAATTGATTGAGTTTATGCAAGCTCAAATGGCAAAGGCCTCCATCACACCTCAAGCCACCACAGAATTGGGTGAGCTACACTTTGCTAATTTTACTCTCTTTTGCAATTTCTTGTTTGATTTTTGCAAATGGATTATTGATTCTGGGGCTACTGCCCACATTTGCACAATTTTGTCTCTTTTTTCATCATACACAAAATTGCACAATACCTTTGTCACTTTACCCAATAATTTGAAAGTTCCCGTTGTTGCTTGTGGTCAAGTTGTCATCAATTCTTCTTTAACATTGCATAATGTTTTATGCATCCCTAGTTTTCATGTGAACATCATCTCTTTGGGTTGCCTTTATCAAGATCCCAATTATCACTTATCTTTGACTGATAATGTGTTCTTGATTCAGGACAAACTCAAACAGAGGGTGATTGGAAAGAGTGAGCATCATCATGGACTCTATTTTTTCATTGCCAATGACTCTATTTCTTCTTCATGTAATTCTGTTTTCTTTAAAAATTCTTGTAATTCTGTTCCTTTGATGGATCCTGTGCCACTATGGCATTGTAGGCTAGGACACACCTCTGATCATGTACTAAATTCTCTTTGTAAACAACTTTCTATTTCCAAATCAATAAAGTGCAATAATTCATCATGTACTGTCTGTCCACTTTCTAAAATGAGTAGATTGTCTTTTGATTCTAATAACAATCATTGTGCTTCTCCATTTGATTTGGTGCATTGTGATGTGTGGGGGCCATTTCACAAGCAAACTCTTGAAGGTCACCATTACTTCCTCACCATTGTGGATGATGCTTCAAGGTTCACTTGGGTACATTTGATGAAGACCAAGTCTCAGGCCACCTCTTTAATTCAAGCTGCTTTTTCAAGTTTGTGAAGACACGTTCAACAAGTCCATCAAAGCAATCCGGACAGATAATGCAAAGGAACTGGCCTTGAATAGCTTTTTACAGAATGAGGAGCTTTACATCAACTTTCTTGTCCCCACTGGACCTTCAAAGAAAATGCCGTAGAGAAAGAAAGCACAGACATCTTCTCAATGTGGCTCTGCACTTTTCTTTCAATCCAAGGTACCTCTTCAATTTTGGGGGGATTGCATCCCAACCTCTGTCCATATTATAAATAGGTTGCCCTCTCATTCTCTCAATGGCAAGTCTCCCTATGAGCTTTTGTACAACACCCCTCCCACTTACTCTAACTTAAGGGTCTTTGGTTGCCTTGCTTTTGCTTCCACCATTCCATCCCAAAGACACAAGTTTAGTCCTCGTGCCACACCTTGTATTTTCATGGGATACCCCTTGGGAGTTAAAGGATATCGGCTATTTGATCCTCAAACTCACAAATATATCATTTCTAGAGATGTCCAATTCTACGAGAATACCTTTCCATATCACAACCTTGTCCATAAGTCACCCACCTTAAACCCTTTCACAGAAACTATCCTTCCTCACAATATCAGTCAGTCACAGGACATTTCCTTGCCAGCTATGACCACTTCTATTCCTCTCCCAGTTTGTGACAATGACACTAGCAATAATACCACACCTCCTGACATTGATTCAGTATCTGAGGCTGTTGATGTTCCTGCTGACATTGATTCAGTATCTGAGGCTGTTGATGTTCCTGATGTTCCTGCTGCATCTATAATTGAACCTGTTTCCATCACCAGAAAATCAACTAGAACCACAAAACCTCCTGCTCATCTCACTGATTATGCTTGCAACTCTGTCCCTCATCCAATACAATCTTCACTGACCTATGATCACTTGTCTCTCCCTTACAAGACTTTCATACACAATGTTTCCACTGTCTTTGAACCTACATATTACCACCAGGCCATAAAATATCCTGAGTGGCAACTTGCTATGGCCACTGAGTTGGCTGCCCTTGAAGCTAACAATACATGGACACTTATGCCTTTACCTCCAGGGAAGAGAGTTGTTGGTTGCAAATGGGTCTACCGAGTCAAATATCATGCTGATGGGACATTGGACAAATGCAAAGCTAGGCTAGTGGCTCAAGGCTTCACACAGCAAGCAGGTATTGATTTTTTGGACACTTTCTCTCCGGTAGCCAAGTTAACATCTGTGAGGGTACTCTTATCCTTGGCTGCCAAATTCAATTGACACATCCTCCAATTGGATGTAAATAATGCCTTCCTCAATGGAGATCTCCATGAGGAGGTTTACATGCGTCTTCCTCTTGGCTATCCAAGTCAGGGGGAGCATACTGTGTGCAAGTTAAATAAGTCTCTTTATGGACTTAGACAAGCCTCGAGGCAATGGCTCCAAAAATTCAGCTCTACCATCATAACCTTAGGATTCAAAGCAAGAGTTGGCTTTGATCATTCATTATTCACCTTAGGATCAGTGCATCGAATTTGTTGCTCTATTAGTGTATGTTGATGACATCATAGTAGCAGGACCAAACAGAGCAAGAGTTACTGAAATTGAAACACTCCTGCAGAAACATTTTAAGCTGAAAATCATAGGTGATTTGAAGTATTTCTTGGGCTTGGAAATTGCTAGGACAAGTAAAGGAATACATCTATGTCAAAGGAAGTATACCTTACAGCTGTTATTAGACACTGGTTTGACTTCAAGCAAGCCAACACACATCCCTATGGATCCTGGAGTGCAACTGAATGAGGTTGATGGTGAACCTCTACAAGATGCCTCACAGTATAGAAGATTAGTGGGAAGATTGATCTATCTAACTATTACTAGACCGGACATTACTTATGCAGTAAACAGGTTAAGTCAATTCATGAGTAAGCCTAGAACTGTGCATTTGCAAGCTGCTCACTTTCTCCTCCACTACTTGAAAGGTACAGCAGGACAGGGGCTGCTATTTCCTGCTGAAAATGATCTAAAATTAACTGCTTATGTTGATTCGGACTGGGGAAGTTGTCAAGTAACAAGAAAATCCACCACTGGTTTTGGGGTTTATCTTGGAGACTCTTTAATTGCTTGGAAATCTAAGAAACAAGCAATGAAGAGCTGATCATCTCCGCAGAGGCAGAATATAGAGCAATAGCTGCACTAACTAGTGAGTTGCTATGGCTAAAACAGCTACTCAGTTCTTTCAATATTGTCGCCAGATGCTTTGTTGTTACGTGTGACAGAAAGGCAAACAATTCAACTAGCAGAAAATCCAACATCAAGTGAGAGAACGAAGCATATCGATATAGATTGTCACTTTATAAGAGAGTTTGTTCAGTCTGGTTTTCTGAATCTCATCTATGTGAAGTCTGAAAAACAGTTGGCTGATGTTCTTACCAAAGCTTTACCTAAGGCACAGTTTCAAGATTTGGTTTGCAAGTTGGGAATGAAGAATATATACTCACCAACTTGAGGGGGAGTATTGACCTTGACCTTGTATATTTGACTGTGGTAAAATAGGGTGTTTACTGTCACTGTAATTAGGTAAATATAGCTGTTAGTTAGTAACAGTATTATTGGTAGTTAGAGATATATTTTCTGTTGTAAAAATATTGATTAGTTTTAGTTAAAGGTTGTTTTGACTTTTCTAATCATATATAGGTCATTAGTTGAATGACCAATCAGTGTATCATTGATCAAGTATTCACAGAAATGAAATAATCCCTTTTTCTCTTCATCTCTGTTTTACTTTGCTGCATCTGGTTTGACATGGAAAGCCTAGATCTTGTTTCCCTTTTCATGATTAATGATGATACACACAAAGATTAACAGAATTGGAAAAATTGAGAAGTCCCACGTTGAAAATAGTAGACACTATAAGAGTATTTATAAGTGTAGAGTTTGATACATTTGGGTGATCCCCAAAAGGTACCAATTTTGTGAAGGGGAGAGAACGCACACAAAACTGACGACCACACGTCCGCCGTCGCCAATTATTTGGCCAGATCGGCTCGGCGGGTAGGCTCGAGCTTGGACTAAGTGGTGTAATTGAAAAATTAAATTATTTTTATTTTTGTGCATTTCTCAATTAAAACACATATTTAACAGTCATGTCATTGACTTGCGTAATACTTAGTAACCAGATACGTTGAACAATCAAAGAGCCATTTTTTTTGTTGAATTCCTATCCAACAACTACTTGCGCACCAAGTCGCTAAACTCCTTTATAAATAGAGACCTTTACTCAGTTTTCAAATTGCACCGAAAACTCGAAGCAGTACGGAGTTTTCTTCTCCCTCCCTGTCATACCCCAATTTTGTCCGACTAGTCGAAAATCAAATAAAATTGTATTTTTGTAAACGCCCAATTTTAACGGGCATTTTTCTCGTTTTTAGAAAACCTCAAAAAAAAATATGTGTCGTTGTGTAGGTCGGAGACTACACATGTGTTTTAAGTTGCGTGCGTCAACGATCTAGCATCTCTTATTCTCATCGGCGTGCGTGTGTCGTTTCAAATCGGGTGCTTGTATTTATTCTCATTAAACATGCGCGTATTATTTCTAATCGTATGCGCGTGGTGATTCTTTTTGTCACATGACGCGTATCGTGTCTCGTTGTGTATGCGTGTTTATTTAGTCAAATAATTGTCTTATTTAAATCTGTCCTTTTTTAAATAATAATAATAATAATAAAAGTATATTAAAATTACATTTTTGTTGCAAGACAAAAAAATAAAAAAGGAGTCAAACAAAAATAGAACAGCAAAATGCTGTTGTTGCTGTCGTATGGAGCATTTTGAGCTCCAAGCTCAAGCTCTTTCACCTTGTCTCTTTGGCTCTTTCACATTTTGGGCAAAAACATCTCAGCTTTAGCAGCACTACCACCTTGCCTCAGCTGCTGCCTGCCCTCTCTGCTCACTGCATCTGCTGCCTTGGTCTCCCATGGGTTTTGTTCCCCTGCTCAAATACCACACCTACACCACACCAATACCCCAATATAAACAGCAACACACAGAGAGAACGGAGGGGAGAAAAACAGCAAACAAACACACTCAAAACACAACCAGTAACCCCAAAAACAAAACCACCACAACTAGAATCACAAACACACAACCACCATTCCTACAAACCCAAAACCACACTCAGCAAAAACCCAAAGAAAAGCCAGAAGAACAGATACAAAACACACACACACACAGACATCAAAGGGGGGGAAAGAGAAAAAAATCTGGAATAGAACCCACAGAGAAGGAAAGAGCAAGAAGAACGTGAGAAACGGGGAAGAGTACCTTAATCAGCTCGCACCACCACAACCTCCGTTATCACCGACCGTCGCCGGCGCGACACTAACCGTCGCCGCTGCTGACCACCACGCCTCCGTCACCACCACTGTTACCATCGGCTCCGCCAGCAACCTCCTCCTACCCTCCCTCTCTCGCGGTTCACCCTCTCTCTCTCTCTCTCTCTCTCCATTTTTCCCTCTGATTGAACGAAGATGGAACACGCAGGAGAGATGGGTTTAGTTTAGGATTTTTTTTGGTTTTTTTGGTTGAACGTTGGTTTAAAGCCCAGTGGGCTTCCCCTTTTTTAAGTTCCTTTCTTTTAACATCTGGTTGATTATAACACCCCCCCATATTTTTGATTACAACCTTTTTTTTAAATAAAATGTGGACCTGTGTTTCCTTTGGGTCACATACTTATGATTAAATATATTGATAAGTTGATTTTGTTGTTGTTCTTTGGTTGATGATGTTTAATATTGTTGTTAGTATTTCGTTTTAGTGTTAAATGTTATTTTATTGTTGGTTGATGATCTAGCAATATGTTATTAAGAAGTCATTGCTCACATGTTCATTAGTTTAACTAAGACCATTCTAGGCCTATGATCAATTGTTTACTTGTTTTCGATGCTACTTAAATTGTCTTGATTTAATTGTGTGCCATCCCTTCAATGTGTATGACCTCCTAATGAATACGTAAGCCTACATGCCTGTTGTAGCATAGAGTCATTAGGGTAAATGCACTCCTCCTCACACACGCACAATTGTTTTGAGAACTTTATCTTGCATCTTTGACAATTGAATCTTTGATTGTATCGGCATGTTTAGTCTTAGTTGATGTGTGACATATGCATGATTATTTGATTATTGAATGTGTTCGAAGTTTGTAACCAATCATTGATAATAACTTCACCCTTTTCCCAAAAATCTTTCAAACTCTTTTCTAATTAATGCAAGTTATTAGTGACTATCACCCAAAGCCTTGGCTTGTTTGATTGTCATGAACGCTATCAAGAGTTATTAGTAATGATCACTCAAAGCCTTTGCTTGCTTGGTCATTATGAAAGCTCTTCCCCTTTCCAAAACCCTTTCAAAACATTTTCATCTTCAAATTAGAACTACGTCGCTTTGATTCCCATTTGGGATACGTAGGAGCGAGCCACGTTCTCGTCAAGCGCAACAAATAAAAGTCATTTTCATCAAACAAAACAAAAAGAATCATTTTCAAACCCATTGTTGCTAGCGGCTAATCAGAACCTTTGTTCGTCTAGCCATGGGTGGCAATGTCTTTTCCCAAAAGAACAATAAAGCGGTGATCACCCATAACCTCTGTTAGTTTGATCATTCGTGCCAATAAATCTTTTTCAAAAACCATTTTCGAAGAACAAATAAAAACGAGTTGCTACTAACAGTCAATCAGAACCTTTGTTCGTCTGACCAGTGGTAGTGACTCTCATTTTCAAGAGTACTTAGCGGCGATTACCCATAACCTCTGTTAGTTTAATCATTCGCTGAGTACTCGTCATATTTCGAAAACTCACTAAAAGAGATAAAAAACAAAAACTTTTTCATGACAACCGAGAACTACGTAGCTTTGAATTCTCCATCGCACCCGGAGATACGTAGGAGCGAGAAGTCAACTCTCGTCAAGCGCCAAAAATACAATTTTTTATTAAGTTTTCTCATTCACTTCAAACAAGAAATAAATAGGCAAATCTAGGTATGTTTCAAATCAAAAGTAAAACCACACACTTAGTTAAAGGTTCCCTCTCAGTAGAGAGGACGCGTGAGGTGCTAACACCTTCCCCGCACGTAATCGACCCCCGAACCCATATCTCTAGTTTTCGAAAAGACCATCCGCCTTGTTCAAAAGACCTTTTTTCAATGTTTTGGTCTTAAAATTAAAATATTGGTGGCGGCTTCAAAATTTTTCCACGTTGTACATTGAGAAATCCAAACCGGATTTTTCGGGGCGCAACAGCTGGCGACTTCACTGGGGACCTTTTTTTTAAAAGCGAGGGTCAAGCCTAACTAATTAAAATGTGTGGTTTAATGTATTGTTGATTTGGCTAATACGTTGTTTGCCTTCATTCTTTTTTCCTTTCTTTCATTGATTGTAGGCATATGCATTTGTCTTCTTCTATGTTTGTTCCCTATCTCCTCTTCTACTCCTTTTCTTTTATTGTTTATGCCCATGCATTCTTCCAATCCCCATGATCCCTTCTTCTTCGCTCCCTTTCTTAAGGTAAGCTCATGTATTTCCCTCTCTTATCATGTTCCCCTCTTCTCAGCTCCCTTTCTTAAGGTAAAAAGTGTAATGTTGTTGGCACCTTAGGCTAGTTTATATTGGATTGATATTGAACCCTAGGGTAGACAAACATGTTATTTCTTGCAATTGTGCTGGATTGCTCTGGTTTTCATTTTGGTGGGGTAGTGCTAGGAAAATGCCCTTGACACACACTACACTTATACCTTGTGATTACATGTTTTGAGTGGGACCATAACCTGTGTCTGCAAAAATTTAGGAGAGTGGATTCGAGTAAAGGAGAGCCCATCGGGACCTTTGTCCGTTTGGCTACTTGCGAAAGTTTCAACCGAGTTGTGCTCTTTCATGATGCCTCACACCTAGTGATTTCTTTGCATTTGTGGGAGTTTGTGAGAGGGACTGTGGCTCTGGTGGCCTTGTGAGGAGTGAATAGAGCTACATGGGAGGATTACCCTTTAAATTGCCCTAGATCGTAGGTCTCACCCCTTTTTAGGTCACAAGGGCTTTTCCAAAATTGTGTGTTGCATTATTACATCTAGCTTAGTTCTTTTCCTTCAACAATTTTCGAAAAAAAAAAAAAGAATATATTTTTCCTCCTCTTTCCTAAATACCTATATGTGGTGGCATGTAGGGTATACTGCCCTAAATTTTCAAACCACTACCTGTAAATATCTTTCTTTATGAAAATAATATGAAAAAGCATCCTCATCATCCGCACTTTCCATCATAACATCATGCATTACATAAGCAAAATTCAAAAAAAAAAGACTTCATGTAGCATTCTTCATGCATCTAAATTATTTGTCGGTGATCTTGGAGTAACTTGAAATCTTGTCATAGGCGTGAAAAGCGAGATAACATGGGATCAAGGAGCGAAGGTATGCTAAATTCGAGATTTCCAGTAGTAAAGAAAGCAGATGTGACCAGTTTGACAGAGTGCGCCTCTCTAATGGGGCCGGATGAGCGTGGGATGTTTGAAAAGGCTTATGGGAATATTCTTCTGGTTTCTACATTGGATCTTCAAGAAAATCTTTGTGAAAGCCCTCGATCGGTTCTATGATCCAGGATATCCATTGTTTCATCTTCAAGGATTTCCAACTCTCACCAACTTTAGAGGAGTATGAGCAAATTTTGGGTTTCTCTAGGTCGGAGGCGACACTATCGGTGCTGGGGCATCAATATTCGAGATAAAAGACTCTCTTTGCTATTGCAAGTTGGAGTGGGGAGTTAGAGCTCAGAAAGAGAAAAAGAACCGTATAATGGGGTTTCCACCGAGTTATTTTGAAGACTTAATGAGGTCACATGCTCAAGCTCACGGATGGGGTCCCTTTAAGCGATTCATCGCACTAACCATTTTTGGTATTGTCCTTTTCCTACAAGTTGAGAAGTTCATTGATGAGAGGCGCCATTGGGGTGTTCTTAGCCTTCATAAGCAAGGATAATCCAATCAACCCAGCATACAGCCGTCCTTGCGGACACTTACTACTCCTTTACTCATCATCGGGTGTTGGGGAAAAAGAAGATTTCTGCTCTCTTCATGTGCTATATGCCCGGTTCCTCAACCATGTCATTTCTCACAAGCGGCAAGCTACTGAATGTTGGGTTATGCCTCGAGTTGTGAGGTAGAGGTCAAAAGTGCTCAGGAGTGGGTGCACACCTTAGGGAGTCTCAATGCCCTCAAGGTCCATTTGGTACACTCATTCATGTTGGAAGAACAGACACTCCGTTGTGTTTCAGCAGTGTGGAGACTTTCGCACGTGCCCTCGATGGGGACTCAAGGTCGCATCAACTATAATCCTTCCTTGATTATCCAAACTGACTTGGGTACCCTATGAGGAATATGCCTCATGAAGACATGTTGGCTCCGTTTTCCTTGACAGGAAGATCCAAAGAACAAGGGTTTACTTGAAAAATCTCAAAGGCATGGGAGACGTGGGTCCGTAAAGATAAAGATGAGCTCATGAAAAGGGTTGGTGATGTCACTTTTTACCAATGGTTGCATGAAAGGATTCAAAGTGCTCACCCACCTTCCCAAGAGGCACTACCAGTCGAGAAAGAGATGCGAGCCTCGCCTTCCTACCCCGAGGAGTTGAATGAGGTTAAATGCGCTTAGCAAAAGCAGAGGAAGAAAAAAAGGGCGTTGCAAGCGAGTTGGAGAAAATAACCCTACAAAAAAGGAAGTTAGAGGAAGAGAATGAGATTAAGATGATAGTTTGTTGAGGAGAGTGTCAAGCGATTCAAGGCGGAAGAGAAGAGTAAGCTGGAAGCTCGAGAAATACCTAAGGGGCTAGAGATGAACTCAAGGATACAAGCGAGAAAACAAGAAAGGCCCTGAAGAAGCCAAAGAATGGAAGGTTGTGGCGATCGAGCCCAAACAAGAACCTCACTTGGTGGTGGAGTTGAAAAGTCGGTTGAGGAGTCTTGAACAAGAAAGAAATTCCATTGGGAATGTGCTCGGGAATATCAAGAGCTGGCTGAGGTATGAGCAAGGAAGGTCGATGAACTGGAAAGGAATCTCACGGGACCTAGGGAGTCTTATAGGCAGTGCAAGCGGAGAGCCGATCTTGGGAGCAGCGTTTCCTAGCACTAATTGGCAAGATAGAAGAGCAAGAGATTGTTAAAGAGCTAAGAGATGAGGTCCGGCTTTGGAGGGTAAATTTTCAAGGTTGGCATGGCTAGCTAATCAAGTCGTATGAGGATGTCCCTAGGAGGCTAAGGAGGGTGAGGCTGAAATGCTTCCTTTCAATACCCCGGTACATGTGTATGAGTTTGTAAACTTCTGCAAGGCCCTAACTGAGGAGCTCATGGAAAAGGCTGAGGGAGCTGCTGCTGCAAGCAAAGAAAGAGAAAAGAAAGAGGAGTTGAAGGCAATATGTTACTAGATTTCAGCATATTGTAATTTTCTTTCTAGAATGTTCTCTAGGAAGTTGTAATTTTTCTTTGGAATATTGTAATTTTCTAAGAGCATTGTATTTTTCTTTGAGAGATACTGTATTGCACTCTTAATGGTATTGTACTCTTTTTCTTTCTCATGAATGGTTTAAAACTCGAATGGAGTATGCTCATATCGCTTGTTGATCCCAATTCTCGTCACGATCTTAAATTTTTTCTGTATTTGCCTATGACAAGGGCGAGTTATCTCACGATCCCCGGCGCTAAAACACAAAAAAAAAAAATATAAAAAATAATAATAATAATAATAATAATAATAATAATAATAATAATGACAATAAAGTCATGTGCATATGCACTGCATTCATTTACGCATTCATACTTGTACTCATAAAAATGTTCTACCAACAGAAAAGAAAGGCAAGCTGGTTCGCCAACACCGATACTACACCCGTCTACAAGCAAGATTGATGGCTAGCAATCAGGATTTCGAGATTGAGGACCGCCCGGGTCAAGATGAGTTGGCTGTGGAGATTCTTAACCCTGAGCAGCTGGCTCAAGAGAATCGAGCTTTGAAAACCAAAGTTTAGGCTATGGAAGCGCGAGATGGTAGAAGTAATGAGTATGCTACAAAATCGAGGGTGGGGCGCTACCGGGCCGCCATCGTTATGAATCTGAAGGGGTTGTTACTTTCGTTTCTCCTCCGGTGACCCTGCCGGTTACAAACTACTCACACTCCTCCGGACTGTGGGTCGACCACTTTGCCCATTCTCGGTGGGGTGGCGGACGAGAATCACCCGAATGCACGTGCATATCCCCGGGGATGCCAATGGGTTATGTGCCGTCATTCGCTGAAGCTATTCTGTGGGGTCGAGTCAACTCGCCATGGTTATACCTAGTGGAGCCGCTATTGGACCACAAATTCATACTCCTAATCCACGGTATTGTCTTTGCCAAGAAGTTCACCTAGTCCTACTCGTGAGTTGCCAGTAAATCCTCAAAATGTTGTCCATCATATGGGAAACCCCGCTCGATATGGGGTTATTATCACACCTGGGAGCTATCCACAATGTCATTTGTTTGAGAACACTCAAGATAGGGATCGGTATCACTTGCTTGAAGAGCGTTTAAGAGCTATGGAAGGATCGGGTACTAGAGCCAAGGATGCCCGAGATTTGTGCCTTGTCCGAGATGTTGTCATCCTCCTAAATTCAAAGCACCGGACTTTGATAAATATCGCGGCACTGGGTGTCCATCTAGCCATTTGACGATGTATGTTAGAAAAATGGCCGCTTATGCTCATGATGACAAGGTGCTCATTCACTATTTCCGAAACGATCCCAGTGGGGCATCGTTAGATTGGTATATGCAAGCTACAATCCTCCGACATTCATAGTTGGAAGGATCTCTCTCAAGCATTCTGAAACAATACCCGATTATAACATGGACCTTGCTCCCGACCGGTCTCAATTACAAAGACATGAGTAAAGGAGATAGAGAATCATTCAAAGAATATGCTCAAAAGTGGAGGAGCATACCGCTTTCAGTGAAGCCGCCATTGATGAAAAAGAGATGGTGTACATGTTTATGGAGACTCTTCCAGAGTGTATTATGATAGGTTGGTGGGAGTGTTTCATCCAGTTTCTCGAGATATGGTTGTCATTGGAGAACGATTGGAGCACGGATTGCGCAATGAAAGATTCTTTGGAGGTTTTAACAATTCTAGTGGACAAAAGAAACCCTTTTCCAACTTCCCCAAGAAGAAGGAAGGGAAACCAATGTTATTATCTGCAGTGGGAGGCCCGTCTTTCACTCTCCACAACAAACAATGCCATTTTTCATTTCGGCTTTCACCACATCAAACTAATTCAGTCACAAAGCCCGTAACTATCGGGAGAAGAGACGTGCTAGTTTTGATCCGATTCCAATCACCTATCTTGAAATTTGTTCAATCACCTTGTCTCAAAGAATTTGGTCAATACTCGTCCCATGAAGCCTATGCAACCTCCCCTTTCCTAGGGGATACAATGCTAATGCTACAGTAACTTTCATAATGGAGGGTCGGTCTGCTGTAGAAGATTGCAAGGCTTTCAAACATGTAGTCCAGATTTGATTGACGCCAACTTGTCTCTCTTTCAAGCGAGAATGGTCCAAGCACAACTACAAACCCCACAGGGACATGGGATACCATCCGCTAATGCGATGAAGAGTGCGTGGGACAAACAATGATAAAAGATGTTGAGTGTATCCGGACTCTCTCGAAAACATACATCTTGTGTGTGCCGTTGTGGTGTTATCAAGAAAGGTTGTGTATGTCTTTGATCCTTCATGTGTAGGCGCCTGTGAAGTTTTCAAGTCAGTTTTGCAAGACTTGATGGATCGTTATGTGGTTCGAGTGGGAGTGGTTGAAAAAGAAGAAAGTGTGTTGATGTTGCAGCTTAATGATGGTAAAGAGGCTAGAAAGCCAATTGAGATATTGTACAATCCAAAACCAGCCCAGTCAAGCCTCGGCCGATGGTTATTGAGATTCTGCTCCATTCCCATATGAGAAGGGCGGTGCGAGTGCCATGGAAATACAATACCCTGCCTCAAGTAGAGAGTTCTCCAAACACCTCTGTTGTTACCAATATAACCGGGGCAAGTGGAACTACAAGGAGTGGTCGTATATATGCTCCCGAGTTGCGTTCGGGGTGAATCATCCAAAGAAGTGAAGACGGGGCTCGTAAGGGAAGGATAAAGAAGCGGAGAATGCTCAAAAAAAAAGAAAGGGGCGAACAAGAAATTGATGAGTTCCTAAAAATTGTAAGGCAAAGTGACTATAAGGTGGTTGACCGGATGAATCGGACTTCAAAGAAAGATTTCAATGTTGTCATTGTTGCTAAGTTGAAAGCGCATCGAATCGCCTCTAATGAAGGTCTTGAATGGGGCTCATGTTGCTCGAATATTTCCAGTGGGCCAATTTGTGAAATAGTCGGGAATATCGTAGGCTGCGAACCATGTGACTTTTTCTTTGATGACGAGCTTCCCCGGAAGGAAGGAAGCACAACCAAGCCCTACACATCTCGTTAAATGTGGGGATTTCGTGCTAGCTCGTGTCACGATTGATAATGGTTCTTCTCTAAATGTGATGCCAAGGTCCCTTTGTAAGCAAATTGGATGTAGATTGCTCTTTCATGAAGCCTAGCTCGACATTGGTGAGGCGTTTGATGGATCGAAGAAAGAGGTAATAGGGGAGATGGAGTTCCCCATTCGAGATAGGTCCGAGACATTCTGCGTTAACTTCCAAATCATGGACATCTCCTCGTAAATGTGCAGTTGGTTATGCGCTCGGAAGGCCATGGATTCATATGGCGAGAGCCATTCCTTCCTCTCTCTGCATCAGAGTCAAGTTTGTGGTCGATGATAAAATTGTGGTAGTGTTAGGAGAGGAAGAGATATTAGTCAACAAGCCTTCTCCTTTCCGCTATGTGGAAGTAGCCAAGAGAGTCTCGAAACTTCTTTTCAATCTCTCGAGATTGCCATCTTTGTGTTTGGAGGGAGTGAATTGCCGTCACTTTGTGATAAAGTTGTCGAAAGATGAAAAGATGGTTGCAAGGATCATGATGGGTCGGGGATACCGGTAGGGACGTGGTTTGGAAAAAAGCAGACAAGGAATTCTTGCTCTGTCCAAATGAAAGAAAACAAGGGTCGTTACGGGTTGGGATACCACCCAGTGAAATTTGAAAGGAAGAAGTTGGTGAAGAGAGAAGAGGTGAGTGGTTGGGCAGTGGGAGGCCGGGACCCACGGTCAAAGAGGATCCCCATCCGTGACATCCGTCGAGAGCTTCAAGAGTGCGGGGTTACTAGACCCGGATCAAATTATCGCTTTGTTGAGGATGGTTTAGAGGATGAAAGAGGCAGCACCGGCTTAGTCGTCGTTGCCTTGCTAAAGAAGAGCTCAAAATTGGGAAGTTGTCGACTTGCCCATCACTTTTAGTTCAAAGTAATGATTGTAATGCACTCCTTTGGCTCGCCCAAGGCCTCGAGGATAGTTTGTTAGGGCATGCATGTTTTTATTTTCAATGACGTCATCATCAATAAAAACACTTGTTTTGAATTCCATCAATAAAATCTCTTTTTCTTCATTTATCTTTTCTTTTCTTGCGCTTTATTTTGTTTGTTTAGCTTTTCATTCTACTTTCTCGCTTCTACGAATGCGGATCAAAAGTAATTATCTCTGAAAATAACAAGTGCCAATGATTCCTATTATGACTTTGATCACCCAATTAACCAAATGAAGGGGTTGTTGAGAAAGCTAGGAAACTCCTCGGAATTGATGAGACTAATAGAGCGGGGAAGAAAAGATCATTCAGCCTCATGGAGAGTCGATTGAGATAATCAACTTGGGTACGTAAGAGGATAAAAGAGAGGTTAAGGTCCTGTGATCGCCATGGAAGATAGTGAACGCAAAGGCTAATCCAACTCTTGCATGACTACGCTGATGTCTTTGCGTGGTCATACAAAGATATGCCGGGGCTAGATACGGCATTGTTGAACACGAGTTGCCGGTGAAGCGAGTGTCCACCCGGTCAAAGCAGAAATTGAGAAGAATGAAACACGAGATGTCATTGAAAATCGGGACGAGGTAAAAAGCGATTTGATGCGGGGTTTCTAGCGGTGGCCAAGTATCCACAATGGGTAGCAAATATCGTCCCCTGTTCAGAAAAAAGATGGCAAGGTCGGGATGTGTGTCGACATGAGGATTTGAGCGAGCTAGCCCCGAGGATGACTTCCTCTCGCCCCATATTGATATTACGGTAGACGATGCGACCCCAACATTCTCTATTCTCCTTCATGGATGGATATTCAGTGGTACAATCGATAAAAATGGCTCCGGAAGATATGGAGAAAACCACCTTCATAACTCTGCGGGAACGTTCGCTACAAAGTGATGCCTTTTGGACTCAAGAATCTTTGGTGCGACTTATCGAGAGCAATGGTGACATTATTCCACGATATGATGCACAAAGAAATTGAGGTGTATGTAGATGATATGATTGCAAAATCCAAGATCGATGAGGGCACATTGTTAATCTGCAAAAACTCTTGAACGCGTCTACGGAAGTTCAAGCTCGAGTTAAACCAGTGAAATGCACCTTCGGTGTGAGATCCGGAAAAGTTACCGGGATTTATCGTCGATCGAGAAAGGGATAGAGAGTCGATCCAGATAAAGTCAAAGCAATCCTTGAAATGCCGGCACCAAAGATCGAAAAAAGAGGTTCGTGGTTTCCTTGGGAGACCGAACTACATCTCAAGGTTCATATCCCGATTAACCACACACCGCAAGCCTCTCTTTAAGTGTTGTGCAAGAACCAAAAACTAGAGTGGGGCGATGATTGCCAAAGAGCCTTTGACAGATTAAAGATTATCTTGAGAACCCACCAATTACGATGCCGCGATTATGCGGAAGACCACTTATCTTGTACCTAACCGTGTTGGACAATTCGATGGGATGTGTCTTTGAGGCGGCATGATGAATCAGGAAAGAAAGAGCATGCTATATACTACTTGAGTAAAAATTCGCGATTGTGAGACGAGATATTCAATGCTAGAAAAGACTTGTTGTGCTTTAGCATGGGCCGCTCATCGTTTAAGCGCGGTACATGTTGAGTCATACAACTTTGGTTGGTATCTAAAATGGATCCAATCAAGTACATTTTTGAAAAGCCAAGACTCACGGGGCGGATCGCTCGTTGGCGAGATGTTATTATCGAATATGATATCTCGTATGTCACGCAGAAAGCGATCCAAAGGCGGTGCACTTGCCGAAGTACTTAGCATGTCACCCGATTCGGACTACCAACCAATGCGACATGATTTTCCTGATGAAGATATCATGGCACTGTTCGACGAGGGGAAGTCCCAAGAAAATGAAAGGTGGAGAATGATATTTGACGGTGCGTCAAATGTATGGGGGCATGGGGCAGGAGCTGTGTTGATATCTCCTGACAACCGCTTCATTCCTGTCACTGCAAGACTAAGCTTCTATGTCACAAACAACATAGCAGAGTATGAAGCGTGCATTTTGGGTATTCAAGCAGCCCTAGAATGGAAAGTTAAAAGGCTAGATGTGTATGGGGATTCAGCCTTGGTTATTCATCAAGTAAGAGGCGATTGGGAGACCAGAGATCCCAAATTGATTCCTTATTGTGATTATGTGCAAGAGTTGATGGAGTCTTTCGACGAAATCAACTTTAAGCATATCCCTCGAGATGAAAACCAGTTGGCCGATGCATTGGCAACAACTTGTCTTCCATGTTCAATGTTAAGCTGTGACAAGAGTTTGACCAATATCGAGAATCCAAAGACCGAGCCTACTGCGCGCATCATTCGCGCGTGACAATAGATGAAGAGTCTGATGACAAGCCATGGTATCATGATATCAAACAGTACATCACTAATCAGGAATACCCACCTGGGGCATCAGAGAATGACAAGAGAACTCTCAGAAGATTGTCAAGGAATTTCTTCTTGAGTGGTGAAGTTCTCTACAAAAGAAACTATGATATGGTTCTCCTGAGGTGTGTTGCCAAAGAAGAAGCCGAAAGAATCATGAGAGATGTGCATGAAGGTTCGTTTGGAACCCACTCCAGTGGACACACTATGGCTAGAAAGATTTTGAGAGCTGGCTATTACTGGTTGCAAATGGAGTCTGATTGCTACAGTTTCGTGAGGAAGTGCCACAAGTGCCAGATCTATGCTGATCACATTCATGTACCGCCTGCTAAATTGAATGTCTTGACTGCGTCTTGGCCGTTCTCAATGTGGGGCATGGACGTCATAGGTCCAATTGAACCTAAAGCATCAAATGGGCATCGTTTCATCTTGGTCGCCATTGACTATTTCACAAAGTGGGTTGAAGCTGCCTCCTATTCAAGTATAACCAGTTCGGTGGTTGCCAAGTTTGTCAAGAAAGATCTGATCTGCCGTTACGGTCTTCCCGACAAGATTATCACCGATAATGGCAAAGCAACTTGAACAATGAGAATGATGAAGGACACGTGGCTCAGAGTTCAAGATTCAAAGATCACAATTCATCCCCGTACCGTCCGAAGATGAATGGGGCAGTCGAAGCAGCCAACAAGAACATCAAGAAGATTGTGCAAAAGATGGTGGTAACCTACAAGGATTGGCATGAAATGCTTCCTTTTGGGTTGCATGGCTATCATACCTGCAGATGCGTACATCGATCGGGCAACCCCTTCTCTTTGGTGTATGGGTCGGAAGCGGTGCTCCTATCGAGGTTGAAATACCCTCCTGCGGGTACTAATGGAAACTAAGTGGAGGAAGCAGAGTGGGTACAAGCTCGCCTAGATCAACTAAATCTCATTGAGGAGAAGAGAATCACGACCTTGTGTCATGGGCACTATACCAAAGAAAGGATGGTAACCGCTTTCGACAAGAAGGTTCGTCCCCGAGAATTCAACGAGGAGACCTAGTGCTCAAGAAGATCCCCGCCTATTCAAAGTGATCCCGTGGAAAATGGACTCCCACCTATGACGGCCCATATATAGTCAAGAAAGCCTTTTCTCGGAGGAGCGCGATACTCACAAATATGGACTGGCGAAGATCCGAGGAACCCGATTAATTACGATCGGTGAAGAAGTATTATGCCGAAAGAAATAGGCGAAAAAGAGAAAGATAAGCCAAGTAAAAATAGCTCGCTAGGTTGAAAACCCGAAAGGCGGCCTAGGCAAAATCGAGCGACCCGGTGGATTGAAAACCCGCAAAGGGCGATCGAGCAAAAATTAGGGTCGAAAGCTTGGGCATGAAAAGTAGACAAAGGCATACAACACCCGAAAGTCCGGATAAGAGGGTGGTCAAAGTCATGGAAATAAATGGTTGCACTTGTCCCCGAGAGATGGACAAATGTAAATTAGCTTCTCTCTTTTTCGTGTCTTTTTGTAGTTTAAACTTTCAAATGTATTGAGCGATCGGCGTAACTTTCATGCATTTAACCGACTTTTACATCAATAAAGTTCACTCTTTCTCATATCTATTTGTTTTTCTATTTCCCCGCTTTTTTACGCTCAAAATAAGCGTTTTATGATGATGGTGACATTGATCTGTAAAACATGTGCATAAATCATAAAGCATCACAATCATTGCGAAATTTCTAGAAGTCATGGAAAGGAAACAACTTTTCAAAGCAAACTAAGTTCGCAAGCAAACAATTATGCTCGTAATCATTCTCAAATGGCAAAATTATAAAGCAAATCTGCACTTGGCTCATACGCCACCACAATCCTAATCGGTTCCACAGTTGTGTCACGGGTTGGTCGAACCAGCAAAAGCAAAAGAAAAAGCCAAAAGAGCAAAAGAGCAAATGAAAAACAGATGATCAGAAAAAAGAAAGCTGATCAAGAAAAATCAAATCAAAAGGAAAACCTCAAGAGTGTTCCGCCACATGCATCATTACACCAAAATCATAGCATTGCATGCCCTCGCATAACATGCTCCTGTATAACATGCCTTTGCATAACATGCACCCATGCTTCATGCACCATCCCTTGCATCAACCGGACGTATGCAGTACTCAATCAGTAGCGGCGCAAAGATTGGCCATTTCAATCAATCAACAGGATTCGTGAATCCGCCGGGACCAAGCGCCCCTTCAAAAGCAGACTTCACCTCGTATTCGAAGCCGGGTAAGTCCTTCGCCCCATTGGGTCCAAATCGAAAAGGATAGCTGTGTTGGCCTAAGACATGGCGCAGTCCTAGGGAAGTATCGAGATCTAGACTTGATATTGTCCCCCCCGGTCGCTCTTGAAGACCACCATGCCCAAGTGCAAACTCGAATCGTTCGCGGTTCGTTAAAAGGCTTTAGCGACCTCGATGCTCGGCCATCGAGGGCCGATACCTTCTTTCTTGCTTTCTTTACCGCTTTATTTCTGCCTTTCTTTGCGCCGAGGCTAGCACCAATTTATTTCTCGCCTTTCTTTGCTCGAGGCTAGCACCAATTGATCTCCGCTTTCTTTATCGCCGCTACCATCGAGGGCTGGTACCAAGCTTATTTTCTGCTTTTGTTGGCCGAAGGCTGACACCCATTCAAAAAAAAAAACTGGATTTCCCCAAGCGGACAAAATTGGTATAATTTTGAGTTCTTTATTTCTATTTTGCCTTGGAATATGTTTCGGCCAACTCATATTCCTTGTCAAAATCCAAATAAAGAGGGCAAGTATCATACCCCAATTTTGTCCGACTAGTCGAAAATCAAATAAAATTGTATTTTTGTAAACGCCCAATTTTAACGGGCATTTTTCTCGTTTTTTAGAAAACCTCAAAAAAATATGTGTCGTTGTGTAGGTCCCGACTACACACATGTGTTTAAGTTGCGTGCGGCCAACGATCTAGCATCTCTTATTCTCATCGCGTGCGTGTGTCGCGTTTCAAATCGGGTGCTTGTATTTATTCTCAGTAAATATGCGTATTATTTCTAATCGTATGCGCGTGGTGATTCTTGTCGCACGCGCGCGCTCGTGTCTCGTTGTGTATGCGTGTTTATTTAGTCAAATAATTGTCTTATTTAAATCTGTCCTTTTTTAAATAATAATAATAATAATAATAATAATAATAATAAAAGTATATTAAAATTACATTTTTGTTGCAAGACAAAAAAATAAAAAAGGAGTCAAACAAAAATAGAACAGCAAAATGCTGTTGTTGCTGTCGTATGGAGCATTTTGAGCTCCAAGCTCAAGCTCTTTCACCTTGTCTCTTTGGCTCTTTCACATTTTGGGCAAAAACATCTCAGCTTTAGCAGCACTACCACCTTGCCTCAGCTGCTGCCTGCCCTCTCTGCTCACTGCATCTGCTGCCTTGGTCTCCCATGGGTTTTGTTCCCCTGCTCAAATACCACACCTACACCACACCAATACCCCAATATAAACAGCAACACACAGAGAGAACGGAGGGGAGAAAAACAGCAAACAAACACACACAAAAACACAACCAGTAACCCCAAAAACAAAACCACCACAACTAGAATCACAAACACACAACCACCATTCCTACAAACCCAAAACCACACTCAGCAAAAACCCAAAGAAAAGCCAGAAGAACAGATACAAAACACACACACATAGACAACAAAGGGGGGGAAAGAGAAAAAAATCTGGAATAGAACCCACAGAGAAGGAAAGAGCAAGAAGAACGTGAGAAACGGGGAAGAGTACCTTAATCAGCTCGCACCACCACAACCTCCGTTATCACCGACCGTCGCCGGCGCGACACTAACCGTCGCCGCTGCTGACCACCACGCCTCCGTCACCACCATCAGTACCATCGGCTCGCCAAAGAACCTCCTCCTACCCTCCCTCTCTCGCGGTTCACCCTCTCTCTCTCTCTCTCTCTCCATTTTTCCCTCTGATTGAACGAAGATGGAACACGCAGGAGAGATGGGTTTAGTTTAGGATTTTTTTTGGTTTTTTTGGTTGAACGTTGGTTTAAAGCCCAGTGGGCTTCCCCTTTTTTAAGTTCCTTTCTTTTAACATCTGGTTGATTATAACACCCCCCCATATTTTTGATTACAACCTTTTTTTTAAATAAAATGTGGACCTGTGTTTCCTTTGGGTCACATACTTATGATTAAAAATATTGTTAAGTTGATTTTGTTGTTGTTCTTTGGTTGATGATGTTTAATATTGTTGTTAGTATTTCGTTTTAGTGTTAAATGTTATTTTATTGTTGGTTGATGATCTAGCAATATGTTATTAAGAAGTCATTGCTCACATGTTCATTAGTTTAACTAAGACCATTCTAGGCCTATGATCAATTGTTTACTTGTTTTCGATGCTACTTAAATTGTCTTGATTTAATTGTGTGCCATCCCTTCAATGTGTATGACATCCTAATGAATACGTAAGCCTACATGCCTGTTGTAGCATAGAGTCATTAGGGTAAATGCACTCCTCCTCACACACGCACAATTGTTTTGAGAACTTTATCTTGCATCTTTGACAATTGAATCTTTGATTGTATCGGCATGTTTAGTCTTAGTTGATGTGTGACATATGCATGATTATTTGATTATTGAATGTGTTCGAAGTTTGTAACCAATCATTGATAATAACTTCACCCTTTTCCCAAAAATCTTTCAAACTCTTTTCTATTTAATGCAAGTTATTAGTGACTATCACCCAAAGCCTTGGCTTGTTTGATTGTCATGAACGCTATCAAGAGTTATTAGTAATGATCACTCAAAGCCTTTGCTTGCTTGGTCATTATGAAAGCTCTTCCCCTTTCCAAAACCCTTTCAAAACATTTTCATCTTCAAATTAGAACTATGTCGCTTTGATTCCCATTTGGGATACGTAGGAGCGAGCCACGTTCTCGTCAAGCGCAACAAATAAAAGTCATTTTCATCAAACAAAACAAAAAGAATCATTTTCAAACCCATTGTTGCTAGCGGCTAATCAGAACCTTTGTTCGTCTAGCCATGGGTGGCAATGTCTTTTCCCAAAAGAACAATAAAGCGGTGATCACCCATAACCTCTATTAGTTTGATCATTCGTACAATAAATCTTTTCAAAAACCATTTTGAAGAACAAATAAAAACGAGTTGCTACTAACGACCAATCGTAACCTTTGTTAAATCGACCGATGGTAGTGACTCTCATTTTCAAGAGTACTTAGCGGCGATTACCCATAACCTCTGTTAGTTTAATCATTCGCTGAGTACTCGTCATATTTCGAAAACTCACTAAAAGAGATAAAAAACAAAAACTTTTTCATGACAACCGAGAACTACGTAGCTTTGAATTCTCCATCGCACCCGGAGATACGTAGGAGCGAGAAGTCAACTCTCGTCAAGCGCCAAAAATACAATTTTTTATTAAGTTTTCTCATTCACTTCAAACAAGAAATAAATAGGCAAATCTAGGTATGTTTCAAATCAAAAGTAAAACCACACACTTAGTTAAAGGTTCCCTCTCAGTAGAGAGGACGCGTGGGGTGCTAACACCTTCCCCGCACGTAATCGACCCCCGAACCCATATCTCTAGTTTTCGAAAAGACCATCCGCCTTGTTCAAAAGACCTTTTTTCAATGTTTTGGTCTTAAAATTAAAATATTGGTGGTGGCTTCAAAATTTTTCCACGTTGTACATTGAGAAATCCAAACCGGATCTTTCGGGGCGCAACACTCCCCAAAAAAGAGTTAACTTCGTGCCATATTCGAGTAGTCTTCGGGTCATAATATGAGAGTGTATTTCTAGAGCGAAATTTCACAGTGCAGCTGTGCACGCAGAGAATACATTGGTTTAACAAAAAAATGTTAGCTAGACTCTCTTTTACACACTTTTTTCAATATTTTGGTTATAGTAGAATTGAGACTCATTAGTTTAGTGGGACCGTATGAATTTAATTCAATTGATGAGTGTTGGGGCTTTCGTGATTGTAGTGCATTGGACTTGTACAAAAGTAGGGTCTTTCGTGCAAAAAATATATATCTTTGAGGTGCATTGGACTTGTATAATATTGATTAGAAGTTATTATTCAATGAATCTAAACCTGCAAAATTTTCTTATAATAGGGACTGGAAGGAGTATGTTGTTAGCACTTTGAAGGGAGCGGACTCTTGAAAGTGTGGAAAGTTTGTCCCTTGAGCTAGGAAATTGTGGGTCCAATGCAGAACCAATCGAAACTACACCTAAATCAACTGAAAGGACAACCAAAAGCAGAATGTAAGTAAAACCCAAATTAATTGAACAAAATTCAGTTTTGCAAATGCAACAACAGAAGCTGAAATAAGGAAGATTAATTCATCTCAATAGAAGAAATTTTAAGACAGATTAAGGAAGAAGTGGAAGGGAGTAGAGTGAAGCACAATTCCAATGCAAAGTCATGATTCCAACTAGTCCCTAACTTTGAACATGTTCCTATAAATGTAGCAGATATTGATAATTCTATTGGCTTAAGAAAAAATGGTGGGAATTTGAACTCAATCACCCCTATACCATAATGTAAGAGATCAATTGGATGCAAGTAGACACTACAAGAATTACGTAATATACCGGCACCCAATTTCCATGGATTGATATCCTCAGTAAATTACCGGGCGGCTTTGGTTAATTTCCGCGGATTGTATCCACTGTAAATAATCGGGCGGTTTTAAGTGTTTTCCGCGGATTTATTGTCATGCTGTAATATACCGGCGGTTTTTGATCGACACCGCGGATTTGAAATTATTTGTAACGGTTATTTTATTAAAAAAATTAAAAAAGTCGCGGTAATTTCGGTTTCCGCGAATTTTTAAAAGCCGCGGTAATTTCCGGCCCAATTTTCCGCGGTAATGTCTTTTATCCGCGGTAAAATAACTCGAAAGTCCCGCATGCAAAGCCGCGGTAATGACACGTGTTCGCGGTAAGCAACAAAGTTCGCCGTAATGCGGATCGTCACAGATTTCAAAGAGCCGCCGGTAATGCGGATATTCCGCCGGTAATTTCAAATTTGAAAATCGGACCGTTGGGTCCCTTTCTTTTTATACCGATCCACACCTCCTCTCCTCTCTTCACTTCTCACTTCTTATCTTCACTTCTCACTTCTTCTTCTTAATTTCTCTCAAATTCTCTCTAGTTCATATTAGTTTCTACCAAAATCATTTTTTTATTAACAAATTATTCCAGATTTATTTTGAAGGTATGTTCTTTACATAATATATAGTTTACTTTTTGTGATTTGTATTGATATGAGTTAGTCCTTATTGATTCTGATATTATTTATTTATCAATTAGCAATGGCTTGAAGTTGGAGACTTGTCTGCATTGTTGGTTGAGGTTGCAGAGTTCTTTACACAACTGATTCAGTTCGTTCGAAGGTATTAACGCCAAGTCAGAGACTCCTCGGCATTACTGGTTAGTATTTAATATTCGATTTGTTACTAGTAATTATTATTTGATTTAGTAGTAGATAAATAATACTCCTCGGACTCAATTATAAGCAAAAAAAACCTAACTTTACATAGATTAAGAAAGTTAGTTTTAGATATTTAATATTCTTGATTCCATACAAAAGTAAACTAATTTTACAAATATAACCCTTACTTTCTTGTAAATGTGCAATACTATTAATAGTAAAGGTAGAATTAAATAAGGGCATTTATAGGATAATAGCATTTAATGAGGTTAAGTTAGTTGATATTTCCTTATATTTGAGTCCAAAAGTTTTTGCACTTTTTTGCTTATAAATGAGTCCGGAGGGAGTAGTTGATAGTTTATTTAAATTTTTGTTAGTCTACAAAGATAATAGTAGCTAAAATATAAAAATGAAAATGTCTATTGTTCTAATAGACATATATGTTGTAATAAATTTAATTAGGACATCCACAAAAAATGGATCGTAGTTGGATGTATGATCGATTATATCCTGGAAGAGCGGGGTTGAAACAACGTTTTGTTGAAGGAGTTGAAGAGTTTGTTCTTTTAGCTAAGCGTCAAAAAGAATTTGAGCAACAAGGTGGAATTAGATGTCCTTGTTCGAAATGTATCTTTCGAGCTATAAAAAATGAAGGTGACATTCGACTTCATTTGTACAACAATGGATTTAAGCCAAATTATTGGATATGGACTCGTCATGGCGAGGTAGCAGCTGGAGTTTCTCGTGTTAATATAATTAATGTTCCTCCGGTTGATATTGTTCCTGTCCAAGAAGTAGAAGGTGGCACTTCAAGTCCGATCGTAGAAATTTGTTGGCTCATCGACTATGGGAAATCAGCCGTTTGATGTTGTTCAGGGGATGATACGTGATGCTATCGGTGTAAATTTGGATTTTGAGGAACCACAATATGATGCTAAAGAAGTTCCGAATGAAGAAGCTCAAAGGTTTTATATGTTTTTGAGTGAGACAAATCAACCATTATTTGAAGGATCTAACGAATCTAAATTATCAATGTGTGTTCGGTTGTTGGGTCTCAAGTCTCAATTTAATGTTGTTGAATTGTGCATGGAATATATGACAAAAATGATGTTGGATGCAACCCCCATTAGAGGACTTTTGCCGCAGAGTTATTATGATGCTAAAAGATTGGTGTCGAAGCTTGGCTTAAAATCTAAGAGAATTGATTGTTGTGTGTCGGGTTGCATGCTATATTATAGCAATGAGTTTGGGATAAATGATGGAGAGTTGTCGGAATGCAAGTTGTGTGGAGAGCCACGCTACCGTGCCAGCAGGAAAGGGACGAGTAGAGGCAAACCGGTTCCACGGAAAGCAATGTTCTATCTGCCTCTTATACCAAGGCTACAGAGGATGTTTACTTCAAAGGAGACTGCGGGTAAAATGTCATGGCACTATGAAAATAGAAACAATTCTGGTGAATTACGCCACCCATCTGATGGTGAAGCTTGGAAGCATTTCGATCGTGTTCATCCAGATTTTGCTAGTGATTCACGCAATGTTCGGCTTGGTTTATGCTCTGATGGTTTCACACCCTATATTCAAGCATCGGCATCACCGTATTCTTGTTGGCCAGTTATTGTTACCCCGTACAACCTTCCTCCAGAAATGTGTATGTCTAAACCATACATGTTCTTAAATGCCATTATTCCAGGACCACACAATCCAACAACTGGTATTGACATATATTTGCAACCTTTGATCGATGACCTAAAAAGGTTGTGGCATGGTTTTTTAACTTATGATGCAGCACGCAAACAAAATTTTCTCATGAGGGCGGCTTTGATGTGGACCATCAATGACTTCCCTGCCTATGGAATGTTGTCAGGATGGGGGACGCATGGTAAGATGGCGTGTCCGATTTGCATGGTTGACACAAGAGCTTTTACTCTTAAATATGGAGGAAAAACATCATGGTTTGACTCACACCGTAGGTTTTTACCTAGCAATCATCCATTTAGAAGGTCAAAATATGCATTCATCAAGGGAAGTATTGAAACAGGTGAACCTCCCCGTAGGCTGACACCAGAAGAAGTTTGGAACAGTGTCAAGGATATCCTCCCAGTAGAAGTCGTTGCAGGTGTTGTTTCTCGTCCAGATGGTTATGGAGTATGGCATAATTGGACAAAAAAGAGTATTTTTTTGGGAACTTCCATATTGGAAAGATAATCTACTGAGACACAATCTGGATGTCATGCACATTGAAAATAATTTCTTTGATAACATATTTAACACTGTTATGAATGTGAAAGGTAAAACAAAAGACAATGAGAAGGCTAGGAAGGACGTGGATCATTACTGCAGCCGAAAGGATTTGTCGTTGGTTGAGCAAGGTACTAGGACGTTGAAACCCAAAGCCAATTATACTTTATCTACCGAACAAGCGAAAGAAGTTTATCGGTGGATAAAACAGTTGAAAATGCCAGACGGTTATTCTTCCAATTTAGCAAGATGTGCAGATGTGGATAATGGGAGGTTGCATGGGATGGAGAGCCATGATTGTCATGTATTCATGGAGTGCTTACTTCCTATCGCTTTTAGTTCGTTGCCAACACATGTTTTGAATCCGCTCATTGAAATAAGTCAATACTTTAATAATTTGTGTTCTGCAATGCTTAAAGCGGATGATCTGACAAAAATGGAACAAGACATCCCACTTATCTTATGCAAGTTGGAGAGATTTTTTCCCCTGGTTTCTTTGATTCTATGGAGCATCTTCATTGTTCATCTCGCAATCGAAGCTAAACTTGGTGGACTCGTCCAATACAGATGGATGTATCCGTTTGAAAGGTCGAGTTAATATACATATGAAAGAAGTTTACTACAATTTCAACACATTATTATTAACATATAATTTTCTATAGGTTCATGGGTGATTCAAAAAGATCAGTCAAAAATAAAGCTACACGTGCAACTTCATATGCGCGAGGAGACCCAAGTGATTTTTCCAAGAGCGGCCAAGGATGATTCAGAAGCATTCTCTAATGGCGGCGCAGGAGTATCGCCAAACACACGGGAGAGTAAGCGGCGGATCGAGGTTGATCCCACGAGGAGGTCGATTGACCTTAGCAAAATGGAAAGAACTTCTTTGGTCCATCGCCAAGAAAAGGTCGATTACCGAGGATCCGGTGGTATGGGCCGTCGTTCTTTTCCAAATTCCATTGTTCGAATTTCGAGATCAAATTCCTCTTCAACAACAAGTAATTGGACGCTCTCATGTCCCCACTCTCAAGAAAGCGGTGAGGTTGCTGTATTGACCGAGAAATTGAGCAACTATGAGCGTGAGATTCGGGAGATGCGAGAGCAGCAAGCTGAGGAGCTCAGGTTGGCGGCTGAAGAACGCAGAATCAATGAGGAATTCAAGAAGCAAGTAATGGATAGTATCTCTCATGCAAGACCATCTATGCCATCATCATCATCATCAGTACCTTATCCACCACCGTGGATGCGATTTCACGGAGGTGCTTTCAAAGAGCACTCTGGTGCCTTCCAACCTCCTTCAACTATGAGCGACCGCTTCTTCAAGCGTCTCGCCATACCCATACGGTCAGCCCTCATATGGTCAGCCGAGCCTCGATTTAAACTCTCCTCCTCAGCCATTCCAGCCTCAGGCCCATCAGCAGCCACGTCAGCCACACCATGTCTCCCCGCAGCAATTCCAACAATCGTCCCAGCAATTTCAGACCCAGCCACGTCAACCACAACCCCAACAGCAGGACGATGAAGAAAATGATTGGACAACAGCGCTTTTACAGCTGGATCCCAACAACAACCCGAACCCAAATAGGCCTTATTATTAGTGGTTGGATAATTTAATTGTGACTTTGTTGGTTTTATTAGTTGTTTAATTTGTATGGATAATTTAAATTTAATTACTGCTTTGTTGGTTTGATTATTTATATATTGATAATTTATTTCTCGTTTAATTTGACATTCAAAAAATGTTTTACGGTCTTTTAAATAATTTAAAAGTAATAACGGTTTTTTAAAAATAATTTTCAAATTTTAATAATTTACTTTTAAAATTAGCGTTTTTAAATAATTTTCAAATTGTTAAAAGAGATTTTAAAATTTAAATATTATTTTAAAATTATTAAATTAATTTATATTCTAAATATTAAAAATTTAAAAATAATTTTTAAAAACGTTTTTTAAAAAATATATATATATTACCGGCGGAATTTATTAATTACCGGCGGAATATGAATTTTTTAAAAAAAATCAGAAAACATTACCGGCGGCTTTTAAAAAAAAAAATCAAAAAAATTACCGGCGGACTATATGAGTTACCGGCGGCTTTTAAAAAAAATATAAAAAAATCAGAAACAATTACCGGCGGAAATCATCAACTACCGGCGGACTTTTTAAAAAAAAAAATCAAAAAAATTACCGGCGGACTATATGAGTTACCAGCGGCTTTTAAAAAAAAATAAAAAAGTCAGCAACAATTACCGACGGCTTGTCTAGTTGTTACCGGCGGCCGATTCCGCCGGAATTTACCGGCGGCTTTTTTCCGCCGGAAACTCTCAGGTAATTACCGGCGGAAAATCCACATGCAGGTAAGCGCACGTGACGACGTTTAAACATGGCGGAAAATCCGCCGGAAATTCCGCCACGAAGATCACTTATCGGCGGTTTTTTATTTTTACCGCGCTTCGGTCCGCCGGAAAACCTTGATTTTCTTGTAGTGAGATATTTTAAATCAAATACAATGTTGATGAAAGTATAAATAGGTACAAGGCTCGGTTGGTCGCAAAGAGATTTACACAATTATATTGGGTAGATTACGAAGAGACATTTGCATCTGTGGTCAAACTGATCAATTTAATTCGCGTCTAACTATGCTTAGCAACAAACTTAAAATTGACTACTGCACCAACAATTATGATCAAATCAAACATTTAAAGGGTTCTTAGCCGATGAGTTTGACGTCAAGGATTTGGACCAACTCAAGTATTTTCTAGGAATGGAAATTGCTCGGACACATAATAGAATCTATGTATCTCAAAGAAATTACACTCTAGATTTACTTCAAGAAGTCGAGATGCTCGGATGCAAAGCAACCAAGAATCCCACAGAACTAGTAAAAAGAAGTGAAGAGAAAGTGTACCACTTGATAAAGATAGATATTAAAGTCAAGTTAGAAAATAATCTATCTAACTTAAGTGAATGCTAGATGAAATCAGAATTTCTATCAACTGCATTATGAAAATGCTAAGAATTAGAAATAATAATGGTTCTTCATGAGAGGACAAAGCATGTGGAAATTAATTGACATTTCATCAAGGAGAAAATTTATCATGTTATTATAAGTGTTGATCATGTTCCACGGAAAATATCATATCCAATTTGGGTATGATAGATATCTACCAACTAAATTGAGAGGAGCATTGAAGTTTAGCACCTGTCAAACAAAATTAGTCGATTCTGATTTGTACAACACATTAGGATTTAATATGTAAATAATAATAAGTTTATTTCCTATCATTTCCTTAGTTAGGAATAACACTTGGGATGCTAGCTCAGTGGTAAGAGCTAGTCTTATATATTCAAGTTGTTGAGTTCGAATCTCTTAAGTGATAGTTGTAAAATAGTCATTAGTGACACTTTGATTAATAAAATTTTCCCCTTCTCCAATTTTAAAAAAAAATACTTAGGAATATAGGCAGAATAATTTCCTTAATTTTCAAGGCTAGTGTAGTGCACATGTTTATTCCATTGTATTCTATGAATACCTTTCTCCTTAATTTATCGGTAGAGCGAGATTTTTTGAGTTCAATTTTGTCATGGACAACAGTAATAGTAGATTAGCTGGCCAAAAGGGTAGACTTATTAATAAGACTGCATGCGAACTCATTCATGTGTGCTATTATTTCCTCACGCACTATGCAAAATTTGTGGATTCTCATAGGGTTACATGCACTATTTGCGCAATTCTTGATATTCATCAAATTGAGTAATCAGATTGATTAAGTTCTCGTGGGAATGGGTGAGGAATATGTGTTCTTCGATTAGGAAGGGTTTTTAAGGGTAAGGAAGCTAGAAGGAAGTTAGAATCCAAGTGAAAACCTGAATACCTTTTATCCTTAAAAGTGCTTTCTTGTAGAGCTTAGGTGCAACGATGTAACACGAACATCCTTACCTTCAAGCCCTACCAAATGTCATTTTCAAGACATTTGAAGTTAGGTGTTTGAAATACCCAACTCTAGATGTCACAATTGGAGTCGGTGTTCAAGTACCCAACTTTAAGTGTAATATATTATCATAATCAATCATTTAGTAAATCTGAGATTAATTGATTGTCAAGTGTTCTAAAGTATTTAAATGATTGTGACTAATTTGTAATTACTTTTGTTAATGAGATATCCCCAAATGACCTATGCGGATATCCTATGAACTATTCTACTTTAAAAACATTGACTGACTAAAATATATTTTTTATATAACTTTTTCATATTCTTTAGCATTATGTTTAAAAGAAACGCAATGGAAATGAGTTAGATAACTGTTTTTCTTTGCAAGCGAATATTAAATTAACTAGAAGTACAAAGAATTCCAACCTGTTACATAAATTAGCTACAAAGTAGTAATGAGTGATCCATTTAATTTATATTAATACATGGAAATATAGTCCTTAATTAAAAGTACAACAAAATTTTCTAAATATATAGCATTCCTCTATTGACTATTCTTTCTCATCCTCGTTAATCTCATCAAGAATCACGATTAACGCCACTATGAAAGCATAATCAATATTAGGATAAATCGTAACGGAGAAATGGTCTTTATCAAACAAAATACTCTGAACTGTGTGCTTCTTGTGCATCTGGGCAACAATGTTGTTAGATTCACCAGCATAAACAGTGCAAGATCGTTCGAACCAACTACCTTTGACCTTAAAGTCACAAACATCTTCTTTAGTGTTACTGGCTAAAAACACATCTAATTTTGTCTTAAGCTGCACTAAGGATGATCGCTTCAAAGTAAATATTAGATTTTTAGCATTTGTGCTTTCACCCCTAAAAGCTTCCCACCGATCATGTATAGTCATCATCTGCATCAATAATGGGTAATCAGTCATGTTAGTCTCTGAATGTCTAAACTGTTGTCATTATTGTTCTTAAATGTATCGAAATGACAAACACATTCACAAGTTTATCTATAATGAGTCATTTTAGTCCTTAAATAAGTTTATTGTTAGTCATTTTGGTCCTCAAATCTGTTTTTTTGTCTATTTAGTCTCTAAAATTACTAAAAGAATGACTTATTTTTAATTTCCATACATTCATTCAAGGATTATAATAACAGCGTCTCACACATTAAACGACCAAAATGACTATTTACCCAATAAATAATTGACCAATATAAAAACTTCAAAAAAAGCTAAGGCCTAAAAATGTAATTAACTAATTTTTTTCAATCCTAAATAGTTTTAAAAATAAATAAATAATTTTAAGAACATGCAAGAAGTTCCATTGGAGTTTCCACTGGAGCTGCTAATCACCATGAATCGCTTACCACGATCTGAGTCAGAACCTTTACTTTTCTAATTTTACGTTCTATATTTGAAATGAAAAAAATAAATAAAAAAAATGAGAGAGAGAGTGTAGAACCTTCCGGCGAAGTGTGACGATGGGATAACCAGCGGCATCAACCAAGACACGGCGATCACGTAGGCTTAAAACAGAACCTTTAACTTTGAAGACGATATTGCCGTTAATATCAGTGACGGCGAAGCTACCGTCAGCAATGGTCATCATTTTCTTCACCACCGCCAGATCCACAGGGTACGGAGCGCAATACTGAGCGCCGATCACGACGCCGGGGGCCGTCTGCATCTGCGCCGAGGCGGAGGGCTGTGGTTGATAAGGATAAGCCATGATTATAGTTCTTCGATTTTCGCTTTCTGATTTGAGGGTTTTCTTCTTTCTTCTTTTTGTATTGTATGTGTGTGGGAAATTGGGAATAATAGATAAGATCGTAGAAGCTTTATTTATATGAATGAATAATATAAAGATTCATTATTATATTATTATTAAGAATTAAGAAATGAAAGGGAATCACGAAGGTACTTGGATGCTGGAAATGAGGCGTGTATTATTGATTCGTATGGTATAAGATACTATTCATGAACGCGTAGCGTCGAGATTTTAGTGATGAATGGTGATATATATGGAAGAAAAGAAGAATTGGTCCAACCGCCCAACTAAATGCTCTTCCTCTTCATTACTTTTTTAAAGGAAAAATAATAATATATAAATGGGTTAAATATATGTTTAGCCTATGTAAATATACCTAAAATCCATTTAGGCCACTGTAAAATCTTTTTTTAAAATAGTCCTTACAAATGTCGACTGTTTTTAGTTAGACTCTTACTGCTAGTTTTTATTAGCGTGGTTAACTCTAAGTTGACTTGAATGTACATATAGGGCTTAATACGTTGCAAAGTAGGGCTTACACGTGTGATACGTTACATTTCAGTTGCATCTCTCACTCACATACCAATAGTTAGTGAGATGAGAGTGAAATGTAACGTGTCACACATGTAAGCCCTACTCCACCACGTATTAAGCTCTGTTGTACATCAACGTCAGCTTAGAGTTAACAGCGTTAACAAAAACTAATACTAGGGGCCTAACTAGAAACGATCAATATTTGTAAGGGCTATTTTAATTTTTTTTAACAGTGTTAGAACCAATTCAAAAAGAACTACCACTTTAGGGAGAAAACCTAAACCAAACATTAGTACTAATTGTTTTTGGCTTAAATATGCTTTTACCCCCTGAAAATATGGGGTGTTTTGTTTTTACCCCCTGCATTTTTTTTAAAAACCCCTTGCAAAATCAACTTTTTTTGTTTTAGTCCTTCTGTTAGATGGACGTTACAAAAAATGTTTATGTGGTATTTTTAAATACGTTTTACTCCCTGCAAATAGGGGGTGTTTTGCTTTTACCCCCTACAAAAATTTCCATTATCCTCTCCCCCACGTCACGTTTCATTCATCTCTTCCACAAATTCATTCATTATCCTCTCTCCCCCACCTCATCTCATCTCATCTCTCACTTCTTATCACTATATTCTTCTCCATTCAACTCTTACTTCCACAATCAAATCCCTAATATTCAACAGAACAAAATGGTCCAAACCTCAAACTTCATCTCTCTCTCTTTCTCTCGTTCTTCACCACCATTATTAAACCCAAAAAACCGTGATTTTGAGATGAAAAACAATCCATAAATAACAATCTATAAAACTTGAAACAAACCCTAAAATCAGAATCGCAATAAAAGTTCATTACATGTTGTGCTCATGGTTTACTGGTTCTGAGAAAGAGAGAGAGACGAAGAAGATGAGAAGATGAGTTATGGTTTGATATGGAAGTGTTGGTTTGTGTTGGAGATGGAAAAGTTGATATGAGGTTGGGTGGGTGCTGAGGAAGAAGAAGGGGATTTAGATTTTTTTTTGCAGGGGGTAAAAGCAAAACACCCCCTATTTGCAGGGGGTAAAAACGTATTTAAAAATGCTACATAGACGTTTTTTGTAACGTCCATCTAACAGAAGGACTAAAACAAAAAAAGTTGATTTTGCAAGGGGTTTTTGAAAAAAAAAAAATTTGCAGGGAGTAAAAACAAAACACCCCCTATTTGCAAGGGGTAAAAACGTATTTAAGCTTTTTTTATGACTTTTTCATATTCTTTAGCATCTAATATCTATTTATTCAATTTACCATCACTTAAACAACCTAAAATAACCTCCATATCTATCTTCAATCTGTTTTTTTAAGTTATAAATAGAAGTCTTTAATAAGGGTACATTAGTCTTTTTGTCCTGAGTCAAGGGCTACTTAGTACTGACAAAAGACTTTGTTCATAATATCTCTCCATCAAATCTCTCACTCCCTCTTGAGCCAAGTATTTGGAAAAAAATAAATTGAATTCACCATTCACTTCACCATTCACTTCACCTATTCCCTTTTGTTTATAGGTCAAACGTCATAATTCACCATAATGTCTTTTTTTAGTTCATGTTTCTGTTTATTATTGACTAACTTGAAAACTCTGTAGTTAATAGCGGAAGTTGCGGCCACGATTGCGGCGGTGCGTGGTGTAGCGCCGTCCGCCGCCATGCTAACCACCGTTGTGTTGCCGTTTAGGGTAGCTGATGGTGCGGCACAATTGCGGAGACATTTAGGTGCGGAATGCGGGTCGTTTCACGGGTAAGATCTGCTCCTGGAGCAGAGAAGATGAAAAAATTAGGGTTTTCAGGGAAAATTACTCTTTTTCCCTTATTTTAAAATGTTAATACTTTCGCTTAGGATGTGCATTAGGGTTTGATCCAAATGGTAATCGAGTTGGAATTGGGATGTGCATTAGGGACGAGTATGGTGTTTTTGTAGCTGCCAAGGTACATACTTTCGCTCCTCTACTTGATGTTTATGTGGGTGAAGCCATAGGCTTACTAGTGGCAATTGACTGGGTGCGGGAACTCGGGTACCGTAATGTCATTTTTGAATTGGACGCCAAGATTGTCGTGGATGACTTCAACAAAGCTCCCAACATTGTTTCTGATTATGGTTGTATCTTACATTATTGTAGGGAAGCGTTTAATTTTTTTAACTGTAAACTCTCATGTGGAGTTCTTAGGAGAATGGCTAACGAGGTGGCCCATACTTAGCAGGGGTAGCCTTGTCTACAGCTACTTCTCAGACCTTTTTTGATATGCCAACATGTATCACTGCTATTATTTTGAATGAAATGAAATAGATGTTTTGTGTCAAAATTTTTTTTGAATAGATGGTAATACTCTTAATTTTTTACCGTTTTGTCTTTTACCCACTAATTATTTGTGTTAACTGTCAGTTATTATCTATTTTTTTTTACACAATATAAAAAAACCCCTTCTTCTTCACACGCCTCTCAGTCTCTCACACGTCTCTTTCCCCGAGACAGAGACACACTTCTTTTTCAAAAAAACGCAGAGCTCCTGCTCTGTCTTTTCAGCGACTAACCCATTCAAGGTGCATCTTCTCTTCTCACTTATCAGCGTCCAGAACCTACTTTACTCACTTCCTCTGTTTCCAGGGAGGATCCAGGATTTGAAAATAGGGTGTTCCTTTAGGGTATATTTTGGATAGCTTAAAGTGAGCGGAGCGGAATGGAATGAGGCTGAGCAGAATGGAATGGAATAAAATTCTCATTTCATTGTTTGGTAATTTTACGATGGAGCGAACAAAATTTCCACTCCATTGTTTGGACAACAAACGAAACAGAATGAATTATAACTTTTTTAATCCTTTAATACCCTCATTTAAAAAAAGTTCAGTACTTAACTTTATTATTTAACTATAATAACAAGCTTATAAAAACAGCGATAATAATAGAACGAATTGAACAATTTTTTCACAATAATTGAGTGTAATTTTATGATCAATAAATAAAAACGAAAAAGTAATCGGTAGGACAAATAACAATTTTAATAGCACAAAATACAATTATTAGTTTGATATATACACTTGTAAAAAAAAGCTTGATATGAACGAAAGGGTAAAACGGTACCTAAAAATAAAAAAGTTAAATTTGGGAGGGAAAAAAGTTAGGGTAAGTAGTGGGATTGAATGGAATTATAAGAAAAAATAAATAACTAATTGTGTTCCACAGGATTCGAACCCAACTCCTTTTGTTGAAAGTATGAGGTGTATTACCACTAAGCTAAGATGTTTTGAGTGTAACTAGGAATACCAGGAACACCATTTGAACCCGCCCCTGTCTGTTTTTCTTCTCACTTCAAGGTGCATCTCTCTTCTCACTTTTCTCTAGTTTTTTTTCCCTTAGTTTTTTAACAAGCAGAACCTGCGTTACTCTCTCTTCACACTTTTCCTCTGTTTTTTCAACAAACACTGAATCTATAATTTTTCATGGCATCATCTCAGTCTTAACAAGTGAACAACACAGCCTCTCTTCACACTTTTCCTCTGTTTATGTGCTATTTTGAGCCTTGAAGACTAGAACTTGTTTACTATTTTGGTTTATGTTATGTCTAAGTAGTAGTAGCAATGACTTTGATGATTACTTATGAATATAAATATGTGTTCATTTTTTTGTATTCTCATGTTTTTTAGCCTTAATATGTGTATGGTATAAATCCGGTATATTGTTTGTCTAGACTTTGGCGTAGCGGTCATACCGCTACACCGCAATAGCCCTTTAGGAGTCGGTCGCTATGCTACGCTATTTGCTAAGTGCTTCAGGTTCTTCACTATGAGGTTGGGCAGAAATATGAGCCTCCTCATCATGATTACTTCCTTGATGAGTTTACAATAAGAATGGAGACCAACATGTTGCTACAGTTTCAGTTACAACGTATCTGTAAGCTCTTATTGCTTTTCAATCATTGGTTTTGCATTGTGCTTCATCATGGATTTCTATAGAAGCTTGATATTTTCCTTTTGTTTGCTTCTTATGCAGTTCTTTATTTTGGTATACTTTCAAACCTTGTTTGATATTTTCTTTGAAGTTAGGATATATTTGGCACACGATTGATTGAAATTTTAGTTATTTTACTTTAATTTTGGGCTGCTAGATTATGATTTTAAACTTAAAAATGTACAAGATTAGGTTGTATGGAGATTCATTTTATCTTTCCCTCTAGCAGTATAGTAAACTGCTCTCTACATGTGGAGATGTAGATTTGTCCAGAAACTGTTAGTTCATTGTAACAGACACGTACTATCGAAAGTGACTTCTAATATATATCTTTTGCTGGTATGATTAAAATGGAATATTGTGCCCTTTTTATTGTAAAAAAACAATTTTATCACTTAATACTTATGGACACATTTCTTAGGATTACAATCTTAATAACCATTTGTGTTCTATTTCATTGAGAGGCTAAACATTGATTTCATCTGAGAGCTTGAGGAAAAGTCGTTTAATATATATATATATATATATATATATATATATATATATATATATATATATATATATATATATATATATATATATATATATATATATATATATATATATTGTTATGGAGAAATTACGCACATGATATTCGCTTTCTTCTCGCTCAAAAGGCCAACCGATTGGGCCTTCAACGGCCAAAGCCCATAATCATTCATCCAACAATGACCTACCATGCGCCTCCACAACCAATGGTTCGGATGATTACACCCAAGTGCCTCCCAAACCTATAAATCGTGCATTTATTCCAAGGAGAGAGTGACGCATTAATTACACATATATTTGCATTAACTCTATCACATCGACTTTAGCATCGGAGTGATAATGTGCAGTACACCCAACCTCATTTCGGAACTTCTCGGACATTACCTATATTGATCAAAAACCTTATAACCTACCTACTATCTCGGACTTAATATATCCATAGATACTGATGCGAGAACATTGGCGACCACGGTGGGAGTTTTCCGAATTCAAAAATCTTCACACATTTTTTCTTTTTCTTTGATCAAATCATGGACCCCGAGTTTAGAGAACCTGGCGCTGCGCGGATAGCAAGTGTCATCCGAACTCGTAAGGAAGGAACCGGAGGAGTTGCAGAACCCCAATCGGTTTCGATCGTAATATCAATAACAGAGGATCGGCCACCGATTTCCTTCACCTCTCGCGCCATCCCCGCACTCGGTGGATACTTTACAACAGCTAGTCCAAATTCTGAATCAACATAATGAGGCATCTCAGGCTAGGAGTCTCCGTATCTCGGAGCTGGAAGCCGAGATTGCAGGATACCAAGCTCGAGATATCGCAGATCGGAATTCTCCACAGCGATATGCTCCACGGATTAACCCGGTAGAAGAGCCTGAACAGCTCGGCAGACCTACTGAACTTCGAAGGCGGCATCGGTCTCCTCCAAAGCGACGTCATTATCATCGCTCTCCCCCGAGAAGACGAGGAAGAGAAGAGCCTAGGGCACTTCTTAGGGATATAAACGACTCTGGGGAAGAAGATTCATCTTACGCTTCATCTTCACCACTCAAACGGCGCCTAGGAGCAGAGAGACTCCTCCAAGGCGAGAGCGGCCACCACCATAATAGGAGAGCCCGTAACCTAAACAATACCATTCCAGGCATCAACCTCGTCAAACCCGGAAGCATGATAAAGCACAAGAAGTTCAACCACCAAGAAGAGGACCTTTTACCTCTGAAATCGATTATTTCCCCGTCCCCCGAGGTTTAGAAAAACCTCCTGAGCATTTAAAAATTTATGACGGACTCGGCGACCCTGACGTTCACCTAGAGTATTATGAAACCATATGCACACCGGAATGCCCCAGGTGAGATCATGTGTAGACTTTTTTCCCTCACCCTTGATAAATCTGCAGGTTTATGGTTTAGAGATATCCCAGCTAATTCAATCTCGTCTTGGAAGCAACTGTCCAAATTATTCTCGGCGAACTTTGCACATTCAAAAGTAAGGCCGAAGTCATGGATGGTTTTGCATGCAGTCCATCAAACCGAAGATGAATCTATCCGTTCTTACATTGCAAGATTCAACACTGAGGCCGGAAAGGTGCATGGTTTGAATGAGGAATTTCGCCTATATTTCTTATCCCAAGGTTTGCGCAGAGGCACTTTATTCCAAATTGATGTAAGCATAAACCAACCCTCAACTTTAGGGGAGTTCCTCCGACTTTTAGAAAAATACATAGATCACAAAGAAGGTGATGAAGCTAGCAAATTCTTTGTAAAGAACGTAGCCAACCAAACCAAAGAGAATAGACCTCGAACCGAAAAAACAAATCCGAACACAGAAAATTCAAGAAGATTTCAGCCCAGCGGCCCATCTAGGGAATTCAAACCTCGGCAAGGAAGACATCGGGACTACGCCGAACTCATCTGTGGCAGAGAAAAGATCCTACAAGAATGCCAAAACAATGCATTCAAGCAAGTAAGATATCCTGATCCTATAGCCCTAAGACCGGGATTGAGAAACAACAAATATTGTCGTTATCATCAAAGTGCCGGCCACGACACAAATCGGTGCAATGCATTGAAAGACGATATTGAAGACCTCATAAAAAAAGGAAAGCTCGGACAATATGTCAGAAAGCCATTCCAGCAGGAGAAAGACGTTGATGAAGGGAAAGGTAAAGACATCGTGGAATACAAAGAAGAGCCGGACACTAGGAGAAGCAGGGGACGACCGGTGGTAATGGTTATCTCGGGTGATGAGGTCGAAGGAGCAACGACAAGGACAATTAAAAGAAAATGGAAAGAAATTCAATGTGTAGCATCCACCTCATCAACCCAAAGTCTAGTAACTCGTCCTCCTTTGTCATTTGGGGACGAGGACCTACTGAACGGGAAAACAAATGAAGACATTCCACTATTGATCTCGGCAGTAATGGCCGAAAAAGAGATAAGAAGGATTCTGGTAGACCAAGGCAGCTCCTGTGAGATTATGTTTGTTGATGTATTGGAAAAAATCGGAATTGCCCCAAAGGAACTTTTCCCTTATCGGGGAACGGACCTTTCCGGTTTTAATGGTTCCCGAACTAAACCAATGGGTTATGTAGACTTAAGAGTCACTTTCGGAGAGGAACCATTATCTCGGACAATTTTGATTAAATTCATGGTACTACCTTGTTCATCAATCTACAATTGCATCATTGGAAGGCCGACATTGGGAAAACTCGGAGCGGTAACATCCACGGTACATCTGAAAATGAAGTTTCACTCTCAATGCAACAAGGTAATAACTATCAATGCCAATCTAGAATCATCTGAAAGATGCTATTACCTCCTTCTCAAAGCCGAAATCGCTGCAAGAGAGAAGGCCGAATTTACATCAAAAAATGCATCAACAAAAGAAGGAAAAGTGAAGTTTTCCGAGGTCAATGTGATGGATTTAGACGCACAACCGATCCCGACGGCTCGGACGAGGAGAAAGATAGCGTTCAACATCTGCATTCAGAGAAAAGGCCAGAACGACCGAAGCCGGATGGGGAATTCATCAAAGTAGTATTGGGAGACGACCCAACAAAAACAGTCAAGATCGACGCAGAACTACCGGACGAAATAAAAACAGAATTAACCCAGTGCTTAAGGGAGCACGCCGATCTATTTGCTTGGTTTGGTGAAGATATGCCCGGCGATACCACGAAGTCGCTGTCATCACTGGGCAATATATCCCGATGCGAAGTGGGTTGCCCAACGCATAAAAGGGTACAAAATATCGAGAAGACCAAGCGACGCCAAGGCGGTGAGCGACCTAGTAAAAGCTAAATTTGTAAATGAGCTCAAGTACACTACTTGGCTCTCAAACCCTGTACTTGTTAAGAAATCAAATGGAAAATGGCGCATGTGCATTGATATACCGATCTCAATAGGTCATGTCCTAAAGATGCTTTTCCGGTTCCAAATATTGATCGACTAGTTGATCACGCGTCGGGATTTTGTTTATTATCATTCATGGATGCATATTTAGGTTACAACCAAATCCCGCGTCGGCCTTTATGACTGAATGCGGAAATTTTTGTTACCAAGTTATGCCTTTCGGTCTCAAAAATGCAGGAGCGACGTATCAGAGAATGATGAACGAAGTTTTCAAAAACCAGATCGGACGGAATGTAGAAGTGTACTTAGATGATATGATTGCAAAAAGTGAGCAAGCAGATCGTCATGTTACTGATCTCAGAGAAATTTTTGCAGAGATAAAGAAAAGCAGAATGAGATTAAATCCGGAAAAATGCACATTCGGAGTCAAAGCCGGAAAATTCTTGGGATTTTATCTCACTGAAAGAGGAATTGAGGCAAACCCGGACAAATGCAAGTCGGTGACCGAGATGAAAACCCCAAACACCAAGAAGGAAATTCAGAAACTTAATGGCATGATTGCGGCTCTATCTCGGTTTATCTCAAATGCCGCGTTTAAATCACTACCCCTTTTTAAACTCTTAAAAAAGGAATCTGAATTTATTTGGACCACAGAACGGGATGAGGCGCTTGGTGTGTGGAATATGCCACATACACTTGAGTGCAAGTATACACTGTCCAAAAACAAGTAGTAAAAAGATCGAACCCACAGAGATTGAAAAACTCACTTTTAAATGATATAAAGTAATAAAGTGTAAAGTCACTAAGTAACAAAATAATTTTGGATTTTGTTTGATGATCACAACTAAGTTAGAAAACTAAGAAAGAATGTTGATAGTGTAAAAGAGAAAAGCTAGTTGGAATGTCTTCATCAAGTAATTTACTTAAAAGTGTATGATGCAAGATGTGATGTTTGCAGACCTTGAATGTTTGTTGCATTAGCTATGTGCCTTTTGGTCACTTTCTTGAGTATCATTACCAGCTCTTATGATCCTTGTTCTATGCAAGAAAGAAAGGGGTGTTAGTGCCAATCTTGCCTCCTAACAAGTATCACTTTGCTTAAGTGAATTCACTCTTGTATTTTAAGTACCCACAATTATCCTATGGACTATACTATCCTATGTCTAGGACTTAGCATGGTTTTCACAAAGTTTTCTTTATGTAAAACACTCACCCATATTAGTTCTTGAGTTCTTAATTGTAAGCCATGTCCGGTCATTTACAATTCATACTTATTCTAAGTGATCAAGTTTAAAATAAGTAATAAAAATATTATCAAGCAAGAACTAAAGTACAAACATACATACATGCAACATACTTACTTAAAAGCTCATTAAATGATTAGAACATTCCAACTAAGAAAGGTTTAGCTAACAAGAGACATTGCAAGATATATATAAACCGAATAGACCATGTTTATATATATATAGAAATCACAAAAGAGAAACAACAAGAGTAAAGTTACAAATGTTGAAAACCTTTGTATGAAGTCTTCTAGCAATGCACTAGCATTACTCCTTAGCACTATACAAACACTATGAAAATGAGTAAAGGAGGATTTGTCAATTCCTTCCTCTTCCTCTAAAAATATAAAAACTAACTATGTATATTGAAATTTTGATCTAACTTATGGATTGTGATATATTTCCAAATGAAGATGTGAGGTCCTTTTATAGCTTTCAAGTGAGGTGCTTCCTTTCTTCATGTTGAAGTCATCTTGAGTGGATCATAGTTGTAGTTGCTTTCAGAGGTTTATCCATGTTGCAATCTTTGACTTAATCATATAGGGTGGTTCCATGGTGTTAGAACAAGTGTCCCTATGTTGATGACTCTTCAAAGCTATGCCTATAGCTATGTGTGAATGGTAGCGCCTACTATACATTGTTGGATGGCATCGGGAAGGAAGCAGGCAGGAGGTCATCACATTGCATGTGGATGCATATGAAACAGCCGCTTATTCACCAAGTTGTTGTGAGAATTGATGCAGGATCGGTCTGGCAGAGCATTGATGCGCACAAAGATTGAGACCGCGAGCGAACAAAAACATCAAACATACCACAATATATCCAAAATGGCTTATAACTAACTATAACCATTCAAATCACTCAAGATATCATATATCACACTAAATACTATATAAACTCTTTATTATTACTTGAAAGAGAGCAAATACTAAGTTTAAACATATGAAATACTCTATATAAAATAGAGTTATCACACCCCCAAACTTAAACCATTGCTTGTCCGCAAGTAATGACAAAGACAAACTATTAAAAACTAAAATTCTAGAAAAATAGATCAGCTTGATTTTTGGATTTTCATGAGGAGTTCCCTATGAACTTTATTTCTTGACAATTTTTCTTGTGCCTTTATTTCTTCAAAACTACCAAAGCTATTCAAACTCTTTTGTGTGTGTGTGAACCCACTGAGTTGAGATTGGTTCCAAGACTAAGTGAAAAATTTCCTCCTAGCCTTTGAAAGGATTGGTTCATCTTTGGTCACACCAAAATATTTTTCAAAAGAGAGTTTAGACTCACAAAATTTTCTCAAGTGTTGGGGAGTTTTTAAAATCAAAGGGCTTGATTGAATTTTTCAAAGCTTTTGAGCCAATGCAATTTTCTATTTTTTTTTTTTTTTTTTTTTGTGTGGATCTTTTTGTGCAAATGCAATACTTCTTTGAAGTGTTTTGTGCATTGATTTTTTTCTGCATTTTGCTTTTTCTTCAGTGCAGTTTACATTGATGCAGCTGCACTGATGATGCTTTTTCTTTTTCTAGCTCATACCTTCCTCACTGACCTCCAGATGCAAATGCACTTTGGCACAGGTCTTTGACCTCCAGATGCATATATTTTTTCTTTGCACTTTGGCACAGGTTCAGTTTATTGAACTATCCTCCAGATACATTTATTCCTGCATGGCACAGGTCTTTGACCTCCAGATGCATTCATGTACTTAGGCACAGGTATAGTTTCAAAAGATTCAGGATATGGCTTGTCCACATTTTTGTTTTCTTTTTCTACATTGTTTACTCTTCACTTTTGAAATTCAGCCTTTGTTTTTCATAAAACACCCCCAAACTTAATTCTTTAAGCTCTTCTTTCTTTTTAGTAAAGCTTTGTTTTGACCTAAGCTTACCAAAAATTCCCCTTGCATCAGATTGATCTTTTAAATAGCAAGGTTCTTTTCACAAACTCAGTTTTGAAGTGTTGAAGTGAAAATAATTTTGGTTTTTCTGAGAAATAAGGCTTCTTTTTCTCTTTTTCATCATTGAAATTCCATCCATGTGGTTTTCACCATATTTTTGAAAAATCGATCTTTTCTAAAAAATATTTAGATACTACTTTGTTAAGTACATCTAATATTTAAACAAACTAAAAACTATTTAAAACATATATATTTACTATCTAAAACATATTAATTAAACACACAACATATTAGATAGAAAACATATTAAAACATAACATAACATGCAAATCCCCCCCCCCAAACTTAAGGGGTTGCAGTGCCCTCACTGCAAATTTGTTCAGAAATACAAATCATTTGTTCAAAATAGGGGAGAGGGATTAGTACAACCAGGGAAATAGTTCAGAAACAAAACAAGCATATAGCAGTTTATAGGTGAAAGCTTGTAAATTGATACTCATGGTTTGGCTCCACTCCTGATTCTGGTGCTATGTCTGCTTGGAGGAGTGTGTTTCACCTTCTGCTTCTTCTCCTTGGGCTTGCTTGGTGTTGCTTCTGTAGGTGCAGATGCACCTCCTACTTCTGGTGTAGTTGCAGGAACTTGTTCTCAGAATCGATGCAGTGCATCGATCTTGGCGCATCACTTTTCTTCCTTTTTGGTGTTAATTTTGCTCGCCTTCCCGCAGTTGCTTCAAGAACTTTTGAGTATTGTGCGAGCTTCCTCTTCTCGCTTTGCCATTTCTTCCAGAACCATTTTGATTGTTGCCTCATCATGCATGCACGCTTGTTGTCTGTTGTGATGCAAAGAAAGAAGTGATGATGCAGAGCATCACTCGCATCTCAATAGTTTGAGTTCATTGTCTCCTTTGCAGATGATTCTTCAATTTTATCTCCTTTGTCGAGTCCTTCTTCTTCTCTTTCCTCGCAAAATCTCTTTCTCAAGAGCGAAACAACATTTGAAATAATGTTGCTTGGGTTAGAAGGTAACGCTGGTCCTGCTTGCATAACAGGGGTTTGTTTCGAGTTTGGTTCTCTCGTGTGAGTTGTTTCTTGTGTTTCTTTTCTTGGAGAGGGTGGTGGAGGGGTTGTTTGTGGTGGTGATTGTGATAGGACTGGTGGATCATTGAGGGAGGGTAATGGTGATTTTGGAATGGAGGAGGATTCTTGGTTTGGTGAGATGATGGGTGTTTTGGCTACTGGTGAAGTATGAGGGGGGGTTTCTTTCTGGGTTGATGGTGAAGTTTGTTTGGCATATTTCTGCCTAGCAATTTCCTCTAAGATCACACCTCTAGCCTGTTCCTCTTCTTCTTCATCAATTTCCTCATCACTTTCTTCCTCCTCTTCTTCTTCTAACTCCTTATCCATTTCTTTTAATTCCTCATCCTCAGCTTCAGATTCAGAATCATACAATTCTTCAACTACAGGTTCTACCACAACCTTCTTCTGCACTTTGTATTGTTTCCTAGCCACTTTCTTCTTAGTGCTAGGTTCTCCTACCTTCTCCTTTCCTTTCCTTCTTCTTCAACTTCTTTCTTCTTCTTCTTCTTCACCTTCAGATCTCGACTACCCAACTAGGAAATTCGTGGGCATTCATTTTGGCCCACAAGATCAAAGATCTTGTCAAAGACCAATTGAAGCCAGTCATGTTGATCATTTTGAAATTTCCAAAGCGCCTCGCTTCGCATGTAATGCTCTTGCATTGCAGTGCAGGCCTCTTACATTTCTCAACTTTTCCTTCACTTCAAAGACTCAAATTACTGTGGGGAAATTTCCTTTGTTCACTAGCAGCTATAGGGACTCCTTCTTTCATGCATAGCTCAGTAATAAGACAAGGGAAAAACAGAAATCCCTTTGACTTATTTGAACATGCAAGAATTTCCCTAGCAATCAATCTACCTATGTCTACATGTCCTTCAGAGAGAATTGTATCTAGCAAGATCAATCTCTCTTTGGTCATAGCATATGTATGTGATGTAGGCAAAATTGAATTAGCTATGAACAGATGCCAATTACCTAATGCATTTACCAAATAGTTACTTCTAAGCTTAATCTCATTAGGTGTGAATTTTTCCCAAACAGCCCCTGGTATAGCAATCCTATTCCTTATTTCTTCCATTTCTTTCTTAAAGGCATTTGCCACTCTATTTTCAAATTCATTCCCATTATATTTCAGCATATAATGTTCATTCAATTTCTTGGCATGGAAGTGTACAAGTTTACCTCTCACCATGGAAGTGTAGGAATGTTCTGCTCCTTCTTGTGGTGTAATTCCAGCATAGAATTCTCTCACCAAATCTTCAATGTATCCTCCTCGTGGTAGCACAAAGTGGTCCCAATTGAGATTGGCCACTGTTGACATGAATGATGGGCTTGCCTTCTTCAAATCATACCCTCTCTCGGGCAATAGATGCATGTTCCATAGATGAACATTGTCATCAGTTCTGATTGATGATTCTTTGGCTTTCCCTTCCTTGATGATGATGATCCCGCATGCATGGCTTTCTTCTCTTTTTGGGGAGTTTTGGCTCGCTCGCTCGATGATTCTGTGGTTGATTGCTTCTTCACCATTGTAATGAATTTCTAGGTTTTTGATTGCTTTTGTGATTGAGAAAAAAATTGGATTGAGAATGGGAAGTGTGGTTTGTGTTTCAGATGAGAGAATTTGTGAGAATTTGCGAATGAAGGGGTAACCAGTAATAATGAAGGCTTTATGTTTCGGGAAGAGGAAGTTAGTGGAGTTATTAGGTAGCCGTTAGCATTGCGTGCTACGCATGCATCTTGCCAAGTGTCTTGCTTTGGCTACCAATGTGTCATTTAATCTTACTTAACCTCCTTTGATCTTCCCGAAGCCTTATGATTCACACTTAACCAATTTTCTTCAAGTTTATGAATTTCGATGCAGGGGCACATTTTCCTTCAATGCAGTGCACTTGATGCATTTTGCATTAGTTTTTCTGCATTTCTGCAAAACAACTAAAAACATAAAATTGCACAAAAATAATTAAAAACAATGGGTTGCCTCCCATTAAGCGCTTGTTTTAAGAGTCTTGTCACTGACTACCTCTTCTCACTTAGAGATTTTGCAAATGGGTGGTGGTTTTGTCTCTCACCACATGTTCACCATAGTACATTTTAACTCTCGACCATTCACCTTGAAGACAAAGATTTGAGGATTTATCAAATAAGTCTCTATGCTCCATGTGGATAAACTTTTATCAACTTAAATGGTCCCGACCACCTTGACCTTAGTTTTCCAGAAATAGCTTCAACCTAGAGTTGTATAGCGTAACTAGTCCTCCTTATTTCAATTCTCTTTCGAGAATTTTCTTGTCATGCCATTTCTTAGTCTTAGCTTTGTAGATTTCAGCATTCTCATAAGAGGTTTGCCTAATTTCTTCTAACTCATCAAGCTCTATCATTCTCTTTTACCGCCTTGTTCAAATTGAAATTGAGCTTTTGATAGCCCAATAAGATTTGTTTTCCAATTCTACAGTAAATGGCATGCTTTTCCATAGACTAATTTGTAAGGGGACATTCCTAAGGGTGTTTTGAATGTTGTTCTATATGCCCATAAAGCATCATCCAAATGTAAAGACCAATCTTTCCTATTTGGACTTACCATTTTTTCTAGCATTCTCTTAATTTCCTTATTGGATAATTCCGCTTGTCCACTAGTTTGAGGATGGTAGGTCAGAGCTATCTTATGCTTAACTCCATACTTAGCTAGAAGGTTTTCTATGATCTTATTGCAAAAGTGTGAACCTTCATCATTAATGATAGCTCTAGGAGTTCCAAATCTAGTGAATATATTTCTTTGCGCAGAAACTTACTCACCGATTTAGCATCATTATTAGGTAATGCTATCGCCTCTACCCATTTGGACACATAATCATGACTACTAAGATATATAAATTGCCAAAAGAGGGTGGAAAAGGTCCCATGAAATCCATGCCCCAAACATCAAATAATTCAATTTCTAAAATATTTGTTCTAGGCATTTCATGCTTATCAGAAATATTTCCTGCTCTTTGACATTTATCACAGTATTTGACCAATAAATATGAATCTTTAAATAAAGTAGGCCAAAAATAACCAGACTGTAATACCTTAGCTGCTGTCCTAGTGCTTCCAAAGTGTCCTCCATAAGGTGCAGAATGGCAATGCAGAAGCACTGCTTGTTGCTCCTCTTCAGGTATGCATTTCCTTATTAATTGATCAGGGCACATCTTGTAAAGGAATGGATCATCCCAATAGTATTGTTTAACCATGTGGAAGAACTTTCTCCTTTGTTGATATGTCATACTCACTCGTGGTACTACTTTGCTTGCAAGGAAATTTACAATATCAAAGAAACCATGGTGCGAGATGCATTTGATGCTCCTGCATTGCTTATAGCAAATGCGGTTTCATGTTTTGCATTGATTGTGATTGCCAATAGTTTCTCATATCGGAAAACTCTCCTTGATTTCTTCTCCTTGTATACCAAGTGATTCTCCTTCAATCCTTGATAAATGGTCTGCTACTTGATTTTCTACTCCTTTCTTGTCTCTAATTTCAAGATCAAATTCTTGTAGGAGTAAAATCCACCTTATCAGCCTTGGCTTTGCATCCTTCTTTGAAATTAGATACTTAATGGCAGAGTGATCAAGTATAGACAATAATTTTAGTGCCAACTAAGTATGATCTCGAATTTTTCAAATGCAAAGACACACGACTAATAATTCCTTTTTCGTGGATGTGTAGTTCACTTGAGCTTCAATTAATGTCTTACTAGCATAATATATGGAATGAAAGACCTTATCATACCTTTGCCCTAGGACTGCTCCTACTGCAAAGTCACTAGCATCACACATTAATTCAAATGGCCTGCTCCAATCTGGAGTTACTATAATTGGTGCTGTCACCAATGCCTTTTTAAGCTTGTCAAAAGCTTCTATACAAAAGTTATCAAAGATAAATTCTACATCATGTTGCAGAAGCATACATAATGGTTTTGAGATTTTTGAAAAATCTTTGATAAACCTTCTATAGAAACCAGCATGGCCTAAGAAGCTCCTGATACCTTTAACTGTATTTGGTGGTGGTAGATTCTCAATGACATCAACTTTAGCTTTGTCTACCTCTAGACCTTTCTTTGAAATTCTATGTCCTAGCACTATGCCTTCTTGTACCATGAAATGGCACTTTTCCCAGTTTAAGACTAAATTTGTTTCCTCACATCTCTTGAGAATTTGTTCCAAATTTGTTAAGCAAACTTGAAATGTTTCTCCAAAGATAGAGAAATCATCCATGAATACTTCCATTGATTGCTCAATGAAATCTGAGAATATAGACATCATGCATCTTTGGAATGTAGCAGGTGCATTACATAAACCAAATGGCATTCTCCTAAAAGCAAAAGTACCATAAGGGCATGTAAAGGTGGTTTTGTGTTGATCTCAGGCTCAATGGCTATTTGATTATAGCTGAGTAGCCATCTAGGAAACAATAAAATTCTTTCCCCGCTAATCTATCTAACATTTGGTCTATGAATGGTAAAGGAAAGTGATCCTTTTTGGTAGCTTTGTTGAGTTTTTCGTAATCCATACTGATTCTCCACCTGTGATGATTCTAGTTGGTATCAACTCATTCTTTTCATTGGCTATCACCGTCACACCCCCTTTCTTAGGTACACATTGGGACGGGGCTTACCCAAGCAACCGTCTCGATATGGGGTATATGATTCCAGCATCTAGCCACTTAATTATTTCCTTTTCACAACCTCTTTCATGATAGGATTTAGTCTTCTTTGACTCTCTATCTTTGTTTTGGAATTTTCTTCCAAAATGACTCTGTGCATGCATATAGAAGGACTAATTCCTTTGATATCCGCCATTTGCCAACCTATAGCTTTGGTATGCTTCTTGAGAGTACTAATGAGATCACTCTCCTGTTTTGATGTTAAATCGAAGCAATGATAACAGTAAAGTCTCATTTTTCCTAAGAATGCATACTTAAGGTGTTCAGCAAGATCTTCAATTCTAACTTAGGAGGTTGTTCTATTGAGGGTAAGTTCTTCTTGAGAGTTGGATCTTCAAGATTGAGTGGTTCATAAGTCCTAGCCCATACTTCCTTACAAGAGTTTTCTATTGGCGATTCTCTTTTCTAGTATTTCAAGATCTAGCAATGCAATTTGCATCTAATGCATCTGCATTGGCTAAGTGATCATCTTCGCTTGTAAAATTGTTTTTCTACCAATTGATCTAGAGAGAATAAGGATGAACACTTCTTCGTTTCCTCCTGAAGGATACTTCATAGCATTCATTACATTGAATTTGATCTCTTGATCATTCACTCTCATAGTGAGTTCACCTTTACGCACATCAATTATGGTTTTACCAGTTGCTAAAAATGGTCTACCTAGGATAATAGGCACTTCCTTATCTGCATCAAAATCAAGGATAACAAAATCTACTGGGGAATACAAATTTGTCTACCTTAACTAGGATGTCTTCTATGATACCTTCAGGATAGGCTATTGATCTATCACCTAATTGAAGTGTCACGATTGGTTGGTTTTGCATTTCCTATTTCTAATCGGTCAAAAATAGATTTAGGCATCAAGTTAATGCTTGCACCTAAATCACATAAAGCTTTACAGTATAGGATTTTCCTATAGAAAATGGAATTGTAAAACTACTGGATCCTTCAATTTCCTAGGGATCTTATTTTGCATAAGCAAACTACAATCTTCTGTCATGGCAATTGTTTCAAACTCACCTAATCTTCTTCTCTTAGTAAGCACATCCTTCATGAATTTTGCATAATTTGGCATTTGTTGGAGGGCTTCTACTAAGGGAACATTGATGTGTAATTGTTTTAGTACCTCTAAGAATTTATCAAACCGCTTCTCCTCATGTGCTTTTTAGGTCTTTGAGGGTAAGGAGGAGGAGGGTATTCAGTACTAACTTAGGTAGTGGACTTTGAACTTCTTGTGATGCAGAGCACTAGATGCTTCTGCATTGGTTTCTTTTGATTTTGGTTTTTTCTCCCTTTTCTACACTTTCCTTCTCGATTAACTCTACCAAATCCTTACCACTTCTCAATGAAATAGCCTTAACCCGCTCTTTTCCTTTGGTTTGAGAAGGTGTAGCTTCAGATTTGAAGGTAAGGCACCTTGTGGCCTTTGATACAGAGTGTGGCTAATTGACCAACTTGATTCTCTAAGTTCTTGATGGAAGCATCTTGGGTTTGTCTAGCAGTTCTAGATTCACCTATGAATGCTTTAAGCATGTTTTCTAGAGAATTCTCAGTGGTAGGTTGAGAGTTTCTTTGGTTATTTTGAGCTGGGAATCCTGGTGGGTTGGTTGGTGTAGTTGGAGCGATTTCTAGGTGCAGTGCACTATTGTTGCTCCATCTAAAATTTGGGTGATCTTTCCAACCGGGATTATAAGTGTTGGAATAAGGGTTGTTATTCCTATTATAACCTACATAATTTCTGAGAGATAGGGTTGCTAGAACACTCCTCATACAAGTGACCTCCTCCACAAGTACACACAACTAGGTGTGCCCGGAGGTACTTGTTCTCATCACAGAATAAGAGTGTTTACGGTGATGCAATTGCATTAGATCTTGATAGCATTGCGTAGTGAAGTTTTTCATCAAATTAGCTAGAGTGGCTACTTGAGCGAGATAGAGCGGATATATCATTAATTTCAAGTACCCACGATGGTTTCTTTTGGGCACTTACCCTCTCGATAGGCCAACTAGAGCTATTAGTCGCTATTCTATCAATTAATTCACATGCTTCATTGTATGATGATTTAATAACACTCCACCGGATGATGCATCAAGCATTATTCGGTTTGAGGTTCTAAACCATTATAAAATGTTTCCATTTGAATAATAACGAGTAAACCATGATGAGGACATTTTCTTAAAAGTTCCTTCCATCTTTCCCATGCTTCAAATAAAGACTCAAACTCTTTTTGTCTAAAAGATGTAATATCATTTCTTAACCTGGCATTTTTGATAGGTGGGAAATATTTTCCTAAAATTTTTTCAGCCATTTCATTCCATGAATGAATAGAGTTAGGTTCTAAAGAATTTAGCCAAGCCTTAGCTCTATCTCTCAAAGAATATGGAAATAACCTTAATCTAAATGCATTTTCACTGACACCAGGTAAAATAAAATTACTACATACTTCTAGAAATTGCCTTAAATGCAAATGAGGATCTTCATGAGGAGATCCTCCAAATTGACCAATAGTTTGAAGCATTTGAAACATCATAGGTTTAAATTCAAAATGCATGGCATCAATATGAGGTCTGTTTATACTAGTTTGCATGTTTTGATGATCAAATCGAGCATAATCCTCATAGGTCTATCTCTATCATTAATCATACCTATGTGATCCATGTGGATGAGATTTTCTCTATGAACTTCTTCTTGAAGAGCATCTTTGTGATCCGGGCCTCTTCTCACCGAGTGTGGGCCTTGAGCTTTGTTCTTCACCGAAAGACATGTTCTTTGGCTTGTTGATTCTGCTTTTGGAGTCTTAGCAATCTCCCGAATTTTCTTTCTATTTCTAAATCTAAACTATATTCGGAGTTCTCGTTTGCAGTTACGTACATATACTAAGTACCATGTCTCGTTGTTGATGTAAACTTTAAAACCAGAATTTATATACAACACTAAATTACTCAATATCGTAATTTTAAAAAGAATTTACTTCAATCCCTAAGAATGGCGCCAAAAACTTGGTGTGTGGAATATGCCACATACACTTGAGTGCAAGTATACACTTGTCCAAAAACAAGTAGTAAAAAGATCGAACCCACAGAGATTGAAAAACTCACTTTTAAATGATATAAAGTAATAAAGTGTAAAGTCACTAAGTAACAAAATAATTTTGGATTTTGTTTGATGATCACAACTAAGTTAGAAAACTAAGAAAGAATGTTGATAGTGTAAAAGAGAAAAGCTAGTTGGAATGTCTTCATCAAGTAATTTACTTAAAAGTGTATGATGCAAAGTATGTGATGCAATTGCAGACCAATGAATCTTTGTTGCATTAGCTATGTGCCTTTCGGTCACTTTCTTGAGTATCATTACCAAACTCTTATGATCCTTGTTCTATGCAGTAGAGAAGAAAGGGGTGTTAGTGCCAATCTTGCCTCCTAACAAGTATCACTTTGCTTAAGTGAATTCACTCTTGTATTTTAAGTACCCACAATTATCCTATGGACTATACTATCCTATGTCTAGGACTTAGCATGGTTTTCACAAAGTTTTCTTTATGTAAAACACTCACCCATATTAGTTCTTGAGTTCTTAATTGTAAGCCATGTCCTGGTCATTTACAATTCATACTTATTCTAAGTGATCAAGTTTAAAATAAGTAATAAAAATATTATCAAGCAAGAACTAAAGTACAAACATACATATATGCAACATACTTACTTAAAAGCTCATTAAATGATTAGAACATTCCAACTAAGAAAGGTTTAGCTAACAAGAGACATTGCAAGATATATATAAACTGAATAGACCATGTTTATATATATAGAAATCACAAAAGAGAAACAACAAGAGTAAAGTTACAAATGTTGAAAACCTTTGTATGAAGTCTTCTAGCAATGCACTAGCATTACTCCTTAGCACTATACAAACACTATGAAAATGAGTAAAGGAGGATTTGTCAATTCCTTCCTCTTCCTCTAAAAATATAAAAACTAACTATGTATATTGAAATTTTGATCTAACTTATGGATTGTGATATATTTCCAAATGAAGATGTGAGGTCCTTTTATAGCTTTCAAGTGAGGTGCTTCCTTTCTTCATGTTGAAGTCATCTTGAGTGGATCATAGCTGTAGTTGCTTTCCAGAGGTTTATCCATGTTGCAATCTTTGACTTAATCATATAGGGTGGTTCCATGGTGTTAGAACAAGTGTCCCTATGTTGATGACTCTTCAAAGCTATGCCTATAGCTATATGTGTGAATGGTAGCGCCTACTATACATTGTTGGATGGCATCGAGGAAGCGAGCAGAGAGGTCATCACATTGCATGTGGATGCATATGAAACAGTCGCTTATTCACCAAGTTGCGCAGAATTGATGCGAGATCGGTCGCGAGAGCATTGATGCGCAAAGACATTGAGATCGCACCGAACAAAACATCAAACATACCACAATATATCCAAAATGGCTTATAACTAACTATAACCATTCAAATCACTCAAGATATCATATATCACACTAAATACTATATAAACTCTTTATTATTACTTGAAAGAGAGCAAATACTAAGTTTAAACATATGAAATACTCTATATAAAATAGAGTTATCAGCGCTCACCTAGCTAAAAAAGATATTATCAGAACCTCCGATACTAACCCGACCTGAACCTGGGGAAGTATTATATTTATATCTCTCAATATCTGAGGAAGCATTAGGAGCAGTACTGGTCCGAGAAACAAAAGAGGGGCAAAGCCCAGTTTACTTTGTGAGCAAAGCTCTACAAGGGCCAGAACTTCGATATCAAAAAATAGAGAAAATTGCTTTGGCTTTAATAATAGCAACTCGGCGTCTCCGACATTATTTTGTATCTCACCAAGTGGTGGTTCGAACAAACCACCCAATCCGACAAATCCTACATCGCCCAGACCTTTCAGGAAGAATAATAAAATGGGCGATGAGAGTCGTCGAATTCAAAGATCAAATATGAATCAAGATCGGCAATGAAAGCTCAAGTGTTAGCCGATTTTTTCGCAGAAATGACTTCGGCAGAGGCCGAGGATGAAGTATGGACGATCCATGTTGATGGCTCTTCCAATCCCAAAGGAAGTGGAGCTGGAATTATTCTTGAAAGTCCTTCAGGGGTTGTTATAGAACTATCACTCACTTTCAAATTTACAACATCAAATAATCAAGCTGAATACGAAGCATGCATTGCGGGTCTCCGTTTGGCTTTAGACCTCCGAGTCACTCGGTTAAGTCTCAATACCGATTCACTTCTCGTGGTCTCCCAGATCGGGGGACAGTACGAAGCAAAAGAGCCAATCCTCCAAAAATATTTGAATCATGTGAAGAAACTACTCACCCAATTTGATTTCGCCTTCCAAGGACAAGCAACATTCGGGCCGATGTTCTTTCCAAATTAGCAAGCACCAAAACTGTGGGAAATCACCGGTCGGTAATACAAGAGATCCTCAGCAAACCTAGTTTTGGAGATGACTTACACTCGATTTCATCAGTGTACGTAATAAATGAAGACCAAACATGGATTGCTCCTATCTTGAATTACATCATGTCAGGCGTAGAACCTTCCGATCCTGAGGAAGCCAAGATCATCCGAAGAAAAGCAGCATCTTTTGCAGTGTTCAATGAACAGCTTTACAAAAAAGCACTCTCTTCACCGTTGTTGAAATGTCTAGAACGTGCGGAGGCCGACTATGTGTTAATGGAAATTCATGAAGGAATATGTGGCCAACATTTAGGTGGTAGATCCTTAGCCAGGAAGGTGTTAAGGGCGGGATACTTTTGGCCAACCATTGAAGCTGATGCAAGGAACTATGTGAAGAAATGTCTGAATTGCCAGATCCACGCAAACGTTCACATTGCACCTCCTACCGGTCTCACAACTCCTCCCCATGGCCTTTTGCATGGTGGGGGATAGACCTTCTAGGACCTTTTCCAAAAGCCCCAGGGAGGATTAAATTCTTAATTGTGGCAGTAGACTATTTTACCAAATGGATTGAAGCCAAACCACTATCTGTTATCAAGGCAAAGAACTGCATCTCTTTTTTCCGAAAAGAGATAATTACGCATCGGGGGTGCCCGAGGTGGTAATCACGGACAATGGAACTCAATTCGCTGATAAAGGATTCAGGAAGTTAATGTCCGATCTTAGAATCAAACATCGATTCACTTCGGTGGAACACCCCCAAACAAATGGTCAAGCAGAAGCGGCAAACAAGGTACTTCTCAACGGGTTGAAGAAGAGGTTAGACGACGCTAAAGGAAACTGGGTCGAAGAACTTCCTTATGTCTTATGGGCTTACAGAACTACTCCCCAAAGCTCCACCGGAGAAACACCTTTCCGGTTGTCTTATGGGAGTGAAGCAGTCATCCCGGTAGAAATTGGGGAATTAACTTGGAGGACTTCAAATCCGAAATCACTGGAGGATAACGGACATGCTTTACGAGAAGAGCTAGACCTAGTGGAGGAAGTTCGAGATCAAGCTTCCCTGAAAGAGGCAATCACCAAACAGAGGGTAGCCACTCGCTATAATCAGAAAGTCGTTCCAAGAGATTTTGATGTCGATGATCTCGTCTTGAGAAGAGCTGATGTTGGACTAAAAAATGCATCACAGGGCAAGTTAGCACCAAACTGGGAAGGTCCATATCGAGTTATATTAAGAACTGGAAACGGAGCCTTCGAGCTAGAAACACTAGAAGGCAAGGCGATCCCAAGAACTTGGAACGCCACCAAACTCAAGAGATATTACAGCTAGTATCCAAAGATAGGAATAGACTTTGCTTTGTTAAGGCATTCTATTCCGATCTTATTAAATATAGACTTTGCTTTGTTAAGGCATTCTATTCCGATCTTATTAAATATAGACTTTGCTTTGTTAAGGCATTCTATTCCGATCTTATTAAATATAGACTTTGCTTTGTTAAGGCATTCTATTCCGATCTTATTAAATATAGACTTTGCTTTGTTAAGGCATTCTATTCTGATCTTATTAAAAATAGACTTTGCTTTGTTAAGGCATTCTATCCCGATCTGGCCTAATATAGACTTCGCTTTTTTAAAGGCATTCTATTCCGACGTTGCTTAACATAGACTTCGCGTTATTAAGGCGTTCTATTCCGATCTTGCTTAATATTTACTTCTTTATGATTTAAATCTCGGTTGATATTACAACTTAAGGTATATCCGAGATTCATCGCATCCACAAAACAAAGCAAAAATTATAACAAAGTAAGAGTGTGACGATGTCATTACAAAAATACCGGTTACGGCCAGGTCCTGATCAAGTTCAAAACAAATGAAAATAAAATAGCTAGGTCTTTTTAGGTGGATAGACGACCCTTAACACTTCATCGTTTCCGGGGTCAACTTAAACTATGTGCCATCATGAACCGAGAAGTCCGGCGAAAAGATATCGTGATCGGCAACAAAGTCGGGATTGACCACAGAAACTTGGTCCAAGTGCATTATTGAAAGCTTCTACTATGCCTTCTTGACCCATCTGAATTGCCTGCATCCGATCTTCAAGAGTTTTATCTTTCGTTCTCGCAAGTCTCTTTATCCGCACGAAGTTCGGGAAGTTTTGGGATGAGATCGTGGCTTCCATCTCGGCCAGCTTGTCATCTTTCTCCTTAAGCTCAACAACAGCTTTTTCAAGTTTTTCATTAGCCAGCTTCAGTTCGGCCTCAGATGCTAGGCGCTTGGCTTCCAAATCCTCAGCTACCTTTTTGTGAAGATCCGCATCTTTCTGCGCTTTCTCAAGGTCGGCCCGGAGTGGACTCACAGCTTTCCGAGCAGCCTCGTACTTAGCCTCAAGATCTACACAAATATATGGAAAGCGTAAGTAAATTATAAAACCACTGAAGAATAAACAGAGATAGTATTGACGAACTTAGAAACTAGAAGCCATACCTTGGATTTTCAGAGCGGCATCCTTTTTCTCCTCTTTCACTAGATCAGCCATTCTCGACAGCACCGAGATTGAAACTCCAAAAGGATCAGCTTGGAACTCCTCGGTTTTGAGAGTCATATATGCTTTCGGATCAAAGGGGGCAGCAGACTTATGTTTTTTGCTTTTCTTTGAGAGTTCACTCAAATCAATCACGCTTTTAGCTCGGTCCTGAGGACTCGTTCTGGGGGGAAGACGACCTGATGTGATCTTTCTTTTTCTTGTTAAAGGCCGCTCTTCTTCTTCGCCAGCCACCTCGAAATGAACCACAGTAATAGGCTCGGCAGGAGTAATAGGTACTGCCGAAGTCCCTTCAGCTGCGACCCCACTACCAGTCCCGGCATTTTGTGCCCCCTGTTCAACTTCAGCAAGTGCAAGGGCTTTCAAAGCCGCCATCCTGCTCTTTGGGGCCATCTCGTCTGTAAAAGGAAAGTTCAGTTAGCAAACAAAATTATCAAACTTAACGGAAGTGTCAAAGATTAAACTCGACTAAGTATGGTTTAGAACCGACCTAAAACCTTCTCGACATGCTCAAACTTAACGGTTTCTACCAATAACTTAGTGTCGAAACCCCATTGATTGGGTCGGTGTTCGTTATTGGTAACAACCCGATCTGCGATATACATCAGCATCTTCAAAGTTTTCCGATCTTCCGCACTTAAATGCTCCTCCAAAACGGAATGTTTGATAGTCTCGTCGCGACGAGTCCAACCAAGAGGAAGTTTGGTGGTAAGAACGATGTCATTCTCGGCGTTGAAAGTGCCAACCCGATCTACTCATGCGCGGGCAACACCGGTTCCACCGAAAAACTTGTTTTTCCATTCATACTTCAAACTCTCTCGCACGGACGAAATACCCTTATGCCCGCCTAGATCGGAGGGTGTAATGCTCTAAACGGCGGGGTTTACCAACGTTCTTCTCGATCCGTTTATTTATTTGAAACATGTGTAAGAAAAGGCGCAAAGAGAGGGGCCGACCTAAATGTAGACATACGAGCTCGAAAGCACGCACGAAGGCCCAAGCATTGGGATGAAGTTGTGAAGGGCTACCTCTAATCTCGCCAATCTGATCGATCTTTGGAAAGCCGTGAATGGAGGTCGGATGCGCATGTGAGCTAAAGTCGTCCGAAGAGATTATGAACTTAAGAGAAGTGGGATAAGTAGCCACATGCTCGCTTTCTTTTCCATTCCATGAGCACGCCAGCGCTCGGGATCTTTCGAATAAAGCCTCTTGAAAAACCACTAAGATCGGATTAGAAGTCATCACCGAGCCGATACTCGAAGTGGTTCGGACACCCATGAATAATCTCGAGGGGTGCCCAAAGGGGATCCACGGGAGATCGACGTTGTTCTTTGCGAGAATCTTCGTACCCGCACAATAACTCAAAACTACCAAGTATCTTACGGTACTTGACTTCTCTCTCTCCACCGATATCTTCTTCTCTCCGGACACGGACAGATCGTCACCTTTTCTTCCATCCGATTCCGTCTCGGATTCAGAGTCATTCGAAGAGCTCGGATCTGAGTCAACGCCTACCTCAGCTGCAGGAATCAGATTATTATGCGTAGAGGAGGGAGTTGATGACTCTTCATCAGAAGCTCTCCTGCTCTCACTTTCCCTCGGCCCAGAGGGCATTTCTTCTTGTATCTCGGGGGCAGCCACTCTTTCCCTATCGGAAGGGTGAGAATCAGTCCTTGATCTTGATGCCATTAGCTTTCCGATGTCAGGACCTCGGGATTTACGAGCTTGCTCGGCCTGATCGATGAGTCGAAGCGTTTCGGCGCGAGTTGTTTGCTTAGTTTTCGCCAGTTTTTACCTACAGGAATGGGGGCAAGCTATCAGGGTAAATCGAATATAAAAGGGTTCGCGAAGGAGATCGGAACCCGACCGACAACCCCACCACGACAAAGAAGATTGCGGTGAGGCTAGATCTCGGCCGGAAAAACTAAGTACGAAATGCAGCAAAAAGAATAAAATCAAAAAGTAAAGTACTAACCTCAGAAGAAGCTTGGATATAAACAGAAAGAAAAACGATTGGAGATTAAGAGAGCAAGGTCGGAGGGCTCAGGTTCGCGAAGTCGGTAACTCAGAACAGGCGAAGAACTAAAAAAGATAAATAAACTACCCTCACCTGTATTTATAGGGATTTAGAAATGACCGTTACTATTCATTCGAAGCGACACACTCAATCAAATCAAAGCGACGCGAAAATCGAAGAGTCATCATTAAAAAGACACCTCGACTCCTGCAAACGGTCACATCTATCAACACAAGCATTTAATGCTCTGTCGAAAGAAGAATAAATATTAAAAAATTCCCAAATCGAAGCGTCACCAACACGCCACACCATCAAAGATCGGTGAGTAAGTTCAACCTCGACTATCTTTCAACCTCGGCACAAGAGTTCAACCTCGGTACAAAGGCCAAACCCAACATTTTTCAATCTCGGTAAAATAGTTTACTGCCACAAGATTACAAGTCTGGTTTCACCCAACATGTCAAACCGACTTGGGGGGCAACTGTTATGGAGAAATTCTGCACATGATATTTGCACCCTCTTCTGCTCAAAAGGCCAACTGATTGGGCCTTCAACGGCCAATGCCCATAATCATTCATCCAACAGCCTACCATGCGCCTCCACAACCAATGGTTCAGATGATTACACCCAAGTGCCTCCCAAACCTATAAATACTGCATTTATTCCAAGGAGAGAGGTACGCATTAATTACACATATATTTGCATTAACTCTACTGCTACTGACTTTAGCATCGGAGTGACTGTGCAGGTACACCCAACCTCAGCTCGGAACTTCAAGCTCAGACATTACCTATATTGATCAAAAACCTTATAACTTACCTACTATCTCGGACTTAATATATCCATAGATACGGTACAGACGGAATATATATATATATATATATATATATATATATATAACATAATTTTTCTTTTTTCAAATTTACACCTTTGAATCTTCAATGAAAACGTTGCTGCAATTTCGTTCACTATATATCCTTGCAGCATTGCCAACATATTTCTCCAACTAATTTGTACTAATGAACATCTATAACTTTGCAGGAACTTGCTATTGCTGAACTAGATGAGCAGCTAATATTCATAGGCCCTATATATAATATTAAAAGGCAAATATATCAACTGGATAAAGAAATGTGTTATTTTTTTTGTAACTTTTTAATTAGTTCCACAACAACAAATTTGATTTAGTTGTTTTTAAAACATTAAATGAAACTGAAAACATCTCCATGTTCTTAATAAAATATCATTTAAATTTTTCATCACTATCTACGGCTTATACTATTATAGGTCATTCGTCTTATTTGTGATCTCCATTTGATTATGTTCAGTTACCTCGGTTTCTATAACATTGAGCCTTCAAAATTTGAATTTTGGTTTGAGTACTAATGTGCAACATTTTGTATTGTCTTTTAACTTCAAACATCTAGAACTATATCTTATCAATCTAATAGAACATGAACAATTAACAACAAAGACTGACAATACAAACTATGCAGTTTCTGATTTATCTAATGCTATAACCACTGAGTTTGAGTGACAATTTCAGCTTCTATTGAGTATTGAAGTGGCATGTCAAATGAAAGGATACCATCAATATTTTGCATAAACCCAAGTTTCAGTTTATATCAGTGCAGATTTTGTTAAAAAATTAAATTAACCATTGATGTATAAATTGTCCATTGATAAAGGTTACCTAACGCATTGGCTTCAAAACCATACCCCAATAGCAAACCAGAATGATTACTAATAAACGCATTTGCCAACATTTCTTATAAACTAAAATTTAATAAGTTTTAGATCCATTAAATTAGAGTACATTATTAATTGGAACTCTGAAACTTTAATTGGGTAATGCTAAAGTTTTTCTCACTAAGCCGAGTCTGGGCAAAATTAATAAATAAATGTTGTACAACTTTTATTCTATTTCATATTATGAAAATAAAATTATATTTACTCCTACTTATTTACCTTTTAGAGACATATTTTTAGTTAACACTTTTTTTACATTGTAGAAATTAGTCTAACTAAAAATCATACCACGTAACGCGTTCAACCCGTGCAGATGCATGGGTATGTTACTAGTTTTGTTTAAAAAGAAACACAATGGAAATGAGTTAGATAACTGTTTTTCTTTGCAAGAGAATATTAAATTAATCAGAAGTACAACGTATTCCAACCTGTTACATAAATTAGCTACAAAGCAGAAATGAGGGATCCCTTTAATTTATATTTTTATATTAAGACGTGGACTAGTCCTCTTTACTTTCCTATTATCCTCATTAATCTCATCAAGAATCACGATTAAAGCCACTATGAATGCATAATCAATATTAGGATAAACCGTAACTGTGAAATGGTCTTTATCAAGCAATTTACTCCCAATTGTGTGCTTTTTATGCATCCGGGCAGCAATATTGTTAGATTCTCCAACATAAACAACGCAAGATCGCTCGAACCAACTACCTTTGACCTTAAAGTCACAAACATCTCCAGTGTTATTGGCTAGAAACACATCTAATGTGGTCCTAACTGGCTGAATTATGTGTGACCGCTTCAAAGTGAATATTAGATTTCCAGAATCTGTGCTTTCACCCCTGAAAGCTTCCCACCGATCATGGATAGATATCATCTGCATCAATAATACAACTTACAAAATGTAGAAATAGCGGACAAGCAGATAATAGCTACCGAATAATGGATAAACTAACTGATAACAATTTATGTTTTTAGTAAAACTAGCTGATAAATATAAATGATATGAAAGGGCATATTTAATTCATGATTAAATTATTCAATCATGACAAATTTTTTAAGAAGAAATTTTAGAAAAATAATAAGGATAAAAATGAAAAAAAAAGTGAGATGTTATACGCTACTATTTAAAAATATGCCAAACGTTGCCAAAAAAACGTTAAATTTTAGTGCTTACCAAACACATGTATTCGTCTCCCGCTAGTCAAATCCGCTAGTGGATGGGACTTGTCAAACTGAGGCTAACATAATTTAACTTTGTAAATTTAGGCGACAAAAATAGCAACACTAATAAATAAGGGGCTAAAATAAAAATTGGAAAACATAATGTTAAAACAGCAACAATAATAAATAGTGCAATACTTAGGTAATATTAAAAAATAAAAATACCCTAGATACTGGTTGTACTGGTTTAGAAATAATAAATAGTGAAATACTTAGGTAATATTAAAAAATAAAAACTTAATGCAATAAATAGTGCAATACTTAATGCATTAAAACAATAACAATAATAAATAGTGCAATACTTATTGACTATAGATGCTTGTTGTACTGGTTTAGAAATAAACACTTTTTGAAAAAATAAAAATAATAAAACTGCATTTATCACAATAGAATTATTCTATCGTTGGTGGTCATTTTCCTACTTTTTCTTTGAGATAGGACACCACAAAAAGATAAGGGCTAAAAATATAATTTAACTAATTCTTTTTAATCCTTCCATTTTGAATATCCATACCATTTTAGCAACTCTACAATATAACCCAAAATAACTTTCATAATAAAATAATTATATAAAATAATAATATTGCAACTAAAAATATTCTACAATTTAAATAATTAAATATAACAACGTATTACCAATACAATAATGCTATTTAGACAATATATTAGACAAATAATGCTACAAATATACGGTTTTGTATATACTGTAGGTCTCATACCACTCAAAAGTAACTATGTCTAATACGGTAGAATTTGTATTTACGGTGGAATCCGTATATTTGTCACTATATTTTGTCACTTTACTTGTCTAAATAGCCCTATTGTTACCAATATTCTCTAAAAGTACAATTTAGTCTGGTTGCTAATCACCATGAATCGCTGAGCACAATATGAGGAGTCATGAGATCAGAAGCTTTATTTTTCTAATTTTATTTCTTATATTTTAAATGGAAGAAAATGAGAGAGAGAGAGAGAAACCTTCCGGCGAAGAGTGACAAGGGGGGAACCGGCGGCATCGAGCAAGACACGACGATCACGAATGGTTACAAGAGAACCTCTAACTTTGAAGATGACGTTGTCATTGATATCAGTGACTCCGAAGCCGCCGTCTGCGATGGTCATTAGTTTCTTCACCACCGCCAGATCCACAGGGTAAGGAACACAATATTGAGGGCCGACCACAACGTTGGGGACCGTCAGCATCGGCGCGGGGGCCGGAGGTTGTGGTTGATAAGGAGGCTGTGGTTGTTGTTGATATGGAGGCTGTTGTTGATCATATGGAGGCTGTGGCTGCTGTGGTTGATATGGAGGCTGTGGTTGATATAGAGGCTGAGGCTGTGGTTGATATGGAGGCTGTGGTTGATATGGAGGTTGTGGTTCATATGGAGGCTGTGGTTGATATGGTGGTTGTGGTTGATATGGAGGAGGCTGTGGTTGTGGTTGATGTGGAGGTTGTGGTTCATATGGATAAGCCATGATTGTAGTTCTTCGATTTTCCCTTTCTGATTCTTGGGTTTCTTCTTTGTTCTTTTTGTATAAATATATAGTAGAACAAAAGTGGTTTTTTAACTCATGTACAGGCATGAAAACTGATATATACAGACAAAAAAGTGGTTTATAACGGAAAACAACTACACCTAGAACTAATTGTCAAAAAAAACTACACCTACAAATAAAAAAGAGAGATATACTATCTGATCAAAACACCTATCATAATCAAATACGTCTCCACGAAAACGCAAACACAACTCTTTGTCAAATCTCAAATAACTCCAAAAACTATATACCAAAATGAACATCCAACTACGTCTGTCTGCATGTCTTCATCATTATGGTTCACATATGAACCCGTTAATGATTGTTTTTTTTTTCTTTCTATATTTATGCTCACAAGAAATAGTGCTCCATTTGTAAACCCATGGTGCTGTTTTTTTATAAGCAAAATTAAATTAAGTTAAATTAAAGAAAGTAAAAGAGGTGCACCCTACTCCAAACGGTTACAATATTAAATAGGCTATTTTGACTTCAAGAATCCTACCATATTAAACATTCAATCTGAAAAATTAAGAGAAGCTCCTACCTATCGTATGAATAAACCATCCACAAGAATTTACCTTAATTTTAATACGAGCAATTAGAAATGTTAATTTTGGGAGTCGCAACATTTTAGAGATGGCGTACGTGTTGGTGGTGAACGAAGTGGCTGATTTGGCAAAGAGAAAGAAGGTAGATTATTTGATGTTTAAAGTGGATTTGAGTAGATATTTTGGGGTATATGATAGATAGGATGGGGTATATGAATAGAATCAGCCACTTTAGGTCTCCATACCTTTGGTAGGCATCTTAGGAGCTTTCTGACTTTAATTAGCTTGATTTGAGTAGATATTTCCCCCACATTTAAATTTCCATCGGTCTCTTTTCTAGATCGACCACATTGTGGGACAATTTCAATAGTTTTAATAGGAAATGGTTATTATGTAATTCGGAATTTTAAAAATAAATTTCTATTTCTTAAAAAAGTAATTTTTTTTATTGTTTGTTAACTTTTAGAAATAGAAAAACTTCCTTTAAAAAGTATAATCAAGTAAATCCTACGTATTGATTTAATCTTATTTTTTGGTACAATATTTGAGTCTACCTTATATGATATATATCTTAAAGACCAGGTCAGGTAAATCAATTTTAAAAGACTAAATCGAAACTTAAAATTAAATTAAAGGCGTCAAAACCCCCCACAAACTAAATATCCTTATGTAAACTAGAAATAGATGGAATGTTTAAAAAAAGATAACATTAACATTTTTTTTTTGAGATTTAACATGTTAACATTTTTATCCATAAAAGGCAAAATTCAGAAAATAAATTTAAAGGAAAAATTCTAAATTTAAAACAAACTAAAAGACCCCAAATGCAATTTTTCTTTCACATTTATATGTTCATAAATTGTTATCATTTCATTTCAATGAATTGCTCAAAATAGTTAAGTGTTGAATGAAACATTTAATTTATTCGTTTAATAAAATATACGTTGAATGTATATTACATTTATAACTTATTTTTAATAAGTTGGTCCCGTAGCTCAGTTGGTTAGAGCGTTGGTCTTATGAGCCGAAGGTCGCGGGTTCGAGCCCCGCCGGGACCAATTTTTAACTAATCATTGTTTCTTTTTCTTGTATAGAAATCTTCTCACCAATGACCTTCTGGAATTTCACATATTCTCACCACTGACCTTCTGGCATTTCACAATGTTGTAACGTTGTACGCAATACGTCTGGAATATATCATTTAATTAATCATTTTCTTCTTGCATATATAGCAATTTTCTCACCGACCTTCTGGCATTTCACAATGTTGTAACCTTGTAAGCAATACCTCATCTTGTAAGGAATATATCATAGATGATTTGTGTGTGATTTACAATAATGAACCCCTTGTAAGACCCCACCTTTCAAATTGTTGAGTTTATTGTCCTACTTTTCACTTCCACAGGGTTTGAGGCTCATGCTGCTTGACAATACACAAATCGTCTATTACTATCTTTATGGTGATAATTGTATATTTATACTAAATTATTTGTAGGTTCCAATTTATTAAATATAATATATATATATATATATATATATATATATATATATATATATATATATATATATATATATATATATATATATATATATATAACATATTTCATTCATACGATCATCACAATTATTTCATGTGTTGCATTGCTTTATTTCACCTACATTATAAATCTACAGGTATCTAATTTTGAACGAAACAATTTTGGCATTACTTTTTGTAATTGGCACAATACTGAAAATAACGAACTATTTCATTCAGTGACTCAACAGAGTATATTACAACATACATGGATCCATTGACTTTAACCGAATTGGGCTTGGACTTAATACAATTGGGCCCAATACTAGCTAAACCAACCAATATTACAAATACAGCCTACAAACTACTTACACACCTTCCCTTAAATTGGGAAATACTACAATTAACAGTTTAATACAATCAATCAACAGTCATACATGAGAAAACAGAGTAATGAAACAGAGCAATTGTAGCAGCAGAGTTGTGGCTTCAATCTTCAACTTTCTTCAAGCAACAGAGACCAAGACAGCTTCTTAACTTCATAAAACTCTCACTCTTCAATGCTTTGGTTAGTAAATCTGCAAGTTGTTCAGCAGTATTGTAATATTTGAGATCAATCACACCATCTTTACAAAGATTTCTAAGGAAGTGATACCTAACATCTATGTGCTTGGTTCTACCATACATCACAGGGTTTTTAGAAATCTTGATTGCAGAAATATTATCACACAAGACAGTTAAGGGACCATCATGTTTCCACTTCATTTCTTCTAGAATTCTAGTGAGCCATACACCTTGGCAAACACAATAAGTTGCAGAAACATATTCTGCTTCAGTGGAGGATAAAGTCACTATGGGTTGTTTCTTTGAGGCCCAAGACACAGCACCAGCACTCAAAATATACACAAATCTTGTTGTGCTCTTCCTATCATCCACATCCCCAGCATAATCACTGTCACAGTATCCTACAAGATCATTTTTATTCTGCTTCTATAAAGGATTCCCATCTCAGTAGTCCCCTTTAGGTATCTTAGCACTCTTTTTGCAGCAGTGAAGTGGTTTTCTGCAGGCTTATCCATAAAACGACTCAAGAGACTAACAGCATATGTAAGATCAGGTCTAGTGGCATTTAAGTACATTAAACTACCCACTAATTGTTTATATGCAGTAGCATCTACTTTTCTATCATCATCACTCCTAGAAAGCTTATGACCAGTAACTACAGGATTGTTCACTACCTTATTGTCATTCATTTTAAACTTGTTCAGTATCTCAGTTGCATACCTCTACTGCACAATGAAAATGCCTCTAGCATCTTGAGTAACTTCAACTCCAAGGAATAGTTTCATTCTTCCAAGATCAGTCATGTCAAAGTGTTTTTTCATTGAGTCCCTGAAATCATGAATCATCTTGTCATTACTACCAGTGTATAGCACATCATCCACATAAAGACTAACAATGATAAAATCACTATCATTCCTAGTTTTTGTGAATAATGTGTTCATGAGGACACTTTCTAAAGCCTTCCTTCTCAAAATAGGCCTCTATTTTGTTGTACCAAGCTCTAGGAGCTTGTTTCAACTCATACAATGCTTTCTTCAACTGATATACCATACTTTCCTTCCCCTTTTTCTTGTACCCATCTGGTTGGTCAATAAAAACACTCTCAAGCTCTCCATGAAGGAAAGCACTTTTCACATCAAGTTGGTAAACAATCCAACCCTTTTGTGCAACTATAGCTAAGATACACCTAATAGTGTCCCACCTAGCTACGGGGGCAAATACCTCAGAGTAGTCAATGCCATACTGTTGAGTATAGCCTTTTGCAACCAGGCGTGCCTTGTACTTCTCTACCTTTCTTGCTTCGTTAAACTTGGTTTTATAGATCCATTTAACCCAATTGTCTTTCCATTGCTAGGAAGATTTGTCAAAACCCATGTGTTATTCTTTTCGATAGATTCTATCTCATTATCCATTGCTTTTCTCCACCTCTCATCTTTAACTGCTTCTGTGAAGTTAATGGGGTCACTAGTAGTTTCAAGAACAGCTAAGCTATGAACATTATCCTCTTCACATACATCACTGCCACATTCTAATTCAGCTTTAAGAACATATTCATCAAGGTAAGAGGGTTGTCTTATAGGTCTCCTGTAACGCTCCAAATTTTATTAGAAGTTATTTGGAGTTGATTTGATAAGATTACATTATTTTGATTTATTGTGTGTTTGAGCCATTAAATTAGTTGAATAAATATATTTTTATATTTAAATGTGTTTTTATAAGCTATTTGTGATATATGATTGTTATTTATATTTATACTTATTTATTTTATTGTTATAAATATTAGTATTCTAGATGTTATTTACAATAGAGATTATTTTGGGGTAATGAGTTGTTAAAATATTGTGGTAGTGAAATTAGGCTTTAAAATGATTTAAAATAGACTTAGAGTTGTTTTTAGTTGCATACAACCCCTTTTCCTTACTAAACGCACCCTTTTCTCACTAAGCTAATGCGCAGACCCAGCCCTGAAACATGCAGCCCGTTCCTGAGGCCCAGACCCGACCCGGCGCTAGCTCCTCTTCTTCCCCTTCCTCGCGCAGCTGCTGCAGAAAAAGAAAATGGAAAAAAAAAACCTTGTTTCTTCCTCCCATGGAACTCCTCCATCAAGCCACGACGAACCCTCAAATTCAACAGTTCCACTTGGATTTCCCTTCTGAATCCGATTCTGATGCCCTTTTAACCGATTGAAGCATTTTTCTCGTGTTTTAAACTTTCCAGTTTCGAGTTTATTAACGTCACGAATTGGGCATCTCAAACCTTGTTTCTTCTTCCTCTCACACCGGTGATTCGCATTACTAGTCTTGTAGCTCAACCACGAAATCATAAGCAGCGCAATAGAAACGAACCAAGCCTCCTCTCCTCCCATCGGCTTGTAACTTGACCGTATGCTTCAAGGCTTTTTCGTTTGTGCACCTTGTCTTCGCTGAATCGATCTAGCACCACAATCTTGTGGTAAATGCATTCTGACTCCCGTTCTACATCACTTCACACAGTTTCTAGTTCTCAATCTTGATGGAAAACGATTCACGCCATTGTTGAATAGCCTTCCGAAGACAAGTCTTACTCGTTCTATTCAATTCGATTTGGTCCTTTGGATAGTTTGATTCGTGTTTTCTCAGATCCGAATGAAATGTCATATGCGAACAATTCCTCATGATGCATGCGCTTCGGATAGTACTTCCTTCAAAACACGACCGATTAATCAAGTAAATATTTTCCTATTATTCTTTTTCGATATTTGATGAATGTTTTTGTTTAATTATATGCCTTTGAGTCGAGCGACTATGCAATTGGATTTATAATATGCTCGAGAGTTCGTCATTGATCTTATTACTCCGTTGGAGTAAACTCGCAATCGAGGTTGGGGATTCTCATTTATATCTATAATAACTTGTATGATATGTGTTGTGTGTGGAATAGCCCTAGGATGGTTTGTTTGTATGAATTTTGTGTTAATTAATTGTTTGCTGTGGTATTTGATGATTAATTGATAAATGCTATGATGCTTAATGTTGGAAATAAGTGTGTTGTGAATTATTCATACCATGTGTTTGATTAAATGATTCAACGTGAAGAAATCTGAGAATGTGTGGATTTGATGATGTTGATTGATGGCCTAGATAGTGTATTGCCCAGTGAGTAATTAAGTGTGTGCATGTGCGTGGTCAGTGCACGTGGCGCCGATTTGCTAGAAACTTGCTTTGTGGGTGTGTGGTGTCTTTGTGTGTGTGTGTGTGTGTTGCGCTAAGTGGGGCACCAAAGTGGCTGCCCCTTGGCACCTAGGGTGCTTAAATGGAACCTAAGTGACGTATTTAGTCCCTAAGAATTAATTTAATCCTTGGTGTGACAAAATAGTCCCTAAGAATTAAATTAATCCTTGGAGTGACAAAATAGTCCCTTAGTATCCAATTAAGCCTAATATGTCAACACAAGTTCCTAAGTACCAAATTAATCATAACGCGTCAAAATAATCCTTGGGTACTAAATTAATCTTTGAAGTGTCAAAACGGTCCTTAGGTGTGGAAAAGGTCCTTATGGGGTGGTTGGGTCCTTAAGTGGAATTTAATTTAATAAATAAGTTGTGGTGGTGAGGTGATGATAAAATGATGGGTTAATGATTGATGTGGGCTTCGGCCAAAGTGGTGGGATAATACTCGATGTGATGAATTTATGAATGATGTGGGCTTCGGCCAAAAGCGGTGGGGGCTTCGGCCAAAGAGGTGAGTTGATAATTGATGTGATAAATTTATTGTGTGGTGATGCATTGTCATGGTGTCACATAAATCATATGCATATAAAAGCGGTGATGTGGCTTCGGCCAAAAGCGGTGATGTGGCTTCGGCCAAAAGTGGTGGGGGCTTCGGCCAAAGCGGTGGGTGCCCGACGGGGTTATTGAGGTGGTTATGGATCCACATGCATATTGCATACATGCATATACTCACACATTCGTAGAATTCTTGTTGATGCTTAATTAATTCATTATTGTTGTTTGTTGGCACTCTAATTGAATGGTAAAGGCCTTAATTGCTATGGATTGTTATTGCTAGATGTTTTCCTAATATAATGCTTATCTTACTTGTTATTATTTATGTAAAGAGACTCACCCTAGCATTTTTATGTTGCTCGCTCTCGTGGCGACATGCAGTGATTCCGAGTAAAGGTGTTCTGCGCTTCTCGAGTTATCGAGTCACCGATTAGTGACACGGGCGAGGATCGTAGTATAGTTATTTTATATTATGTATTCGAATCGATTTGGATTATGAACTGCGTATGTTGAACTTGTTTTATCTCTCCATTGTCTTTGTGAAACCATTTCTGGATAACTGTAAACTCTAAACAGGTTTTTGAGGGTTTCAACCCATGTGGCTATGTTATGTATTCCACGCACTAGATGCGTTTGGATTTTTAATACTCTTCCATAATGTTTTTATTAAAGGTAGCACTCCCGTTGAGGTGCGTGGAAATCTTTTCGGAAACTCTGATTTTTACTTAAGTTAATTAGCAAATATAGAATGGGGTGTTACATCTCCCAGTTCTACTCACACTTACAGGTTCTGTATCAGGTGCTTCAGAGTCCTCAGTGTTCATATCTGTGTGTTGCTCAGTGACTTCATGATCAGTATTGTCTCTACTGGGTTCTCTACTGGGTTCAATGTTCTCACTGGACTCTCCCTCAACTTGATCTCTCCCATTACTACTAGGTTCCTCCTCATAAAGTTGACACTCTCCATTAGAGTTTTGGCCACTCTTCCAATGCCACACCTCTTTCTCATCAAAAATTGCATCTTTACTAATTACAACTTTCTTAGTGACATGGTTGTAAAATCTATAAGCTTTGGATTCCTCACTCACTCCTAGAAAGGTACATTTGACACTCTTGTCATCAAGCTTCTTTCTATGAGCATCAGGGATGTGAACATGAGCAATACAACCAAAGACTCTCAAGTGACCAATAGAGGGTTTTGTTCCATTCCATGCTTTCTCAGGGGTACTATCTTTAAGGGAGGTAGTTGGACACCTATTCAGGATATAGAAGGACCATTTGACTGCCTCAGGCCAAAACTCTTTAGGTAACCTAGCTTCTTAATTAGGCTTCTAACCATATTCATAGTGGTCCTATTTTTCCTCTCTGCCACACCATTCTGTTGAGGGGTGTAGGCAGCAGTACTGAGCTGCCTCCTAATGCCTTGTTCAGCACAAAAATTCTTAAAGGCATCAGAGTTGAACTCCCCTCCCCTATCAGTCCTAAGGCAGCTAATTTCACATTGAGACTCTTTTTCAACCATAATTTTGAATCTCTTAAAGACTTCTAATGCAGCAGACTTTTCAGACAACAAATAGACCCAACCTTTCCTAGAAAAATCATCTATGAAGGATATAAATTACCTCTTGCCACTGTTGGATGTAGGAGAGATTGGTTCACAGATGTCTGAATGTATCATCTCAAGCTTCCTTGATGCCCTCCACTTGCTTCTTTTGGACTGAGCTTCTCTGTGTTGCCTTCCTATTAGACATTCTGCACAGTTCTTTGCTGATTCTTTAACACTGGGGAGCCCTTTCACCATTTGCTTCTGATGCAGTAGTTGAAGTCTTCCATAGCTCAAGTGCCCGTATCTCTTGTGCCACAACTCAGATACATCTTCATTGACCACTTGCAGACAGGTTGAAGGAGCAATAACAGTTGCCATTATAGTGAACACCTTATTTGTTGACATTTTGGAGCTTATGATCAAACCTTGTTGTTTATGATAAACTTGGCAGTAATCATCCTCGAAAACAACCTTTAATCCCTTCTGTTGGAGCTGTCCAATGGATATGAGATTGTTTTTAAGTTCTGGTATGTAGTAAATGTCACTGATCAACTGAACTCTGCCATCAATCCTAATCCTTATGCTTCTCTTTCCCATTACTGTAAGTCTCATATTGTTTCCCAGTTTCACAGTCTCTCTAAAAGTCTCATCTAGGTCAACAAACCATTCTTTTACTCCGCACATATGATTGCTACACCCCGAGTCCAAGAACCACCGATCGGTCTTCAGTTCCCGTTTTACCTCTTCATATGCCATGAGAAGAATTTCTTCATCCTCGTCAAACCCGACATAGTTGGCTTCTTTACTTTCAAGAGTGGGACATTCACTTTGATAATGCCCCATCTTGCGGCATTTGTAGCACTCAATGTGATCCTTTGATGCTTGCCTCCCCCTTCCTCTACCAGCACTACTAGTACTTCGACCTCGTCCCCTACCTCCATTTCTTGCAGGTTCAGATACTTTCAGGGCTTGTTCCTCTTCTTTCGGGCCCCTCATTCTTTGTTCTTCGACTATCAAGCTACTTTGCAAGGCGTCAATTGACATGTTATCAACGTCGTTGCCTTGCTCGATCGAGCATGCAACATAATTCCACTGTGTTGTCAAAGATCTCAAGATCTTGTCAACTATATCTGATTCAGTTAGTTTGGCGCCATGGGACTTCATCTTGTTTGCAATAACTAGGGTTCTTGAGACGTAATCAGTAGCACACTCCCCTTCTTTCATAGCAAGAATCTCAAATTCCTTCTTTAGGGCTTGCAATTGAGCCCGTTTTACCTTTGTTGACCCCTGATACTTGAGTTTCAACGAATCCCAGATATCCTTCGAGGTGTCGATCTTCATGATCGTTTCCAAAATACTCCGATCTAGGGCTTGGAACAGATAGTTCTTCGCCTTAAGATCCTTCAATTTCCCATCGGCAACCGTCTTCTGTACCTCTGGTGTTGCATTCGCCGGCAACTTTGGGATCCCGTTCTCAACGATTTCCCAGTAATCTTTTGAGCGAAGGAGATTTTCCATTAGCATAGCCCAAAATTCGTAGTGACCTTCGAATTTGGGAATAGCCGATTGCGAAAATCCTCCGTTTCCATTCTCTCGCTCCGCCATGACGACGGTTCTTGAAGCTCCGGTGAGCTTAAACGCAGGTCCGAGAAAAGCGCTCTGGTACCAATTGTTATTGGCACAATACTGAAAATAACGAACTACTTCATTCAGTGACTCAACAGAGTATATTACAACATACATGGATCCATTGACTTTAACCGAATTGGGCTTGGACTTAATACAATTGGGCCCAATACTAGCTAAACCAACCAATATTACAAATACAGCCTACAAACTACTTACACTTTTGGATTTATTAGTTAGTTCAAAAAACTGAAAACATTAAACCAGGACCAAACCAAGTCTTGCTGAATGCAAATAGAACACTTAGGCTCTGCGACACTGCTAAAAGTTATTTTCTAGTGTTCATTCTAAATAGGTAGTATTATATTAGAATGTGTGTGAGTATGTTGATTGATTTTGTTTGCATAAAATTAAATTAGTATTGATCTTTGATTTGTTGAATACCATTTTATTTGATATTTCAGAATACTGGAAGAGCGGTTGATCGTTGAGTGTGATGTTTGAAGAGTAATTGTTGATTCCGCTATGATATTTGTTGCACCCCGAAAAATCCGGTTTGGGTTTCTCGATGTACAACGTGGAAAATTTTTGAAGCCGCCACCAATATTTTAATTTTAAGACCAAAACATTGAAAAAAAGTCTTTTGAACAAGGCGGATGGTCTTTTGAAAACTAGAGATATAGGTTTGGGGGTCGATTACGTGTGAGGAAGGTAATAGCATCGCGACACGTCCTTTCTCTGCACCGAAAGGAACCTCTAACTAAATGTGTGGTTTTAACGTTTGATTTGAAAAATACCTAGATTTGCCTATTTATTTCTTGTTTGAAGATGAATGGGAAAACTTAATGAAAATTTTTATTTTTGGCGCTTGACGAGAGTTGGCCTCTCGCTCCTACGTATCTCCTGGTGTGATGGAGAATTCAAAGCTACGTAGTTCTTGGTTGTCATGAAAAGGTTTTTGTTTTTTATATTTTTAGTGAGTTTTGAAATAGGGCGAGTATTCAAATAATGATTAAACTAACAAAGGTTATGGGTAATCACCGCTAAGTACTCTTGAAAAATGGGAGTCACCACCACTAGTCGGGACGAACAAAGGTTACGATTGACCGTTAGTAGCGACTCGTTTTTTATTTGATCTTTTGAAAATGGTTTTCGGAAGAGATTAATTGGCACGAATGATCAAACTAACCAAAGTTATGGGTGACCATCGCTTATTGTTCTTTGGGAAAAGACATTGCCACCAATGGCTGAGGCGAACAAAGGTTACGATTAGCCACTAGCAACAATGGGTTTAAAAATGATTCTTTTTGTGTTATGTAAAATGCTAATGTTTATGGTTGCGAAAATGATTTTATATCATTTGCGCTTGGCGAGAACGTGGCTCGCTCCTACGTATCCCAAATGGGAATCAAAGCGACGTAGTTCTAATTTGAAGATGAAAATGTTTTTGAAAGGGTTTTGGAAAGGGGAAGAGCTTTCATAATGACCAAGCAAGCAAAGACTTTGAGTGATCATTACTAATAACTCTTGATAGCGTTCATGACAATCAAACAAGCTAAGGCTTTGGGTGATAGTCACTAATAACTTGCATTAATTAGGAAAGAGTTTGAAAGATTTTTGGGAAAAGAAGCGGAGTTATTATCAATAATTGGTTACAAAATTCAAACACATTCAATAATCAATTAATCATGAACATGTTGATCATCAACTAAGATTAAGCATGCCAATACAATCAAAAGATTTAATTGTCAAAGATGCAAGATAAAGTTCTCAAAACAATTGTGCGTGTGTGAGGAGGAGTGCATTTACCCTAATGACTCTATGCTACAACAAGCAAGTAGGCTTACGTCTTCATTAGGAGGTCATACACATGGAGGGAAGGGCACACTATTAAATCAAGACAATTTAAGTAGCATCCAAAACAAGTAAACAATTGATCATAGGCATAGAATGATCTTAGTTAAACTAATGAACATGTGAGCAATGATTTCTCAATAACATGAACAAAAAGAATTGCATCAAGGCTAAGGTAAGCCTATCCTTTGCAATATCTCACGAACCCTAAACCCTAAACTTACAATCTCATTTGTTATTCACTAAGAAATTAAAAAGGGAAGGTTGAATAATCTAAAATCATCTTCACCACTTTAAAACATGATGCACTAGGCATAAGTGGGAATCATATGATTTATCATCAACAATGGACAATAATAGTAAAACTAGAATACAAGAGCAAGTAAGTAAACACTAAAAACAAGTTGAATCACATAGAGCAATCCTCTCACTTTGAGAAAAGTGCACTAGGCACTAGTGAGAATCAACTTGTCTATCATCAACAACTAACAATAAGCAAACTAAAACAAGATTTAAATAAACACAACAACTAGGTTGAATCACATAGAGCAATCCTCTCACTTTGAGAAAAGTGCACTAAGCACTAGTGAGAATCGACGTGCCTATCATCAACAACTAACAATAAGCAAACTAAAACAAGATTTAAATAAACACAAAAACTAGGTTGAATCACATAGAGCAATCCTCTCACTTTGAGAAAAGTGCACTAGGCACTAGTGAGAATCAACTTGCCTATCATCAACAACTAACAATAACTAAAGTAGAACAAGAACACATAAACAAAGTTGAGTCCTTTCTAGCAATCTTCACCACTTAGATCAAGGTACACTAGGCACTAGTGGGAATCATATTGCTAGATCATCAACCAACAACAAAAATAACATTTAACACTAAAATGAAATACTAACAACAATATTAAACATCATCAAGCAAAGAACAACAATAAAATCAACTTGAAAATATTTTAATCATAAATATGTGAACCAAAGGAAACATAGGTCCACACAAAAAATTAACACAAAGCAACATAGATCCATTTATTTAAGGGTGAGAGGCACCTTAAACACCCAAACCTCCCGAGGTGTTTGTCAAAATGTTTAAGGCTCCTCTCACCAACAACAACAAACTACATTAGAGAAAAGTGATGATGATATGCAAAAATATGATGAAGAAAAGTGGGTTTTAATGCAAAAATGTTGAGGATGATGCAAGGGTTTTAGAGTATACCTTGGATCCAAGCTAGATTATGCAAGAAAGGGAAAGCAAGAACACAAATGAAGAAGATACCCAAGTGATGATGATTCTTTAGTTTTAGTGAAGGATGGAGGTAGTATGTGAGAGAGGAATGGAAAGGAGATGGATTGATGGTGTTTGGGTGGAGGAAAATAAAAAGATGGATGGAGGAGGAGGAGAGGGGGTGTTCAGCCAAGGAAAGGGAAGGAAAGGAGAGAGTTGTGTGTGTGAGAAAAATGAGAGGCCAAAAGATCCTTAGGTGTGAAAATGAGAGGGTATTTATAGAGTTGTTTTAGGTGCAGGGGGTAATTATGTCATTGTTCCTTACTAGGTGCTCTAGGATTGAGTTTTGAATTTGAATAAAGGGCTAGGATTAGAGATCACTTGGATTGTGGGTAGTGAGAAAACACAAAAATGAGAGTGAGGGGGAGAGTTTGTGTGAAAAACTTGTCTTATTGTGGGGTCAAGGGTATAATTGAGATGGAATGTTACCAAAGAGGAAATTTTGTGTTTTCTTGTGAAGAGGTGAGTGTAAATGGGTGGGGTAATTTACAAAAGAGGGCATAACTCTATGAGGGAAGAGAGAGAATTCGAAAATGGGGAAAAATGGGGGGAAAATTGCCTCTCTTTTTGGTCTTTTGTCTTATTGAGGACACTTTGTACTTTTTATTTGAATTTTGAATTTTTGGGCATGCAAATGAGAGTGCACCTATTGAAAATGTGTCCCATATTTTTGGGTCATATCTTAGGAATTGGGCCCAAAATTCCATGATATCACCATCCCCAAAATTGATTTGTTGACCTCACCTCAAAGGAAATGACCATTTTACCCTTTTATTCAAAAATTTGATTTTCATGCCAAAAGGTTTAATATTTATGCGCAAAAAATCACAATTAAGCACAAATCTTCCTCAAATAATTCATTGATGGTTGCTCAGTGATTTTGGGACGAAACCGTTTTTATTGTGAAATGACCAAAATGTCCTTTCACCCTAAAAACCCTAGTTCTTTGCCCAAAGCACATTTTCACTTCAAAAATGACTTTTCACCCTAGGAATGACCTCTAATACCTTGAAATGCATGTTGAATGGCTTGTCCTGAGGAATCGTCCCTTATTTGCGAAATGACTAAAATACCCTTTTGTACTGAAAAACCTTAGTTTGTCCAAAAAGCGCATTCCAACTCCAAAGCTTTGAAATAACTTTTAGAACCCTAAATGCAATGCATGATGCTATTTTCTCTTCTATTTATTTATTTTTGGGGAAAATTAGGGTTTTGACCTAAGCCGGACAAAATTGGGGTATGACAGCTGCCCCTCTTTATCTAGATTTTAACAAGGAATATGAATTGGCCGAAACATATTCCGAGGCAGAATTGAGATAAAGAATTCAGAAATTATACCGATTTTGTCTACTTAGGGAAAAACCCGAATTTTCTTTTCTTTTTTTTTATCTTCTAGTTTTTTTCTTTTTGGGTGAATGGATGCCAGCCAGAAATGACTGTAATGAATGAAGTGTCGACCCTCTGTAAGCCAACAAAAGCAGGAAATAGATTGGTGCCAACCTCAAAGCAGTAAAAAAGGGGAAGAAATAAAGCGGTAAAGAAAACAGTGAAGAAGGTATCGACCTCTGGTAAGCCGACCCTGCAGAAAATAAAGAAAGTGATAAGGAATGCACCGGTCGGCCTCTGGTAGGCCGACACTGGAGGAAATAAAGAAAGCGATAAAGAGTGTACCAGCCTCTGGTAGGCCGACACAAGCAGGAAATATGTTGGTGCCAACCCTCGAGCAAAGAAAAACAAGAAATAAAGCAGTAAAGATGGTATTGACCTCTGGTAGGCCGACACTGGCAGGAAATAAAGAAAGTGATAAAGAATGCAGTAAAGAAGGAGCGCTTGTGGCTCTGAAGGAACACTTGGGTTCTGAAGGAGCACTTGTGGCTCGAAGGAGCACACTGGGCTCGAAGGTGGCCTGTTCGAGCGGCCGAGGTTCAATATCAAGTTGTGGGGTGATACATTTTACCTTGATGGACTTACGCTTATGCTTTATACTGACACAGCTAGTCTGAAGGACACGAAGTCTGGGGGGCCGATCCGTCATGCTCAGTGATGACTTGGCAAAATGAAGGACACAAGATCTGAGGGGCCGATCCGTCATGCTCAGTGATGACTTGGCGAAATGAAGGTCGAGTTCAAAGTCGTTGTTTGGACTGTTGTTTTGAACTAAACTGAAGGACCCGTGTCCGATGATTCGCTTCGGTGCTCGATAACGACGGGATCCGAAGGGACGTATTGGTCTGAAGGGACACGTGGAGTCTGAAGGATTCGCAAATCCTGCTGATTGGATCGATTGAGATGGCCAACGCTTTGGCGTATTGAATTGAGGTACTGCATACGCCGATTGATGCACGAGGATGGTGCATGAAGCATGGGTGCATGTTATGCAAGGGCATGTTATGCATGAGCATGTTATGCGAGTGCATGCAATGCTATGATTTTGGTGTGATGATGCATGTGGTGGAACACTCTTGAGGTTTTCCTTTTGATTTGATTTTTCTTGATCAGTTTTCTTTTTCTGATCATCTATTTTTCATTTGCTTTTTTTTGAATGATCTTACTTGATCAGCTTTCTTTTTTTCTGATCATTTGTTTTTCATTTGCTCTTTTGCTCTTTTGGCTTTTCTTCTCTTCTTTTCTTTTGCTCTTTTTATGAAGTGCAGGTATGCGAATGCAAAATTTTGGTGTTTGATGATATGTAATGCTCTTGTGTTTTGATGAAATGACAAATGACATGCAATGGAAAACTTTTTCTTCTTTGCCTTTTTTCTATGAAATGTGAATATTGCTATTGTGCGAAATAAAATGATGAATAACATGAAATGATGAATGACATGGGATGTTTTAGCTTTCTTTTCTTCTATGAGATGCAAGTATTGATGTGATGCAACTGTATTGCTTTGATGTTTGATGATTTTTTGGTTCTTTTTGCTTTATGGAATGCTTTTGTTCTTTTGTATTTGCTTCTTCTTTGTAGTTTATGCAATGCAAATATCAACATAATGCTTTGATGTTTGAATGCAAGTGTATGTGGTGATTGATGCTTTGATGAATGAAATGCTCCTGTTCTAACTTCTGTTTGTTTCTTTTTTGCTTCTTCTATGAAATGCAAACATTAATATGATAAAATGCTCTGATGTGGAACATTTTTTTTGCTATGTGATGAATGCACAAAATGTGAGGATGCAAATGTAATGCTTTGATGTATATGCCATAATGAATAGATTGAAATGCCTAGATGCATGAGGTAAACATTTTTGTGATGATGAGATGCGAGACTTTGGATGCAAGGGATTGAGATGATTATTGACCATTCTGTTGAAAAAAATTGAATTTGATTCAAACTCCGGTGTTCTCAAGGTTTTTATTTACAAACAAGCTCACTTGTTTTCTCTTCCTTCCATGATGACTGAATTTTAGATATCATGTAATCAACTTGTGTTCTCTCTTTTTGAAGCATTGTCTAGTAAGCATGCATAGGAGTGCAAATGTGAATGAATGAGTCAGTTAACTTGGAATTGGTTTAGGGCATGGACATTTATGGCAAGTGAAGGAATGACAGACATGGTTATTACCGAAGCTCATGAGGGATCAAGAGATACAAGATTGCCCCAATTCAGGTCTACGATGAGTGAATAGCTTGCCACTGTCTAGTGGTGACAACAACTAGGGGTGTAGAAGATGATGAATTGGGAATGCTTCGGCTTTTGAAATGAACGGTGGAGCAAAAGAGATTTTGTCTCAACCCATAAAGTTTGATGTTGCCCCAGTCATAACAAGGATAAAGCTGCCCCAATTAGAATGACAAGGCCTTGTTTAGGATAGTGAGTTGAGCGATTGCCCCGGTGAGGTTTTATAGGAATGGATGAGGTGAAGGAATGAGAATGCACTTGCCCCACTTTGGAATGACATTTCAAACGGTTTCTTTGATTGAGGTTGTGAAAGGTGGCAGAGTTATGGTGATGGTTATGAACGGAGGGTGGTATGTGAATGGGATAGACGATGAGCAAATCTCCCCATGGTTGAGTGGAGTAAGAGGTGAAGGAAATGTCCCCTAGTACACATCTTTGGTTCTCTTTAAGGAAAACTCAAATGCAATGAAAGTTTTGACTTTTAGTATGAAAGAAGCCTCACCTGGTGATCACTAAACCTTGTTTTAATGCAACTTGAATGCATTTTAGAGTGCAAGTCTTTATTGTTTTGTCAGCTTTCTTTTTCTCGATTGTTTCTTTTCTCGAGGATTTTTCTTGATCGGCTTTTCTTTTTCGATCGTTTGTTTTTCTTTTGAGCAAACCCATCGTAAATAGATAAACTTATTTGTCCTAGGGTTAAAATTTGAGAAAACAAAAGCAATCGGTTATTGATCGGGATGGACTCTTCATGATTGTGATGTTTTGTGAAGAAGGGATGATTGAGCTTAATGAAGTGTTTGAGACTGATGGGTTGTTGGGTCTTATTCGGCATCGGCCAATGGTCAATGATTTATGAAGGAAATGGTTATTAGGTTTGATGAGGTGCTTGGGGCTTTATTAGGACAAGTTTGTGTTTCATGGTAGAATGGCTGAGGGTTTATGGAGGGTTAGGTGTTGAGGCCAAAGAAAATGTTTGCGGTCTTTATGAAAGGAGATATGATTTTACACAACAGAGTGTTGGAAAGTTTATGGAGACAAGGATCTCTGGTGTTTCATGGTGAAATATATCAGCTCACAATTTGTACTTCTTTTGTTTCTCTTTTTCTTGGTCCTTTTTTTTTTTGGATCTTTTTGTTTGATTGGGTTCTTTTCTTTTTGACCTCTTTCTTTTCTTTGGACTTGGGTGAGCTGATAAAGATGATATACCATTTTCGATGTGGAATTGATCCTTGTCTAGAGTGGTGGAGATATCCTGAGACTTTCTTGACTTGAGGTGGGCGGGAAAGGGAATTTTTGGATTTTGGATTTTCTTGAGGTTGTGGGAGGCGCCAACCTTCATTTCAAATTACGATTGCTTATTTTTTCGTGAAACCCGACAACAATTTATCTATCTATATGTGTTTGCTCTTTTGTTTGCATTTTCTTTTATGCCCTAATTTTTGCTGGACCGCTCTCTCATGAAGTTTTCAATCCAGGCGCTCCTTTTTGCCTAGGTGCCTTGCGGGTTTTCAACCTAGCGAGCTTGTTCTTCTCATTTATCTCTTCTTTTTCTTTTTCTTTTTGTTTTGGAAAGACTTGCACTAAAGGAATATAATGTCGATAAAGAAGGTTAGTGATCGCGAATTGCCTGACAGATGGAGGACTTAGAGTGTTAGTGAGAATGAACCAAAAAGTCAAGTATGCAATTGATGGGAGAGAATATGCGCTTTATGGGTGGACGGGCGGGATTAGACTTGGATGGTGATGATGACAAGGAAAGAAACCGATCGACTCAAACAAGAGAAACCGCACGTGTCGACACTTTCACTATAGGAATGCTTCACAGAGAGTCAACATTAGTTAGAACAATGAAAATTTCTTTTTTTTTTTTTTTTTTTTGAGCTGCTTAAGTCTTTTGTCATGGAATGGATGGGATGCAGTGCTTTTGAAAGAAATGCAAATGAGCTATTGATTTGAAAAACTGAGTGCCTTGGAACACCTAGAGTTTGCAACCAAGTAAGGATAAACCTTTTCAAAAATGATGATTGTTTTGCAAGAACGTCCCACTTCTCATCACAACTTTTATTTTATGCAATGAATGAATGAATAAATTATGATATGCAAGTATGATGCAAATGCGTGGAGAATGACCACTCGAAAAGTGTGGCTTATTCTAAATAATTTTGTTGTTTTTAATGCAAGACAAAATATGGAATGCCAATGCGAATGATGCAAAAATGATGCCCCCTTTTTTTTTCAAAATGATTTTTTTTAATTTTTTTAGTTTTTTAGAGGCGAGACAAGATACGAAATGCCAATGCCCCTTTTTTGAATGATGAGAGATGCAAAATCGGTGATATGAGACAACTGATTGTCGTTACACGAGTAACATGCATGAAACATTGAGTGGATCCCGACTCAATACTTCACACAATATTTCAAACGTTTGAAAATTAGTTGACTCAATTTAATTTTCTACTTGAAAATAAAACACGTGTGATCTGGTCAAAGTGTCTCGACATCGTAGAGAAGTAACATCTCAAATTTGTAGTCGACAAACAAATTTGAGATATTACCCTTCGTCGCTCAAAGGTGCACTTCTACCCATTAAGTCATCACATGAGGAAATTTTTCTTTGTTTCAAAAGGATGCATGCAGGGAGAAATGATGTATTCGAACAAAGTGATGAGGTTAATGAAATGATGCATGAGTGCCACATTGACGCTGATGTCCGCATTATTTGATGATGATTTTTGTACATGCACAGGGATGAATGTGATGCTTATGCAATCTTGATGATAATTGCTTCTTGTCTTATTTTCTTTTTATGCAATAAAGTGAAATGCATGATAACGCGTGGACATGCATGCAAAATGAAACGTTCAAGTGCTTATTTTTTTATGCCATGAAAAAGGGAAAAGGGGTACATGCGATGCATTTTCTAAAATCTAGTAGAAATCATACATTTTTGGATTTTTGTTTATTTGTTATGATATGAAAGAAAAATAATAATGCATGCGAGAAAATGGCGCGTTTGAGCTAAGGCTATATGAATAGCGGAATGATATATGCATGCAATATTGATGTGATGTCCACCTTTATTTGATGACGCTTTTTGCATAATTAAGGATGAATGAAATGCGATATGGATGATAATCGCTCGGTTTTCATTTTTCTTATGCAATGAAATGAAATGTGTGATGCTTACAATTACTTTCCTAATGCATGAGAGATATTGAATGGAGATGCATGTGAAATGAGGCGTTAATGTTTATTTTTGATTTGCGCATACGTAAAAGTATTAATGCGATGATGTGATATGAATGGACGATTTAAATGAGTGGGTGAATGAATGAACGAATGTGCATTTTGAATGAGGATGCCGTGAATCGCATCACTTGATGATTTTTCATGGTTATGAGCGAATGAAATACCATAGGGATGATAATTGTTTTTTTCAAAATTTTGTTTTATGTAATGCATGATGCCATGATGCAAAGTGCGGATGATGATTGTTTTTTGTTTTATTTTTAAACAATGAAATGGAATGCATGATACTAACAATTATTTTTAGTGCGTGGAAAGATATGATTCTTATGAAAATGCATGCAAAATGAGATGTTTGCATATATGATATGAAAAAGCATGTGATATGTTTCTAAAAAAAAATTATGCGAGAGAGTGCATGATGCTCGCAAATGATTTTTAATGCAAGGGGAAACATGATTTATTTTGAATGGAAATGTATGCAAAACGAGATGGTCACATGTTCATGATATGCAAAAAGCAATAATGCATGAGACACGTTCCTAATAAAATATGTTTTTTGGACTTTTTGACAAAATTAGGAAAAAACTTAGTGAATGGAAACGCACCCGCGTGGGGAATGCGCTCCCGACAAACCTAAATGAGATAGAGAAAAATGCGCATATGTATTTTTATTTAGTTTTCCCATGTTATGCAATGCAAAGATGCTTTTTGTATGAGAATGAGGTTGATGATGCTACTTTACATGCATGTGAAAAGCAAAGTAAAAAGGTTTTTTTTTTGTTTGGTGATTGAATTTTTGAGAAAATACAAGATATATGTCACCTCATATAGATGTTTATGAAAATGAAAAAATACATTTTTTGATTTTCGAAAATTCTTGAGGGAAAAATGACTAAACTAGATGCAACAATGCAACACACAATTGGGAACACCCTTGTGACCTAAAAAAAGGGGAAAAAAACCTACGATCTAGGGCAATTTAAAGGTAATCCTCCCATGTAGTTCTATTCACTCCCTCACAAGGCCACCAGAGCCACAGTCCCTTTCACAAAACTCCCCACAAATGCAGCAAACTGCTAAGTGTGAGGCATCATGAAAGAGCACAACTCTGGTTGAAACTTTCGCAAGTAGCCAAACGGACAAAGGTCCTGATGGGCTCTCACTACTCGAATCCACTCTCCTAAGTTTTTGCAGACCTGGGTTATGGTCTCTCTGTCAAAGCATATTATCTCAAGGTACAAGTGTAGTGTGTGTCAAGGGCATACCACTTAAAGCTACCCAACACATACCACCCCACCGCAAATGAAAGCCCCGAGCAGTCGGACAATAGCATGTTGTCTACCCTAGGGTTCAATATCAATCCAATATAAACTAGCCTAGGGTGCCAACAACAATGCACTTCTTACCTTAAGAAAGGGAGCTGAGAAGAGAGAAACATGATAAGAGAGGGGAAAATGCATGATTACCTTAAGAAAGGGAGCAAAGAAGGAGGGATCATGGGGATTGGAAGAATGCATGGGCATAAACAATAAAAGTAAATGAGTAGAAGAGGAGATAGGGAACAAACATAGAAGAAGACAAATGCATATGCCTACAATCAATGATAAGAAAGAAATGAAAAAATAATGAAGGCAAACAAGGTATTAGTTAAATCAACAATACATTAAACCACACATTTTAATTAGTTAGGCTTGACCCTCGTCTTTTAAAAAAGTCCCCAGTGAAGTCGCCAGCTGTTGCACCCCGAAAAATCCGGTTTGGGTTTCTCGATGTACGACGTGGAAAATTTTTGAAGCCGCCACCAATATTTTAATTTTAAGACCAAAACATTGAAAAAAAGTCTTTTGAACAAGGCGGATGGTCTTTTGAAAACTAGAGATATAGGTTCGGGGGTCGATTACGTGTGAGGAAGGTACTAGCACCGCACACGTCCTTTCTACCGAAAGGGAACCTCTAACTAAATGTGTGGTTTTAACGTTTGATTTGAAAAATACCTAGATTTGCCTATTTATTTCTTGGTTGAAGATGAATGGGAAAACTTAATGAAAATTTTTATTGTTGGCGCTTGACGAGAGTTGGCCTCTCGCTCCTACGTATCTCCTGGTGCGATGGAGAATTCAAAGCTACGTAGTTCTTGGTTGTCATGAAAAGGTTTTTGTTTTTTATATTTTTAGTGAGTTTTCGAAATAGGACGAGTATTCAGCGAATGATTAAACTAACAAAGGTTATGGGTAATCACCGCTAAGTACTCTTGAAAAATGGGAGTCACCACCACTAGTCAGACGAACAAAGGTTCTGATTAGCCACTAGCAACAATGGGTTTAAAAATGATTCTTTTGTGTTATGTAAAATGCTAATGTTTATGGTTGCGAAAATGATTTTTATCTGTTGCGCTTGACGAGAACGTGGCTCGCTCCTACGTACCCCAAATGAGAATCAAAGCGACGTAGTTCTAATTTGAAGATGAAAATGTTTTTGAAAGGGTTTTGGAAAGGGGAAGAGCTTTCATAATGACCAAGCAAGCAAAGACTTTGAGTGATCATTACTAATAACTCTTGATAGCGTTCATGACAATCAAACAAGCTAAGGCTTTGGGTGATAGTCACTAATAACTTGCATTAATTAGGAAAGAGTTTGAAAGATTTTTGGGAAAAGGGCGGAGTTATTATCAATAATTGGTTACAAAATTCAAACACATTCAATAATCAATTAATCATGAACATGTTGATCATCAACTAAGATTAAGCATGCCAATACAATCAAGAGATTTAATTGTCAAAGATGCAAGATAAAGTTCTCAAAACAATTGTGCGTGTGTGAGGAGGAGTGCATTTACCCTAATGACTCTATGCTACAACAAGCAAGTAGGCTTACGTCTTCATTAGGAGGTCATACACATGGAGGGAAGGGCACACTATTAAATCAAGACAATTTAAGTAGCATCCAAAACAAGTAAACAATTGATCATAGGCATAGAATGATCTTAGTTAAACTAATGAACATGTGAGCAATGATTTCTCAATAACATGAACAAAAGAATTGCATCAAGGCTAAGGTAAGCCTATCCTTTGCAATATCTCACGAACCCTAAACCCTAAACTTACAATCTCATTTGTTATTCACTAAGAAATTAAAAAGGGAAGGTTGAATAATCTAAAATCATCTTCACCACTTTAAAACATGATGCACTAGGCATAAGTGGGAATCATATGATTTATCATCAACAATGGACAATAATAGTAAAACTAGAATACAAGAGCAAGTAAGTAAACACTAAAAACAAGTTGAATCACATAGAGCAATCCTCTCACTTTGAGAAAAGTGCACTAGGCACTAGTGAGAATCAACTTGTCTATCATCAACAACTAACAATAAGCAAACTAAAACAAGATTTAAATAAACACAACAACTAGGTTGAATCACATAGAGCAATCCTCTCACTTTGAGAAAAGTGCACTAAGCACTAGTGAGAATCGACGTGCCTATCATCAACAACTAACAATAAGCAAACTAAAACAAGATTTAAATAAACACAAAAACTAGGTTGAATCACATAGAGCAATCCTCTCACTTTGAGAAAAGTGCACTAGGCACTAGTGAGAATCAACTTGCCTATCATCAACAACTAACAATAACTAAAGTAGAACAAGAACACATAAACAAAGTTGAGTCCTTTCTAGCAATCTTCACCACTTAGATCAAGGTACACTAGGCACTAGTGGGAATCATATTGCTAGATCATCAACCAACAACAAAAATAACATTTAACACTAAAATGAAATACTAACAACAATATTAAACATCATCAAGCAAAGAACAACAATAAAATCAACTTGAAAATATTTTAATCATAAATATGTGAACCAAAGGAAACATAGGTCCACACAAAAAAATTAACACAAAGCAACATAGATCCATTTATTTAAGGGTGAGAGGCACCTTAAACACCCAAACCTCCCGAGGTGTTTGTCAAAATGTTTAAGGCTCCTCTCACCAACAACAACAAACTACATTAGAGAAAAGTGATGATGATATGCAAAAATATGATGAAGAAAAGTGGGTTTTAATGCAAAAATGTTGAGGATGATGCAAGGGTTTTAGAGTATACCTTGGATCCAAGCTAGATTATGCAAGAAAGGGAAAGCAAGAACACAAATGAAGAAGATACCCAAGTGATGATGATTCTTTAGTTTTAGTGAAGGATGGAGGTAGTATGTGAGAGAGGAATGGAAAGGAGATGGATTGATGGTGTTTGGGTGGAGGAAAATAAAAGATGGATGGAGGAGGAGGAGAGGGGGTGTTCAGCCAAGGAAAGGGAAGGAAAGGAGAGAGTTGTGTGTGTGAGAAAATGAGAGGCCAAAAGATCCTTAGGTGTGAAAATGAGAGGGTATTTATAGAGTTGTTTTAGGTCAGGGGTAATTATGTCATTGTTCCTTACTAGGTGCTCTAGGATTGAGTTTTGAATTTGAATAAAGGGCTAGGATTAGAGATCACTTGGATTGTGGGTAGTGAGAAAACACAAAAATGAGAGTGAGGGGAGAGTTTGTGTGAAAAACTTGTCTTATTGTGGGGTCGAGGGTATAATTGAGATGGAATGTTACCAAAGAGGAAATTTTGTGTTTTCTTGTGAAGAGGTGAGTGTAAATGGGTGGGGTAATTTACAAAAGAGGGCATAACTCTATGAGGGAAGAGAGAGAATTCGAAAATGGGGAAAATGGGGGAAAATTGCCTCTCTTTTTGGTCCTTTTTGTCTTATTGAGGGGAACTTTGTACTTTTATTTGAATTTTGAATTTTTGGGCATGCAAATGAGAGTGCACCTATTGAAAATGTGTCCCATATTTTTGGGTCATATCTTAGGAATTGGGCCCAAAATTCCATGATATCACCATCCCCAAAATTGATTTGTTGACCTCACCTCAAAGGAAATGACCATTTTACCCTTTTATTCAAAAATTTGATTTTCATGCCAAAAGGTTTAATATTTATGTAAAAAATCACAATTAAGCACAAATCTTCCTCAAATAATTCATTGATGGTTGCTCAGTGATTTTGGGACGAAACCGTTTTTATTGTGAAATGACCAAAATGTCCTTTCACCCTAAAAACCCTAGTTCTTTGCCCAAAGCACATTTTCACTTCAAAAATGACTTTTCACCCTAGGAATGACCTCTAATACCTTGAAATACATGTTGAATGGCTTGTTCTGAGGAATCGTCCCTTATTTGCGAAATGACTAAAATACCCTTTTGTACTGAAAAACCTTAGTTTGTCCAAAAAGCGCATTCCAACTCCAAAGCTTTGAAATAACTTTTAGAACCCTAAATGCAATGCATGATGCTATTTTCTCTTCTATTTATTTATTTTTGGGGAAAATTAGGGTTTTGACCTAAGCCGGACAATATTGGGGTATGACAATATTCACATTCCAATTTTGTAGAGCCATTAATTTTATATCTAGAGAAACGACATTTTTCAATTTAGATGTATGGATAGTTTCAAATTTTTATTAGAGATATTGAAATTTTATGCTGATTTTGGATATATGTAGTTTTGAAGTATTAGAGATTATTGAATATTAATGTCCTTGAATATTACAAAACCGTAAATCAATTTCACCAAAGATAATGTGTTCTCTAACTGTTTGCGATCTATGAATGGAATGGAATATAGGGTACAAAGTGGAAGTGAAAAATGTAAGCAAACTTCTTATATAAGATAAGCTATAATAGCGTTTCTATATTTAGTGATGTTATATCGTGCCCTATGACAGCACTTTCCACTATATGTAAGTGTTGTCATAGGCTATACAAATAAAAGACCCGTGTGACGTATACCAACACTTTTAATTAGAAGCGCTGTAAAAAATATTCTATAACAGCATTTTAAAAGTGGAAAGTGTTGTTCAAAGTTACTTATAACAGTGCTTTTTGAGCGCTAAAAGCGCTGTTAAAACCTATAATAGTACTGGAAGAGACAGCTCTTTTATGCATTGCTATACTCGGTACATTTTTTAACAGAGTTGAACGAAAATCGTAAAAAAAAATGTCAACGTTACTAACATTTTAAAACTTAAATGACAAAATTAGAAAAGAAAAGAAAAAAACAGAGGATTGATCTAGTGTTTTGAATTAAGATAAATGACCCCGAGAGTAATTTTGTTATGCTTAAACCAACAAACGTTGTTATGATGCTCTCAAACGTAAAAACTTAAAGATATGTCGAAATATTACATTGAGCTAATTACTATTATTACTAAACTCTATTTTATTACAATTAACACTTTAAACATTTAAACTCAATTATATATATATATATATATATATATATATATATATATATATATATATATATATAAAGACGAGGAGAAATACTGAAATATCCAATGAAACAGACCACCAAGAGACTTTTGACACCACATCTCTACCCAAAACCTTAAGGTATTAGGTATATGGGTCCCTTCTTTTATATGTCATTCATATAATTTCATTCCTACTGTAGATGTGAGACTTAATTTACTCACACTTGAATTTTTCAACAATCTCCCCCTCAAGTGTGAGTCACCCACATTGCTAGCCGCTCCCCCACAGAGCCGAACCTTAGCTCTGATACCAGTTTGTTGGAGAGTCCGGGGGAGCACGAGGAGAGTCCCTTCTTTTATATATATATTATTGATGCATAGTCATCACCTGCATCAATCAATAATACAAGTTAAGTAAACACTAAGCTCTATTTAAGGGAGTATACATATGATGTATGATACTCATCATCACCACATACCATCAGCAATATTTGGCAGGGTGATGTTCCTGCTTTAAAGTTAGACAATCTCTATACGGATTACAACCTTCAAATTTTATAGTAAAATAAGTCGGTACACATGTTTATTATTAATTCAAGCAGAGACTTATCTATTCACAAATTAATCTCAGTACTGTTCACCTCGAGAAACTAGCTTAAGGCAAACTGGTATTCAAACTAGAAGCAATTAGTAATACTAATCAAAACTAGAAGTATTACTAATTTACTAAAAGTTTAGTACTTAGTACACCTTGGCTTTTGTTAGCAATTTAGTACACGTACCTACCGATACAATGTAGACTAGTCCAATTTACCGGTGAAGTTCAAATTGGAAGCATTTATTAATTAATTTACTAAAGCAATGGAACTATCATTCAAACCGGTACAAAAATCATAAATATAGTTTAATTAATTATTAAATTTATATTCTACTTTATAGTTTAAATTTTAAAAATCATAAATATTGTTCAGAAAAAAGTTGTTGGTTGTCTCCTCCCACCATCTCGGCTCCACCCCCATCTCCACTCTCACCTCTATTTCAGGTTCATATCGCTTCCTCCTAAACCCACTGACCCCCTTCATAGCCATTTTACCCCTACAGGCTACAACTTTTATGCTTCCCTTTTACACGCGCCATCCCTCTCTATCCCCTCTTTATTGCTTTCAGTAGTTACCAAGCCTTACCGAAAACCATTTATCCTTCAACCTATTTTCACCTTCTCTTCCATGACTTCTCAATTTTAGAACAAAATTTCTTGAGACCATTTGACCTTCAAATACGGGAAAAGTTTAGACATTCCATTTTTCTTCCCACACCAATTTCATGGAACTACTTTGTTCATCTTTGTGGAGCCTCTCGCCTTGTTTAGTGGCAGAGCCTGTTCAACGGTTGTGGTTCGTCAATGTTTCTGGTTCCTTGCTTGGCGGTGAGTCTGTGAAGGGTTTTCTTTTGTGGCATTATCTTGTTGGTTGTTTAGGTTTATTTAGTTTTGTTAATGAAATCTTTAAATTAGTTTATTATGAATTAGGTTTGTTCAGGTGTTGTCATATACGTATTATTAATTTCTAGTAGTTTTGGGTATTCTTCTTAATTATTGTCCATTGGTGAACTAATTTGGTGCTTTGTTTGTTAACAAAAAACTAAGACTAAGTATGATGTTGGTGGTCTATGTCCAGATTTCGGATTTGGATCATCTCATTCAACACTCTCTCAATTATCTTCTACACTCTCGATATCTCTATTAAAATACTTAAAACAATATATTTAAGAAAGAGAAGGTAAAATTTATGAGAGAAATAGAGAGCGTTGAATTAGAGGATCCAAATCCCCAAATTTCAATCAAATATTGCACACTTTAATTAAAAAAAAGTTTGTCAAGAAAATAAAAAAGTTAACGTGATATAATTGCGTATATATTCCTATAATTTTGTCAAACCTGTTACACTTCAACGTTGTGATTTGTCTTCATCCGAAGGAAGAAGTTTTAGATCCTCTATTAACTTCTCTTTATAAATTTCTCCAACTCTGCTAAGTGCTAATTCTATATCTTTTGTTTCTCTGATCCTCAACAAATCCAAATGGTGAGACACCCTTTATCAAAAAATGCCAACAGATACCTAAGAAAATTCCGAAAATGGCCACACTCCCCTTACAAAACATCATGGCACCACAACTTTGCTGAACAACAAGCCATGCAAATCCTCAAACAAGCAACCATTGAAAACCCTTCTTTCCCCCAAAAAAACAACAACAACCCTTTTCTCCTTTCCACTCTCATTGATTCCTTCAAATCTTATAGCTGTGAACCAACTCCAAAAGCTTACTTTTTTATCATCAAAACCTTAACAAACACCTCACAATTACAAGACATTCCTCCCATTCTAGACCACCTTGAACATATAGAAAAGTTTGAAACACCTGAGACAATCTTTATGTACCTTATAAAGTTCTATGGTCTTGTTGATAGGGTTCAAGATGCTGTTGAATTGTTCTTCAGAATCCCCAGGTTTAGATGCACACCAACTGTTTGTTCATTGAACTTGTTGCTTTCACTGCTTTGTAGGAAAAGTGAGTGCCTCAAAATGGTTCACAGATCTTATTAAAGAGTCAGCATATGAAAATTCGTCTCGAGGAATCGACTTTTAGGGTTTTGATTGAGGCATTGTGTAGAAGAAAGAGGTGGATTATGCCATTAAGATACTTAAATGTATGATAGAAGATGGTTATAGTATTGATGTGAAGATATGTTCATTGATCATATCATCATTGTGTGAACAAAAGGATTTGAATAGCGATGAAGCTTTGGTTGTTTGGAATTATATGAGGAAACTAGGGTTTTGTCCCGGTCTCTTGGATTGCACGAATATGATTCGGTTTTTGGTGAAGGAAGGGAAAGGTATGGATGCTATGGACATTCTGAGTCAGCTGAAACAAGATGGAATTAAGCCTGATATTGTTTGTTACACTATTGTTTTGAGTGGAATTGTTGCAGAAGGAGATTTTGTTAAGGTAGATGAACTGTTTGATGAAATGCTTGTATTAGGACTCATTCCTGATATTTATACTTACAATGTGTATATAAATGGTTTGTGTAAACAGAATAATGTAGATGAAGCTCTTAAGGTTGTTGTTTCTATGGAAAAATTAGGATGCAAACCAAATGTAGTTACTTGCAATATTTTATTGGGTGCTTTGTCTGTGGCAGGGGATTTAAGTAAAGCAAAGGGGTAATGAAGGAAATGGGGTTGAAGGGTGTTGAGCTAAACTTGCATACATATAGGATAATGCTTGATGGTTTGGTTAATAAAGGTGAGATTGGAGAAGCATGTCTTTTTTTGGAGGAAATGTTGGAGAAGTGTTTTTATCCTAGATCATCAACATTTGATAATATCATAGTTCAAATGTGCCAAAAAGGGTTGATTACTGAAGCAGTGACATTGGTTGGTAAAAATATTGGAAAGAGTTTTGCTCCAGGAGTTAGGGCCTGGGAAGCACTGCTTTTTAACTTGGGATCTGAGATTAATTATTCAGAAACCACATTTATTGGATTGTTGAGCATAAAATAATCTCAGTGACTATGATGATCATAAGGTCCTAAGATGATAAACTCACAAGAGTTTGACAACTGTGATCTATTTCTGTTTCTGTATTGCAGATATTTTTTTTTTTGGTCTGTAGATAGAGCGGCGAGCATCACTTGAATCTCATCCATAAACTCACAAGAGTTTGACAACAATGATTTTTCAAAAAAAGAAGATAAAATCTTTAAAATGATAATATTCCCCATACATAGAATGAGACCATAAATATCTGATATTTAAGTACTCACATAGATATTTTTTAACAGAGTTAAATGGAAATTATAAAAAAGTCAATGTTGCTAATGTTTTAGAACTTAAATAAATGACCTTGAAAAATCAAAGATAGACTAATCTAGTGTTTTAAATTAAGATAAAGGATATTGAGAGCAATGTTTGAAAACCAGACCGGTCATTTAATCGGTGAAGGCAGTGGTTCAAGGTTCAATAATCCAATTGTGTTTGAACCGGACCGACCAGTGAATCAGTGAAGACACTAATTATATGGTATATTAAGTGATAAATTTTAGATAAAACTAAATTATAAACTAAGATAAAATAATTATTACATGTATTTCATAGGACAATATTAATCAAAAAGATAAATAAAAAGATATGTATATGTAATTTTATAACTTGACATTGCCTTTTATTTAACTAAAAAGTTTTTTTTTTTAATTTGAAACTAGAATTTTAATTTTTTTTTAAAATAGGTTGGTTCAACCCGATTCCACATATCTGGTTTTCACTGGTTCAGTCCCGGTTTGATCGATCCCCACTGATTCTAAGACATTTTGATTTCGACAGTGAACCAGATCAGTTACCTTTCCGGTTGGACCGGCCGCTTAGGCCCCTTTCTCTAAACACTGCTTGAGAGTAATTTGCCTTACTTAACCATCAAAAGTTGACATTATGCTCCCAAACAAAAAAACTAAAAGATCAAGATGTCGAAATATTGGAAGACTTTTGGTAAACACAAATCCACAGTTGACTTCATTCAATATATGATGCACTAGATTTTATTTATAAGAACATATAACATATATACATTAAAATTTGTTTACAAATTAACTAATTAAAAAAAATGTAATATCACATATCATACACACTATTACTATAACATTCTCCTTAACGAGTAATGAAAAGTGTTAGCAACACTCTCTTTGACACTTTCCTTTCAACACACTCACTCCATGATTGATTAAAATTCACTTGTGTTCCACCATTTTGAAAATGAGCCCCACTAATTAGTGAGATCCACATGAATTTTAATCGATCATAGAGTGAGTATCGGAGAAAGAGTTAAAAAGAGTGTTGCTATCATTTTTGATAATTGACTAGATACTTATTCTCTCACTTTTTTAATGGAAGGTCATATATTTCAAACGACTACTTCAAATGAGATCTATGATGATGACTATTAGCACCCTTGTGATTAATCCCATCAAGAATCACGATTAGCGCCACTATAAAAGCATGATCAACATTAGGATAAACTGTGATCATGAAATGATCTTTACCAACCAAAATACTTTGGACAGTACGCTTTTTGTGCATCTCAGCAACAATGTTGTTAGATTCACCAGCATAAATAATGCAAGATCGTTCGAACCAACTACCTTTGACCTTAAAGTCACAAACATCTTCTCTAGTGGTGTTATTGGCTAAATACACATTTAATTTGGTCTTAAATTGCATTAGGGACGATCGCCTCAATGTAAATATTAGATCTTTAGCATCTGTGCTTTCACCTCGGAAAGCTTCCCACCGATCACGCATAGTCATCATCTACATCAATTATACAACTTACTTCAAACATTTAAACTCAATTGTATATGATTTTTTGTGTTGTTTAACTTGAAAGTTAGTCGAAGGATCGACTAATAGCTTTCAAATATGATCTTCTGTATGAGTGTACGTGCTTTCTTTTGCAATTTTTATTTTTATATTTTAAATGGAAGCAAAAGAGAGAGAGAGAGAGGAACCTTCTTGCGTAGGGTGGCAATCGGATAACCGGTTGCATCAACCAAGACACGACGATCAGAAAGGCTTAAGAAAGAACCCTTAACTTTGAAGACGATGTTTTTGTTTATATCAGTGACGGCGAAGCTGCCATTGGCGATGGTCATCACTTTCTTCACCACCGCTAGATCCACGGGGTAAGGAGCACAATACTGAGGGCTAATCACGGCGTTGGGGATCGCCAGCGTCGGCGCAGAGGCGGAGGGCTGTGGTGGATAAGCATAAGGAGAAGCCATGATGGGGAGTATATATGAAGAAGATCAGATTGTTATTTTAGTATGTGGGAAATTTGGAACAATAGGATCGTATATATAAAAGCTTTATTATCCTATTATGTATAAAGAAATGAAGAATCACGCAGCTGCTTGGATGTTATTTTTCCATTGGCAAATATTACGGTATAATATACTAGTTATCAGAAAGAATGAACGCGTGAGTGATGATGTAGAAGAAGAAATGGTCTACAATTAAGCCTGGTCTGAAAAATATTCATGGTTGTCCCTTGAACAATTAAAAGTTACAACATGGTTTTTAAAGTTTGTTCACAATCACATGCGAATTGGTCAAATGATCGACTATAATTAAGAACAAGTAAACACGGTTTTATAAGGTTGAGATTTTAAATTCACTTAACAGCAAAGTGGTAGACTACCTCAAACTAGAGGTATCAATTTTTATCTAGCTGAATATGTTGGCTCGATGACCCAGTGTTTTCAGTTAGGTTGGGCTCGCTAAACAGAGAAACAGAAAACCCTAGGTGGTTTTAGCTCAGCTCAATTTTTTTTGATAAGTCAAAAATTCATTGATGAATGGCACAAGAGGTACCACACCCAAATACAATTCACAAGATAATCAATTTTCGCCTCCAAATGATACCCCACTTAGTGTACAATTACACCACCTACCAAACTCAATTGAGGACTTAGGATCTATTTTTTGAGAGAACCATCAACGTCAATTAACCCAGCTCAATTAATGGTCCATGGGCCAAAATGAACTCTTTTTTTAATAATGATATTTGGACAAAAGTTTTCAGCCAAATAACCAACCTACAACATCAATTAACCAAGTTTTTTAGGCAACGCTCCTCAAAAATTAGTGAACTCTCTCTCAGTTGTTTCGTTTATTATTATATGTAGTTTATTTTTTCATGTTGTTTAGTATATTTTGTTGTTTATTTGTTTATGTTGTTTATTTGGCTACACTAGTTAAATAATAAAATTTGCCAATGAAAAAAAAACAAATAAAATAGACACAAAAAGTAAAATTTCATTTCATTTCATTGAACAAAAACTAAAATAAACTACATATGTGAGCCGCATGTGGAGTCTCCGAACTGACTGTCAGAAGAGTCAGAGTCAGTGGGATTCTGAGAATCACTGTTAGTGGGGTCCTCAGCCTGTTCCCGAGCCCCTTTATGAACCTTGTAGTCATCCTCAGTACTAGAATCTGAGTCAGGGTCAGTGTTTGACCTCTCTGACTCAGAGGTCACGTCAGACTCAGCATCGGCTTCGCAGACATCGAAGCGCTCCCCACCACTGTAGTTAATCTGGAGAGAGACGCTGTCAAACTGACCGGAGTAGCCGTAGGCTCTAAGGAACTTTTCGGTGTCCACGAAGATTATTCCATCCCCGTCATTGGAGCCAAAAACTGTGACTCCAACATCCGTATCGAATGCCACTGACTCGGGCAATGGTTCTAGCTCTCCAAGGACGCAAATCTCCCCAGTGTTCCGATCAACGGTAACAAAGAAAGTAGGCATACCTGAAAAAAATGAAAAAACATAGATTCAGTGCTGTTCGGCCTTGCATAACCGATCAAAACTCAGCACGGATCGGCGAACGCCTGATCGATGCAGATCGACTTCGCTGTGTCGAACCGTGCTGAAACTGAATGAAAGGAAGCAAAAACAACTGTTCGGCGCACGCCTAGTCGATTTGGGTCGACCTCTGCACGACCGAACAGTCGTGAAACAGAGACCAAAAACAAGAAAAATGGAAGGAGATAGAAGGGGAGAGAGACATTACCTTTCAAAATGAAGGAGGAGGACAACAGTGGGAGGTGGAGCGCGAACGAAGGAGGAGGAGGAGGAGGAGGAGAGTGTGTGAAGGGGGTTCTAGAGTGGGAAAGTGGTGAAGTGTGAGGGTGTGTGTGTGTTTTGGGGGTTTTTTAAAGAAAAATAATTGGACAGTAGGGCCATTTTTGGAATAATGGGTCGATGGGGGATTCTAGGGAGTAGAGGGGTTCTAAGAAGCATGGGCCATAGATAACTGACCTGGCCCAGTCCAACACACTTCTACATTTTGACCCATTGAGCTGTGCCGTAAGACCCATTGGAGGAATAGAGTTCTGATTTAGAGAGAATGTCGTTGAAGTTTAGAGAGTTTGTTTAGGTGTGACAAAAATGGGAAGGTGAGTCTCAAAACGTATATCGGGTTTGAGTATGTGAATGATAAAGGCACAATGGGGAATGTCACCTCATGGCTAAACCTTAGAAAGGTTAGGAATGGTGGTTATGACATTGATTCGCTAGGCGTAGTGAATTTGATTTATTTACCAAACCCATCAATATGGAGATTCCAATTTATATTCACTATGGTAGATTGTACAATGTACAGTAAGGTCGCTTTTTTCAATAGCACTTCCTAGTGAAATGCTAGTGAAAACAAGGCATAAAACATTTAATAGTATTTTGTTGAAAAACCTGTATTCCTGTAATATAGATAGACCCTAAGACAGCGCTTATCTAATAAAGCCTATTTAAGGTAGATGCAATGAATATAATAACGCTTCCTTTGTAGATGCGAGAGTAGATAGAGCTTATTCATGAATATGTTGTTTACTTTCACCTGAGGTAGTGTTTTCTTAAGGAGCGTGTCTATTTCTTTTCCCTAAATTTTAATGTCTCCCCTCTCCCTGTTTTGCTTCCTTCTACCTCATTGTGGATTTCGTTGGAAGGAAGGAGTGTCATTGCATGCCCTTTCTCACTCCCGAAAATGATTTTTCCACCAAAGAACATGTACTTCTTTGATTTACTTTGTTGAAATTTAGATTTTCATGGTTATGCATCGTTGGATTTTGCTGCTTTTATAATTAGGGTTCAAAATATATAATACTGATGATATCAAAATCTTTTGGTGGTAAATCAACGAGGGAGGTGTTCTGGCCCAGTTTGGGGTTGGCAGCAACATATGTTCTAGTAGTCGACCACCTTCTACTCCTTCAGCTACGAAGACAAAGCAACTCAAGCAGTTGGTGTAGACTCAGATGGAGCTGCTGCAGACTATGCTGCACGATCTGCACTACTCGACAGGAGCTGCAGACTCAATCACACACCTCTAATCAGTCGCTAAAAAAGATGCAGAATGATTTTGTGAGGGTGGTCCGTAAGCAGGAGCTGATGTATAAGTATTTTCAGAATATGCAGCAAGTTGAGAAGTCTGGGGAGGGTGAGGAGGCTGAGAAGTCCGATGGTGGCACCTATTAGGACTTGTTGTATTATTAGTTTGACATTTCAGTATTTTGTTCTAACGTTTCAGATTTTGTTATAACATTTCAGACTAAGTTATGTTGATTTGAATTTTATTCAAATATTTTCGAAATATTTATTTTAAATTGTTTTACCTATTTCAAATTTTATTATTTATTAATAAAATAAAATAAGCAGGTTTATAAAAAAATTAGTCAGGTAGCGAGGGCCATAGAGAGACTTAGCTATGGAACTGTGGCGCGTGACAGTCAGAATTGGGATGCGTGGCTCCCAAACTTAGCGAGGGAAATTTGAATCCCACGCTAACTAGCGAGGGAACTGTCCCACACAAATTAGCGACAAATTCAAATTCCGCCGCTAAGCCTATAGCGAGGAGGTCACAAATTCCCTCACAATTGACAGTTAACGATAGAAATATTCTTGTTAGCGAGGGAATTAGCTGTCGCTTATCCCTTTTTTTGTAGCCGAAACAATCTCAAAAGGCAGATAAAAAAAATAAAATTAGTAATTTTCATTATCGACTTTAACAAAATTTTGGTAATGAAAAAGACTTATTTTGTCTGAAGTAAAAGTAAAAGTAGAAATTTGTATTATCTTATTGATTTCATTTTTATTTGTTTATTTTTTGTCTTAAGTAAAAGTAAAAGACAGATAAAAAAACTCAAAAAGCCTTTAATAGGTCCTTTAATTTGCATCTAGTCTTTGTAAACAAGTTGAAGCAAGAGAAAGATAACGTAAACTGACTGGAAAATACCTCATATATCCTTTCTATTGGCTAGATTACAATGCAAAGGGGGGCATTTGTTGACACCTAAAAATTGGTAAGTTGCTAGTCGAATGAGCCCTTAGCCGAGGTTAATGCATAGCCGAGTCTAAGTGAGCGATTGCTTAATGTTCATAAAGATCAGTTCTAAAAGGTCTATAAGAGATTTTATGCTTCTCAAGTAACTCTTATTTTCTCAAGTTTTCTCTAAATAGAACCTATAGAAGGCCATGGATAATTATCGATTGCCTCAGCAGAGCATGAGTAATTCAGTCGAGGGACTAATGGCTAATGTAGTAGTTGAAGGTTTGGTAGCCGTGGATGTTATTGCTACCATAAGGAAGTTATTTTGAAAGCAGACAAACCATATGCGTGGAAGTTATATATGTTAAAAACTGCAAAGAAAAACGTGAAATAGTTAAGAAACATGTTTAGGCGCCTAAGATTTACGAAGTGACAATTATTTTCAATGATATGTGCTAATAGGCTTTGGTGGGGCGGTTTCCTAGGTTCTTAGCGCATATTAAGTTTAATGTACGTTATTTTTAGTCGAGTAATTATTTGAATAAAGAATCACAAGACTCAAGCTTCAGCGGATCCTCCGCTAATTCTAAGATTGGCAATAAGAGTTATAACCAATTTTGTTAAGGAATTCCTTCGGAAGAATGGACAAGAGTATTTTTCATTTTGAAAACAAACTTGTATATATCTCTCTCCCTCTCACTACAAACAAAAATACTAAAATAGCTTATGAAATACCCAACAAAATATAGACCTTTTGGCAAAAAAAAAAAAAGACTATTTCGACAAGTAGATACAAATAAGTGGAAAATAAGTTATATGTAATTAGACTATTACATCTTTTCATAATTTCAAATTAGTGTTTGCACCTAGCTTGTGAATTCTTTTCAACAACTAACTTATAAACACCATTAATATTTTAGTTGAAAAACTCTGTAAACTAAAAGTTAATTCAAATTTATTTCCAGTTAAAGAAAAGTAAATCCAAGTTAGATTCAAATCTAAAAACCTTTGTCGGTGCAAAGAAACTAAACTACTTTATTATGAGGCCCACATATATGAAAATGAAAACTCTTACTACAAAGCAATTTCTGTTTAAGATGAGGCAAGTGATAGAGAGAAACCAATTTTCTTTATCACAGTGATAGTGAAAGTAAAAGAAAAACATGTGAGTGAGTCAATCACTAATTAGAATACATAATCGTGTAACATCAATATCTTAATAGGTACACATAAATGAATAATTGAGTTTTAATAGAAATAGAATGGTCCCCTATTATGTTCCAAAGTGTTAGTGAGTTGATGAATTTTACCATAAATAAATTGTCACCTTAATTGTGATGTACAAAAAATAATGATGGTAAGTAAAACTCGGCTTGGGATTACATCACTAAACCATGTGTTTAGTAGCCGTAACTAAATCAATAATAGTCATTGGATGGTCAATTTTTTAATGAAATTTCATCCAATGGTTATTATTGAATAAGGGCATTTTTGTATTCTCCAATATTCCTAGTATTAATTAAATTTAATTATCCATTAAATTGATTCCTATTTTCTTGGACAAGTTTTCAACTTTTTCTTCTTCATTGATTGATCAATTTCACGTTAGTTTTTATCTTCTTTCTTCTTTCTTATAATTTCTTTCTTCTTCCTTCTTTCATCGTTCAATTTAATTTTTTTTTCTACGTTCACTTTTCATCTTTCTTCTTTCTTTCTTCTTTCTTCAATGCCACGTTCACGTTTCTTCTTTCTTCTTTGAAATACGTCATTGAAGCACACTATTCGTTTACGTTATTGATGTCTAATTACGGGGTTGATAAACATTGAACCAATATCAGTTTTTCACAGTTACTTGCAACAAAGTCTTTTCTTTCTCATTGGTAACTTGTCCACACTCTTAATCGCGACAATGAACACATGTTTACACTATCTATATCGACAATTAACCAGTGTTATTCACTTATGTGGTTATTAAACTTTATAACGACAAGTTGCCTATTTATGAATAACCAAAGATCTATAATTAGTTGGTTAGAGCTTAGGTAACAAATTCTGTAATTATGTGGTTAGTGTTACATTTTATTGTCACGTTTTTTAGTTACAAGTATAACGACAAATTTCCTATTTTATATGAATAACCGAACCTCTGTAATTAGGTGGCTAGAGCCAATTAACCCAAAGTATTAAATTTTGTGGTTAACAATAAACTAACCGAAGTTATGTGACTTCGTGGTTAGACAATCGACATGTCCGTACTTATGTGATTAGACAACCACAAACTTACTGAATAAATGTTAGTTGCTTCTACCCAGAAAATTACGATACTTTGGGTATTCATACACTAACCACACGGTTGAACAATATTGGTTAGCTAATCTTGTGAGACAGATAAATGTATGAGCATAAGAGAAAATGAATTTTGGGTAATCTTTATGTTCAATTAAATTGTTTGGTATAGCCATTTGTTTTCCCACATGTTGTTGTACACCTTTTGAATCAATATTCCTTTTAATATTGATGTTGCGTGCGTTTTTTTTTTTTGGATCCATTCCTTTTATTATTGATGATTTCCTGCGTTTTTTTAAATTGTTTGGATCCATTCTTAATATTCTTTTTAATTGTTTGGATCCATTCTTGATGATGGGTTTGAAACGTTTCAGGTTTCTATTTACTCTGTTTGCACTTTCCTATTTTTTTGGCACCCATTAAGCACGTTTTTTATTTAATTGATTCAATATTTAATGCCTAATAATTAGGAAAACAAAAATTAATTGAATTTGTAAAATTATATTTTTATTAATTTGTAGGGGACCAATTTACCCTTTTAGTGATGGTAACTAAATAGGCTATATAGTGACATAAACTATACTCGTAAAACTCATAGGGTTTTTTTTTACCCTCCTCCTTGTCACTCCCACCCCCATAAATACAAAAAACCTAAAAATGCCCCTCAAATTTTATAAAAAAAGGGACTAGACCCCACCACCCAATAGGAATCCCGAATTTACCTTAAAAAAAGGTAATTCCGGGAATTTGGTGTCTTTTTTCCCGGATTTAGCTCAACACGTTGGTAATTCTGGTTCGGGATTTTTGAACCGAATTTATCTCCCCAAAAGGTAAATCCGAAATTTATTTTTAATTTTTCCCGGAAATACCTTTTTTAAAGGTAAATTCGGTTCACAAAATGTGAACCGAATTTACCTCTAAAAAAGGTATTTCCGGGATTATTTTTTTTTGGTTTTTTATCTAACATTTATATTTGTTTTTAACATATGGTTATTATGGATTTAACCGCTGCCTTTACGACATCTGAGATATTTCCGACTCGAGATGCAATGACACGTTGGGCTAGAGATACCGGGAAAGCCAACGGAATCATTGTGGTTACTGTTCGATCCGAGACGATAGAGAATGGGAAAGAGAAAAAGAACAAGGTGGTTTATGGCTGTGAGAGACGGGACACATTTAGTCGAGTAGATGTTGGGTGTTTTGCTGGTAGACACAAGACATCAAAAAGATGTGGTTGTAAGTTTCAATTGAAAGCTAAACCAATGTTACCTCCTAGTTCTGATTGGAAGGTGAGAGTGGTGTATGGGATTCACAATCATGAGCCTCATAAGACTATTTTTGGAGCAGCTATATTTGGTAAGTTTACCAAGGAGGAGCGGTTAGTTGTTGAGGAGCATCTGTCTTTGGGAGTGAAAGCACAAAAAAGTCTTGATGCATTCTGGATCGAGTTAAGAACAACTTGAAAGCAACATTAGTCACGGTGTATAGAACCCGCAATAAAGATCCTCAGGAAGGGAAAGAGAGGTAGTATGACTGAGATGCAGCAGCTTTTGAGCAACATATGTCGAAACCAGAAGGACCGTTGCTGAGGTCTTTCGTCGTTTCAAACCACCATCTCACTAGTTTCTATCGTGTTTTCATTTTGTTTGTTGTTGTGTTTTGTTGTTTCCGCTCAGAAATTTCATGTCTTATTTCGTTTCGTCATCAAAATCGTTGTAAAACGCTTCTTTAATTAATTTTAATTTGTTTTAAGTAATTTAATTTTTTTTCGGAATTATCATAGAAAAGAGGTAAATCCGGGAATCCCCAAACCCCCTCCCGGATTTACCTCTTTTCTATGATAATTTCAAAAATTTGTAACATGATGGGGGCATTTTTGTCCACAATGGTATTTATGGGTGTGTAGCAGATAACGAGGGGTGAAAAAAAAATCCAAACTCATAAGTCTTATCTCATCAAGCTGTATCCACGACCTTATGTTTTTTTAGATGCTATATATGCAAACAAAATGGACAGTCCAATTTAAATAATAGGGTGTCAAAACATAAACATATATATCACCACATATTTCCAAACTTAGACATAAAAAGCTTTTCTATGTGGTTAATTAAAGTGAGATCCTTTGAGCAAGTGTACGGTTGCATGTCTCTTGAAAAGCTTTTCTCTTTTGGCTTCATTTTCCTATTTTCTAAACATCACCATCAATTCTTGTCACACAATGTTTCATATATGTCCCCAAGTAAATTTTGTTTTCTTCAAAAATTTCTTGTGAATAATCTTCTTGGTGGAGCACCGTGAGTAATATTGAGCTAATCACCAGTATGATTAGTAGACTATAGGATATGCCGCTAGTTGTATTTCGTGTGGGAGATTTTCAGGAGTCCTCCCTCCATTTATTTTGTAGTTGTAGATTTGCTTCCGCGATGTGGTGTGGTATTTTGAGTTGACTGGGCTTTGATTTTGTGATGTAGCAGAACATTTTATCCTTGCTCATTCAGTTTATTCATATTGGATGTCCAGCTAGGTGCATGCGCGATTTGATGCTCAACTGACATACTGTTCTCTGGGCCATTTGGTACTTGAGAACAATTGTATTTTTTTCTGGAGGCATACCTGATTTTTTTCTGGAGACATACTGTCCAGCTAGGATTTTGTCTCTATCTTGGCGATGGTTCCAGGATAGGGGTAAGTCTTCCTCCTATTGATAGTATATCTAGGTTGTAGCCTTCTTTTGAGAAACTTTTGTAGTTGGACACTATTATTCTTTGTTTGTACTGAGTTGAATACCCCTTGTGCTTAGTTGTCTATTCATTTATAATATTATGTTTGCCTTTAAGAAAAAACGTCACGTGTCTAATATAACATTTCTTTAGCTCACTTCTATAAATGTGAATCTAACTACTTACACTTGAATTCTCAACAAAATGCACTAATAGTGTCTGACTAAACAATTTTATATGTTCACTAGCTAAAAAAAACTGAGAAGGAAATAATTAACATATAGTCATATACCAACATTTTAAAAGTTTGAATTAAAGTTATGTTTTTTAGGTAATCTTGGTAAGTTTGTGTCACGTGTCTACCTGTATTGTCTCAAGACATAGGATGCTAAGCAACATTCAAACAATAATTAATAAATGTGATCTAATAAAGCATTGTATCACCTAAACTTCTATCATGAATTTATGAGAAAGTCTTAAATAAAGTTGTTGGACTGGTTGCAAAATAGTTGAGAAGATTTCTCAAATCACAGTATTACAATCAAAACCAGTGTTATCAAAACAACTAGGTGGTTGGTTCATTCCCATTTAAACTGCACTTTAGTTGAACGGTCTAAAACTGGGTTAAATCAATTTCAACTGCGTTTAAACAACTAATTGGATGGGTTAAACCATTTAAAATGTGTTTTTTATTTTTTCCTCAACATTAATACTTACATATTAGTGACTTAATCAACATTGGTTTCATCAACCGAATCAGTTGAATCATGATTTGGAAGTTTCGCCATGGCGATTTTTGAATCTGCTTTAAAAACATTCATTAAAACTATATAGTCAGCTGAAAGAAATTTGAAACCATATAATATTCTTTTGATAGGTAAATGTTAGTGATTAGTAATTAACTAAGAGGAGAGAGAAACATTAGTTTCCAGGATTTGAACCTAGATCTCCTGTCTACACTTCTACATGGGATGAAACCATTCAATATAGATAATCAAAGTTGTCTCTTTATCAAAGTTGTCTCTTTATTTCTCTTAATAGACTATAATTCTCTTATGATGAACAACAAGAAACTGAAGCATGAAAACCCACAAACAAACTGGACATTTGTGAAGACAGTACAATAACAAGTGGAGAATGAAATTTACTTAATTACCTCTCTTTTTAATAACCCTTTCCACTGCCAATATCATATTATAAAATCTCAATCTCTTTGGGAGTATATATTCTATTTTACAAGATGATCCACAATAATAATCCAATGAGCAAAAAATTTAAGGTATAGAGTTGGATAGGAACAAACAAGAAGATAAGTGAAAAGCATGGTCACTATGTCAGAACTTCCTCCATGTGCACCCAACAAATGAGTTTTTTTCTTATGAAAATAAACTAACCACTGACTCATATACCACTTTGGTCATTTTCAACAGTAATTAAAATCATATAAAATTTAATAAGATGCAATATCATTAACATCAACAATTAGTGCTTCATTGAGAATGACACATTTTATTAAAAAAGGCAAAATGAGTTTATCTTTTTTTTCCTCTTTTTAAATCAACACCATGAGAAATCTATTGTGAATTAAGTGAGTGATTAGAGGAAAGAAAGAGAAAAGGAAACCTACGAATTAGACATTGACTCACACTCACACTCACATCTCACATTCACACCCTTCATCATTTTAATCAACGTGTTGTCAATTTAATCCTTAATGATTGCTCTTAATATGTCAATTTTATTTGATTATGACACAAACAAATAGTTCACTCAATGTTTATCCACCTTATTATTTTGCAAAACATTCACACACCGACATTCTAAACCACTAACTAGAAAAAGCTAAATCAGTAATCAAAATTAGTGACAGAAAAATTGAAATTTGTCGCTAATTATAGGGTGAAATACATGCTAATGTTAAAAAATAAAGAAAAAAACAAGAGTATCATTGTACTACTCACTTACCTTGAATTGGCTGAAATATTTTGAAGAGAATTGAGTCAAATTTCCATATCCTTGATTAGCATTTTGAAATGCAATATAATTAGGTGGTGTTGTCATGATGGGGAAGAGGGGCACATGAAGAACTAACTCACTCACTAAAGAATGAAACTAGAAAAGAATGTGATTATACTCTCTCTAGATTCATATTCGTGAGTTAGAATTGCACGTGCCCTGCTTCTCCATCTTGTTCAACATACACCTTTCTTTCTCCATATAGTATCTCTATCTCTATCTCTATCTCTATTTCTATCTCACAAGAAAAGAGAAGACTCGCTCAAAGGGAAGAAGGTTGAAGAGAAATGGTGAATTTTGTAGCTTTAGAAATCTAATAACAAAAGAGGGAATTGAGAAGTGTTTTTAAAGGTTGGAAAGGATGGTATGGTATGAGAGTGGAGGTGGGGGGGCCTTTGAGTTTTTAACCCAAACAGCTTGTCACAAGTCACCACTACTAATAGGACCACACCACTTATTATTCTTCTTCATACACACGTTGAATTACATATATACCCCAAATATAGGGTACCAATCTACTTTATATATTACCCTCATCATTCTAAAGAAATATTTTTTATGCTGATACCACCTGAACTACACATCTACAAAACATTATTATTTATTATAATTAAACTATATTCAACTAGTAGTATACTTTGGACAATGTATTCATCATACTGATTTTTGAAGGGGTTGGATAGTTGAAGTTGTGGTAGAAGTTTCTTAATTGCAATTAATTGATTTGATTTTATTTTCTTAGGAAAAAGTTTTTTATAACTATGCATTGTTAGTGAGAAGAAGTTCATCCGATGAGTCAGTGTTTTAAGTTGGGTCGGGCTCACTTAATAGAGGCCCAGAAAAATATGAGTCATTTTGATCCAGCCCAGTTAGCCCAGGGGCTTGATTGGGCCTGCTTTTTCAATTTTTTTGACTCTTTTTAGTGATTTTCTTTGTTCAAAATTGGGTTGGGGAGGTTTGACCCACTGACTCAATGTTTTGGCCTAGGTTGGACTAAAAAAATATAGTTAGTAGATAACTGGATTGACCCAGCACAACCTGCTTTTGTGTTTTGGCCTATTGGACCGGGCCAGGTGGTCCTATTTGACAACTCTAATTTCCTTAAATGGCAGAATCTCTCCATTTGCACTAGTTTATGACTTAGATTTGGAGCCTAAATTTCTCTGGTGTACGCTATACCTAAACTCCTGCATAACACCCATTGAGGGTGGTGCTTCTTCCTAACCTTATTTCGTATCTCTTTTTTTCTTTTAAAAAGGTGATCAATAGTGCAGGGGCGGATCCAGGATTAAAAATTAGGGTGTTCCTTCAATGACACTAAGACAAAATGTTTTACCACCAAAACAGGATGGTTTTCCTTCAATGAAACTAAGACAAAATGTATTACCACCAAGACAGGATGTTTGAGATGTATTACCATTACCACTAAGGTAGGTATGAGCTTTTTAGGAGCCCGGAGGTTGCTACGGTATACATAGTATAATATAAGAAGGTATATATCTATATATAAAAAAACTATCGTCGAAATGTTAACAAATTTGAAGCTGAGTTGAGTGGTAAGTTGCTGCACTATAGAATAACAAGTCACAGGTTCGATCCCCATTTGTTTCTTTTTAACATTTCATATTTTGAATTAAAAACAAAAAAAAACAAGAATATATGGAACAAGGAATCGAACTCAATCTCAAGCTTACACAAACGCGCCTCCGCCACCAAACCAATTATAAACAAATGTTAGTTTTTAACAGAAGTTTAATATATATTTTAGTATAGGTACTCCTAAAAATTCTTCCAAGTCTGATCATTGAGTCTACAGGTAGGATGTTTGGGTGTTAAGGAATACGGCGAACACCCCGAATCGCGCCGCATTAGATAGTGGTTCTCCACTTCCCTCTCTATGACTCGAACCTACGACTCTTTGAATGCAGGTGAAGTGTCTTACCAACTTATTTTTATGAACAAAAGAACCAAACAAACACTTACTATAGTTTAATCGAACGCATGAGTAAAATTTGTTTGTACACTATGTGTATGGTTATTAACAACATGGTAAAGAACCTTTATGTTTCAAATTTGCAAATTTTCTAATATTATAAATATGTTGAAAAAAGAAAGTAGACTGCACAATGCTCATTGCCACATCACTTTATTGGTATTTCAAGACAATGACTAGTTTATCATCAATCAAATGCAGATGTGGCCAAAATAAAGAAAGTTGTCATTTTCATATCTTACCGTGATACGCAACCGTGTGAATAGGAATTATTCTAGGGTTGCAAACTTAAATCTTCATTAACCACCATAACTGCAAAATTTATTTGGTCCATTGCAATTTGCACTAGTTGCACACCAAGATCACAAGAATCTTACCCATAAAGAAATATCATAAGACTTATCTCTTAATATTGGATTGTGATCAACTGCAGTCAGCTGTGTCCCTCTCTCCGCTCGCCTATTTTCTAGTTTTTTTGTTTGAACAAAATTAAGGGCCGAAATTTGAATTTTAAAGGTCAAATGGTGTATACATATGGTGACTATACATATGATATTCATACCCAGTCACCATATGTATACATACGATGATTGTACCCTAGAGCACTTGGATGAGATGATAGGAGTTTCTTCCAGCTTAACCGAGGTTCTAGGTTCGAATCCAGCCTTAGGCATTCAGCAGTATTAAATCTCTTAAGAGAGAGCTTTGCTACCCATTGTACTCATACCCCACTCGAATGATTAGTATCTGGAGTTGCACGCAGTAGATACTCGGTTTATACCAAAAACATACAACTACAGTATTCAAAAAAGTTGACTGGGGTGGACAGTGGTCCCTTAATCTCACCTCAACTTTGTTATCATAATTGTTCAATTCTCGATGATGGAACAAATTGAAGTTGGACTTTACTTACCTTTCAGCCGAACTCTAAATTAGTCAGAGTCTCTTTCCCTAGACACCAGAGCTGACTCGGAGACACCTAGACAAAAAAATAGTGATCCACAACATAGGTATCTCTCAGGCCCAAAATCGATGTGTGTGCATCATCATATAAGGCAAGACACATCAGCACAATTGAATGTTCACAAAATATAGTCCACCTAGGCAAATTTATTTCTGCCAACACAGCAATACAAAAATCTGGTGCTATCGTTTTTTATTTTGGACAAAAATCTGGTGCTACAGTTGAAAACCATAAAAACTAATAATTGGCCATACATCCATTTTAGTAACTACTAATAATGAAACGAAAATATTCCTTCAACAAAAAAGGTTTTGGTAATGGTTCAATGAGGCAATATTGATTCAAAATCAATTTCTTTAATCCTCAATTAATAGAATTGGATATTCTTCATTCTGAAAAGCATTCTTTAATCAAAATTAATTTCTTTGATCCGTTACAATCAATCTCTCCATAACTTTTGCAGCCAATAACACACCAGTTGATACCTGCAAAATACAAATTTGCAATTTCCGTACTAATCAGTTTTGAAAAGCAGCTGATTCTTAGCAAATCACTTATTATGCCGCATATAAATATTGAGCATTCCATACATCAGTTGCACATATTCACGATTCAAATACATTACATATCACTAATTAGTTATTATTCATTTTTAGTTTTTTTGTGATGGCCTCCAACCACACCTTCCTCTACATACCTGGTGATCAGATTTTCACCATTGTTGTAGTGCCATTTGAATGTTGAGTGTAGCTGATTTAAACAAATGGAAAACACTTTCTGAAATGAACTTGTGCTTAGGAAAGCACTGTGCTTCATTTTATTTTCTGTTGTTTACAGGGTGATCGGATCTCAGCTACTATCAAAATGCAACTGACTAAGTTTGAAAGGGATTTGCAGAAAGGTTTGATTTATCAGGAATGCACGATATCAATTATTGTTCCACAAAGCTTCTACTTCATTGTGGAAATTGTATGTTTCCTGTAAAAGTTTCCTCATAATTGTCTGCATCACTATCTATTGAGATAAAAAAATTGATGTATTTCCAAGAAGTTTAGTGAATAGATTTTGTCCAGACAACCTTAAAGATAAATACTAGATTGAAGTTTTACAGTTTTTTTTAGTTCATCTATCATCAATTGTTCATTATAATGCAGTTGCATGTATCTTTTATATAGATTTGTAAATATTTGTAGCACAATATCATACTCTTATGCAACAATACTGTTATAGATTTGTAAATAATTGTATATATTGAGCAGTACCAATTTACTGTGTATTGTCATTAACAAATATAAGCAAAAGCCAATTCAGTCACCAAGCCGATAAATTTTATAGGAAGATCAATGGAAATGGGGTGGAAGGTAGAATGTTCTTCAATATTAAGTTTTTTTATTAAATTTATCTTAACCCAGCTTTTTTATTAATTTATTTCTTGATACAAACATAAATGAAAGATTGTGGTTATTACTTATATAAAATTAGGTTTTATGTGAGCCATCGGTTGTTGAAGTTGGTTTTGGAGTCTAACTCACCTAAACTTTTTGTAACAAAAAAAGTACATTCTACTGAGACTGTGATACATGTATACAATGGTTATAACTCTGTTCTTTAAGTTTCTACTCAGCCAATATTAATATCCCGTGATTTTTGTTTTGGAATAATTGATTTTTTCAAATGCAGATCTTATGATGAAGATTACTGATATTGTCAATGATATTGTCAAGGGATGCATTGAGCTTAAGAGTGATTCAAATTAGTGCATTAGTTTGAAGAGGTCATTTGATTGAGGTCAAAAGCTCAAACAAAAAGGCTACCACCATAGATCCCTAAGAAAGGTATCAAAGTTGAGAAAGAATAATGTATTGGCTTGGATTAAGCTGGAGAAGCAGTCTAGCTCTAGCATAATTAGGTCTCAAATCAAAGTGTGTGCAGAAAATTGAGAAAGATAAGAGTGGGAGAGGAAATCAAAAAATGTGTTTTAAACGTGAGATAAAAAAGTTAAAAGATGATATGAGAAAGTAAGACCCACAAAATATAAAAAGTGAGATTAAATAATTGGAAATTGACATATTTGTCCTCAAAAAATTGGTTTTAGATAAGGCTAATTTAGTATTTTTGGTAGTGGTTGTTGTAATTAAAGATATAGTTGTTTCTCCTCTCCCAGTTTTACCGCCCATTGGTTCTCCTCTCCCAGCAAAGTTTTTTGACACACTCAATATTCGAACTCGAGACCTTCAGGTGGGATCCGAATCCAATATTCTTATTTAGATATTAAACCAATGTTATATAGACTATATTCTCATTTAAAATCATTTAAAATAACATGTTCTACATGCACTTTTCATTATTTAGTTTATTTGTTTTTTTATGTTGTTTTTTTTTTACAAAGGTTTTTTTATGTTGTTTTAAAATATATTATATGTTAATAACATTTAAACGAAAGTTATATTCCCGTGCGGGTTACATACTAGTTTGTATGAAACTTTTGTAACATAACGATTTTTGAGGTTTCAACAATTGCGACTGCAATTGCAATTTAAAACATTGGGTATCTTAAGTTTTTCGCATTACTAGTCCCACGACCCGTCCGACGGGTTGGCTAGCAGCTGATTAATTAAAACACATTGGAATAAAAGCAGGTAGAAATAAAAGTTTGTGAAGATTAAAGGTTAATGTTTGTTGAAGACATGCATATGTGATACACAACAGAATCAAAGAATAGCTTAGGCCAAGTAAAAATTCTTTCAGCCTAAACTTAGATATGAAACAAATAGGAAGAAGGAATAATAATAAGAAGTATGTTTACAATAGTTCAAAAGCATAGAGATTTGTTAATGAATATCCGACAGTTTGGATATTTAAAGGCCAATGTCTATTGTTTCAGTAGAAATGTAAGCACTACAGTTAATTATTTCTACCAAATTTCCTAATGATATCAACAAAAACAGTCAAAGGGGGAGTCACCAATTTCCAATTTCAGCAAATCTCCAACTCGCAGTTTTTTCCACTTAACAAAGGACACCCATGTGGCTCCTGTTATGTATTTTTCATCTCTTGAATGTTTGGCGTAACGTAGTGTGCAGACATCAAACAAAATCTAAGTATTTTTTTGACTAAACAAATTCTAAATATTAGAAGGACATCACATTTAAAGATAAAAGTCACACATATTAGATCAAGTCATAACACAAACAGTTTAAAATTGGAGCATAAACAACAGCCTAATCACACAGATTAGATGAAGTCATAACAAAATCAGTTTAAAGTTGTAAAATAAACAACAACCTATAATAACATTATCCATATTCATCAAATGTAACCATAAAAACTTAACCCATAATACCGTCTTACCGGTTCGAGGGATTAGTCTCTAGAGTTGCGGGTAGAGGATACTCAGTTTATAACAAAAAAATGTACACATGAAAACTTAACTCATAATTAAAGAGAAAAGAAGACAACACAATTAAAAAGTGAAACACGTACGTAGGTCTCATGCAGAGATTGATTTAAAAGTAAATATCAATTTAATTATGCTTCTAATACTTTTTGATGCGAAATTATCTAAATAAAGAAGAAAATACCAATTAGGACATCTAATTTTTTTTCAATATTCTAAAGAACCCCAAAACACACTGCCTAGAATCACACTTTATGTATTTTGCCACCAAATTATTTTTCCATCAAATAGATTATTGGCAAAAGAAGTGTTTCAATAGTTAAAAAATTTATGAATACTAAAGTAACCCAAAATACAATATCTAACATTTCGCGTAGCACACGTTTTGCTACAAAATAATGTTGTCCCCATCAAGTACACTAAAGCACACTATTTAGCATCCCACTTTAAACTATAAATATATATATATATATATAAAAAAATGTAGATTAGTCATCCAGAAAACTCATGTTGGGAGGATATAACCACACACGCCGACAAAACCGAGTACTCGTGGTCACCAACTTCTCCAAGTGTACATTAGTCATCGTTAAAGCCGATGAAAATCGCACACTAATGAGATGGTAACAAAAAAGTAAAAGAAAGGAAACAAAAAAACCTAAGTGAAAGAAAAAAACCAATTGACTCCAATGGACGAGTTGTCTAACTATTGATTAAATAAATTACTTTTAAACAAAAAACAACAAGAAATAATAATATCAAACAAATTCTAAGTATTAGAAAGACATCACAATTAAAGACAAAAGTCAAACATATTAGATCAAGTCATAACAAAAACAACTTAAAGTTGGAGCAAAAAAACAATGATCTAATCACGGATATTAGATCAAGTTATATCACAAACAGCTTAAAAGTTGTAACGTAAACAACAACCCATCAAGAATGATTATTCTGGCTTAGTTTGCTCTTGAGGTTGATAGATCCGTCCTGAGCCGGTTGTAGGATTCTGTCGATCATGCACGGTTTGATTTAAAACTAAACACAAATTTAAGAATGCTTCTAATACTCGTTGATGCGAAATTATCTAAATAAAGAAGAAAATACCAATTTGGACATGTAATTTTTTTTGATTCTAAAGTACACCAAAACACACGGCCTTGAATCACACTTTATGTATTTTGTTATGAATTGTTTTCATCAAATAGATTATTGAGGAACGAACTTCGCTTATTTAAACATCGTAATTTTTTCATGCACTTCAAGTTCCCCAAAATACACTGTCAACATTGCACTTTACGTATTTTGTCACAAACTTATTATTTTTTACCAAACCAGTTATTTACGAAGAAACTTCTAGTATTTTAAGACTTAAAAAAACTCGGAATCCTAAAGTACCCCAAAACACACTGCGTAAAATTTAGCGTTACGCATTTTGCGATAAAATAATTTGGTCCCCATCAACTACACCAAAGCACATTGTTTAGCATTTCACATTACTTTTTTTCTTACGAAATTAAACATTTTTTCACCCAAAATTTTCATATTTCATATTTCATCATGTAAAATTTTTCTAGATTGTAAAGCACCTCATAAAATATAAAAAAGAAAAAAAATGCAAAACCATAAAATATAAAAGAAGAACCTTGGGTGTGACAAAAACTCTGTTGGGAGAAGATAACCACACAAGCCGACAAAACCGAGTTCTCGTGGTCAGCTAGTTTCCCCGGTGTAGATTAGTCATCGGTAAAATTAAATTTTTTTTCTAAACCCTAAAGAACCCCTAAGCACACAGCTTAACATTTCACTTTACACATTTAGTTACAAAATGATTTTTTCCCCATCAACTACACCAAATCACATTGTTTAGCATCACACTTTATGTGTTTTGTCATGAACTTAAACAGTTTTCCACCAAAAATTTGCATATTTAAACATCTAAAAATTTTCAAGACTATAAAGTACCCTTAAAATATAAAAATAAAAATAAAAATAAAAAAGAAAACCTTCAAATATAAAAAAACTTTGGATGTAGTAAAAACTACTGTTGGGATAGGAGACTCGTGGTTAGCCAAACTCCCCAACAGTAGATTATCATCAAACATAATGAAAATTACGTACTCAATGATATGGTAAAAAAATAAGGAAAAAAAAAAAAAAAATAGAAGCAAGAAACAAAAAAAGAAAGTGAAACAAAGAAGGAAGAAGAGAAAAAAAAACAACCAAAAAAATGAACCAACAAAAAATTATGCCACATACCAAAAAATTATTCCCGCCAAAATCCAATCCAATTTAGATACCTATGGCAAGCCGCATAAGGTATAAGATGTGACGTTACATTTTGTTAAAGTTAATAAAATGTGGGGGGGGGGGAGGGAATTTTGAATAGACAACCATAATCTTGCTTTGATTGAGAAATGGCCACTTTGATGAACCTTTGCCTTTCTTTTTTGCACGAGTTTATTAGCAAATTGTTTTCCATGTCCACAAATTCAGATGGCTGCTTGCCACATAACATGCCCAATTCAATTGTGTGTCATCATCTCAAATGTTGCTGTCTCAAGTTTGGCGACATTTTTTTGTTCCTCAAAAACAAGAAGGAAGAGATCTAAGAAGAAAAACAAGAAAGGTGATCACTTCAAAGAGGTAGAGCTGTCAATCGGGCCACCCAGCCCATCAAGACCTGCTGGAAATTCAAGTGGGCTCATGCTTCGTACAACCCACTAGCTACTCACTAAAACCCCTATTACCACTCACTAAAACCCTCTTATGGGTGAAAAGTGCCAAGACGCCTCTTAATGAAACCGTGATTTTTATTTTTTTAAACATAAGTACAGTTCAATAAGACACGCGCACCGAAACTGGTTCGGATTTCATCGCCTCGAGTGTGTTATTTTCAAGACAACCCCTTAAAATCTGTTTTTGTTAGGTTTCGAGACGCACTGGTACGAACCTAATTGTGTTCTCACTAAAATCATTTGGGTATTTCAAGAAATCGAAGGAAAACAAAGGAAATCGAACCTAACTGTGTTCATTTTGGTATTTCACGAAATCGTAAGTTGAATTCCAATCCATCAGAAAAATCTGAGGCAACGTTGAGTTCCAATCAATGGTAGTAAGCTTAAATGGCGATCGATTAATCAATTATAAATTTTAAACCCTTTACATGACTTTGAGGCAGAACGATAGTATTTGTTTTTGACAGGTTTTATGGTACAATCTGTTAATAATATTATTCTTTACTATATCTCATCATTATTGAAAATAAATGTTGGCTTGACACTAGTGAATTATATATTTTCCTTATTCTGAAAAAAAATCCATAGATTAGTTTTGGAGATGATGATGAAGAGGAACAAATAGGTATCTTGAAAAGAGGGGTTTTGTGAGGTTCGGTGCTCAAAGAACCGAATTGGTTCGCACGCCCGTGCGCCGAACCAGTTAAAATATAGTATTAGGGGTTTTTTGATTTGAGGGTATTTTGGGAATATTTAAGTGTTAGGGGTGTCCGGTGAGTAGCTAGGGGGTTGGAAGAAGCATGGGCCTTCAGGTGAGTAGTTAGTCCCACATCGACTAGGCATGAACTATATGAATGATATATAAGAGAGCTAACTCATATACCTAATGTCTTAAAGTTTTGAGTGGAGATGTAGTGTCCAAGTGTCTTGGTGCTATTGTTGCTTCCGGTGCTCCCACGGGCTCCCCAACACTTTCCAATGGGCCAAGACACAAAAACTGACTGAACTGGGCTAGGCCAATTATCTACTTGACTGTATTTCTTGTAGTCCGGACCAATCCAAAACACTAGACTAGTGGTTTGACCCAGTCAAACATTTAAAAAATGAAACCACAATGTTAAAAAAAAAATAACCCAATTCTTTTTCGGGTCTTTATTTAGCGAGTTCAACCCAACCCAAAACACCGGACAATTAGGTTGGGCCAAAATTGACACCTCTATTCTTTAGATAGGAATTCACTCCTCTAAAATGAGTTGCTCACTTAGAATGTAAAATGTCAATGATTGATATATAAATTAAATTTTCATATTATATACTCTCTTGGTCACTTGGAGTCAAATCTTTTAAGATGTTATTCATAACAAAAAATTATGATGTACTTTAATCCAAGTAGCTGAGCACATCTAGTAGAAAATTAAAAGGTTTTGATTATTGTTAATTTATAAACCAGGTTCCTAAAATTTCACATCAGCATATGCAAAAATATAGCTAGCAATACAAGCTAGTTTAGGAGAGTCAAAGAAATGTCATGTAGCCAATAAGATAGAAACAGGAACTAGCAATGTCTAATCTAGAATAGCCTATGATGCTATATGGCAAAGTGGGTCAATAGCTATGTAGAAACAATATAGTGTATGTTTGGTTTGGCGGTGGGAAAGATCTGAAGTCTTTTGAGATTAACTTTTGTGGTTTTAGAAGAAAAAAAGATGTTTGGTTTCTGTCAAAATCAATTCTGTCATAATCAATTCTACTCACCGCCAAACCAAACATACACATATACAGACACATATAAGTGCTTTCTGATTTCTAAGCCATTATAAAAATTTTGTTTTTATGTGCATTTTTATTTATGAAAATCAGTTTTGTCCATAGTAGTATACCAGGTTCGATGAATTAATTACTCTATAATTGGGTGCAGAGAATACTCGATTTACACTAAAAACTCTTATGGAAACAGCTGAAAATAGCTAATTTCAGTAAGCTCTTGTGGATAACTTTTCAAAATAGCCTGTAACTTATATGAAAATACTTTGATTATAAATGCATAAGTGCTTATCCTATAAACACTTATATGATAAATCCTTGATTAAGTCCAAACAGACCCTTAGAATAGTTTGTGCTATTATTTTGGCTTTTAGAAAGGAACATGGTAAGTGTAAAAGGCATTTTGGTGGGGGCATGTTTTTCCCAATAGCACAATCTTTTAGAAGGCATGCTATGTTTGAATGTAATTTAAAGATTAGTGCGTCTGTGAAAAATATGATCCCTTTGGAAATAGGCTCATTTCTGATATTTTTCATTTTATTAACCAACCAAGGCACGACATTTGGCAAATTTGAATAATGAAACCCGACCATAGAGAATGGACAGTGGAGTAACCATCACCGGAATGTTATGGCCAAATCTTATATTATAAATAACATAGTCATTAATTATGTTCCTTTGGTTTTCTAGAGAGGTCTTCAACCCTAGTTTGATGTTTAGGAAAAAGAGATATGACTAATCTTGAGTTCAGTTGGGACGTAAGCAGGGCTGACTCTGGGCCTGTTGGGGTTGTGCTACCATGCAGGGCTCCAGCCCAATACCATTTTTTAAGGCCCAAAAGATGTTGGAGATTTATAGATATATACTATAAGACTTGTGTTTATTTCACAAATTAGCCATTGGTGCAGTGGGTTACACAGGTTTGGTTTCAGTTCTCATTCTCAAGTATAGAAACCTTGAACCAGCAATTTTATTTTAAATTAAGAAAATAAAACGACAAAATGCAAAATAGAACCTGTTGGGAATCGAACCCAAGCACATCGAACTCAGACACCCACAGTGAATTGGCGAGGAACTAACCACTAGACTAGCAAAACTTTCGGGTTAAATTTGTACGCCAACGGTATATAACCAATTTTAGTGACAAAAACTTTTGAAGAATCGTTTTCTTTCACTAAAAGGCATGACTATCATTATATATAGAGAAATTCTGATAAAAGTAGGACCTAATTAGGGGCCCAATTTTTAAGATTTAATAGGGCCTCTAATTTTTTTGGGACGACCCTAGACGTAAGTAAAGTCTGAGAATTCGCTGGGGAAACACCTTGAGGCTTTGTTCTCATAAGAATTTTATTGTCTCTCATATCTTGAGAGAAGGAAACCGTAATTGCGCAGATAAATTAGCTACTTTTGGTCTAGTTAGTAAAACTTATACTAGGTGGAGTTTGCCTCCGAGTTTCATCTAGATGACTTTAGTCGTAATAGACAGGGTCTTTGTTTTTTGAGATTTTGATGATTTATCCTTTGGGTTTAGTCTCATTGGTTTTCTTTTTTGTGCTAAAGTGCGGCTTCATATGGTTGTTGTTTGTTTTCTAGACAAGAGTTTTGGCCTAGTCGTCCATTGGCTTTCCTATATTCCATCCTTTTATTCTTTCTAATAACATGAGGTAGAGTGCTATTTTTCCTTTATGATGGATGATTTATCTCTAAAGAGGGTTTGCATAAAAAAATTTAGCGACACTCTTTCTTTTTTACCCTAAAAAAAGTCTGGCTCTAGATTATTCCATTGTCAGATATCAAACTAGGGTATAAGCAGAACCTAACGTTTTATATAGAGTGTGTTAACCACTCGCACCCAACATTCGAGTTATTAATTATGTTATTAGAGCCATAGAATAGTTTCAAATTTCAATGTCCAACGCATGGGGCTACCTTTTGGCTGTGGATCCAACCCATTGACATGGCATTCCACTTCACTAAGATATGATAAGGATGTGAGTAGTAGAAGACAATATTAACCAAATAAATTATTACATAAAAAAACAAGAATATTTGAAAAGAAAGTTACATTTAGGAAGACCTTTTAGGATTTACAAGTATTTTATTTAAGACCCGTCAATTTTTGTAAGAAACACTTGACATCACATTCTAAAAGAAATAGTTAACTAATACTGTAATTGGTATTAGTGCTTTATGTGGTGTTTACCAAATTCGTAGATTGGACAAGGAAGTAGGTATATGCCATTAGCTATGTTTAATGGTTGTATCACTTGCAAGCACAATATCAAATAATGGAGCCAAAAATTATTAAATTATTTAATAAATAAAGTGGGGGGAAACAATTAGAACATTATGCTAGGGCAAAACCTCAACTTGTGATTATTTTTTTACTCCCATCAACATCAACATTCACTATACTAACTAGCCCATATTATTTAGTCATTTTTAATAGAGTGGCATGCACTCGAGATTTTATAGAAATTAGTTTTATATATACCGACTATTTGATCGCGGAGAAACCCCTTTCTGTTATATTTGGCTTAGCACAATTGGTTGTTAGGTTGAATATTTGATGTGGTTACTTGAGATCTCATTTTATGTATATGAGTTTACATGTGATACTTATCATTCTGTTTGCAGACAAAGTGGGAGGACATAATGGAGACAAAAATGATTAAATTAGTTTAATTAATAATTAGTTTAATAAACTAGTGGGAAACAATTAGGACCATATTATACTAGAGGAAAACCTCAACTTTTGAGCATTTTTTTACTCCCGTCAACATCAACATTCACTATAGTAACTAGCACATATTTAGTTTATCATTTTTAATAGTGTGGCATGCACTAGAGATTTTATAGAAACTAGTTCGACTAATATCCAAGGGTACTTTATTTTTGTCAAAAAAATTTTTGGACTATTTATCGATTTGTGCATGTCATCCTTGTGAAGGGGTCATGCTAATCTTCTCTATGTATCGTTCCAATTTTATCGGATCGATGTCCCCGAATGGACGACTAGTATCCAAGTTTGATCCTCGATATATAGTAGAATAATTCATGGTTAAGCTTTACTTACCAACTAGTTGATTGCGGAGGAACCCTTCTCATTATGTTTGGCCTAGCACTACTACTTGTTAGGTTGAATATTTTATGTGGTAGCAATTTGGGATCTCCACTTAACATATATGACTTTACAAGTTTACAGATAGTATTTGTCACTCTGTTTGCAGACAAAAAATAATTATTATCACAATTAAAAAATAACTATTATCTTCTTCCAAGGTTTGTTAAAAAAAATGAATTATGGCTTAATATCTTGCACCATCATATCGTCATAGTAGCGCAAGCAAGTGAAGAAATCTACAATTTTTTCTTCAAGATTAATTGGTTTATTAAAGGCTGAAATTAACCAAAACCTATGTAGCTTTTATTGTAGGGACAAGATTGCATTCTCCTAGTGAAATGAATGATTGCTAATCTTGTCCAATCAAAGGGAAAAAAAACACCAAAGATTTTTCAAAGATCTCATTTTCTTATCATGTATGTACATCTCTAATTAGATAAGACTAGAGTTAATAATATGTGTATTACATGGCTTGTTAATTAGTGTGTAATTGAGTATGAATCTTGTTAACCATCTAGTATTAGTTAAGTCACTAGATTAACTTATTTAGTAATTGTCATGTACAGAAAAGTACACTATCTGAAGACTATATGGTTGCATAATTCAATGAATACCTATCAATGTTGGAATTCAAGGTGGACTTTAAGAAAATAGCTTTCAATCATTTTGTTATTTCCATCAGTTTGACCAAATTTTGTTAATTTTGTTTAGTATTTGGAAACACGGGATTATTCCTAGCTCACACGTAACATGATGGGTAGCCACTTTGAATTCAAGGGAACCAGGTGGCCGATGGCCAGTATATGGTGACCGACGGAATGATGATAGGTGAGCGATGAGCCTGATCAGATCTTGGTTCTCAGATTGTCGGCCATTCGGTCGTTAGCTTGCTTGCCCGACCGAATAGTTGGCCAGTGACTTGGCTGGTGGGATCAATTGTTTGACAACAAACACATCGACGAGCCAACAATCACCACAGGGTTTAGATAAAAAATGATTTCTTTTTAATAAAATAAACTTATGTGTAGATTCAATTTCTATCCATAAAAAGTTGTGAATGGGTATAATTATATGGAGTCATATGAGAAAAAATATATTTCATTAGGCAACCCTCTTTTTCCTAAACATCAAAATAGTATCTTGTATATATGCATAACCTTGCAACCCTAGTAAATACCTAATGAAATATATTTCATTATAGGCAACCCTCTTTTTCCTAAACATCAAAATAGTATCACCCACAAGATTATGTTTTAGATCTATATACTTGTATAGTAATGTGAGGAAAATACATTTCATTACTTACTAGGGTTATAAGGTTATGTATATATGCAATATACTAATGGGCTTGGGCCTTATACAAGCATGCTCAATCTAAGGGTGAGACTTTTTCCATGGCAGCTCCTCTTGGATTGTTCTTAGTATATTCTGCTTATCACATTCTCTCTCAATCGTCGTCTCGCTTTTAATTTGAGTCTCTCTGACCAATTGCAGGGGATTCCAAACTTTTTGAGGCTTTTAATAGCCTTGTTGAGATTTTGAGGCTTTTAATTTGAGTCTCTCAATCACCTTTCCTTATAACATGACAAAAGTTTCCAAATATTCATTAAATTATTTCCCCACAACCCTTATTCTTTTTATAGCCAGAAGATTCTCTCTAATTTTGCTTCCAATTGTTCTTATATATGAGCTAGACCAAGAATTCAACATACGAAAAAAAGTGTCAAATATATAAGTACAACAACTCAGATAAATTGACAACTAAAGATATACTCACCACCATGTGCATCATATCACAATCTCCCGGAATATGTTAACATAAGGAAAACAACACAATACTTCTAAGCAAAACAAAGAAGAAATATGAAAGGTCATCATCAATTTTTATTTTGATGATCTTACACAAATATCATAAAGACAAAAGCCAATATAACAGACTTGGACTGGTTACCAAAATGAACCCCACTCCAACCAACATTTTTCCATAATGGCTTAATCTACCTGAGATACGGGGGTCGACTCAGTGCGCCTGACCTTGTCCGTCGCTAATTCCCTCGGTATTGATTTTTTAGCGACCCTCCTAGATTCCTTCGCTAATTTTCCTCACTAATACTGTTTTTTTAATTTTTGTAGTGAATTAGGTGTTGGTCAGTGTGAAATTTGATCTTAAGCACGAGCGGAGATTAATATTCCGTTGAAAGATTGAGACACTTCGTGAGTAGCCAACAATCACTACGCCACAATTGTAAAAAGAGATCACCACAATCCGTACAACAAAAATGAACCCCACTCCCACCAAATAGCTTCCATTCCATTCCATCAAGATCAGCTGGATGGAATATTTCTTTATATCTAAGATTTTACATAATTGAGTTTTTAGAGGAAAGCAAAATCATTCAATGTGGAAAGGTTAGATTGCAATTTTTGTAACCCAAAGCTAAAGAAACCAAAGGAACCCATGTTTGTATAACCAACGACAAAGGAATCTTTGGCATCTCATGACTGCAATATCATTAGTGCTTGATAGGTCCTACTTTGACATGTGCTTTGTTTTGCTTGCATGACCAAAATCGACATCTAAATTAGCATCAGCAACTTCTGGAAACATTGATTTTTTTTTTTGATATATATGACTTGGCCATCCATTTATGCACACACACGAGTACATATATCAATCGACACAGAATATGATGGTCTTGCTAGAGTCTAAAAGTGCCCAATTTTATTTCCAAGTCAAAATTATGATCATAATGTTTTTGATATAACATTTTTTGTTTTAAACTAAAAATTTTACATCACTACTCTCTGGTTTCTTTTCTCAGACACATGCACTAGAAGTATACTCACGTATACGCATCTTAATATCATATTATTCAGATAAATAAACCGTTTTAATTCAATTACAATAAATCTTCAAGTTGATAAGAAATGAAGTTTCACAACTTTGGAATATCTTCTTCAATTGACATTTTTTGTTGTTACGAAATACATTTTATCTGTAGTAAATTATAACAACAAGATATGCATGTAAGATTTTTCTCATTTTAACTCAAATGGAGAATATAAAATAATTATTCTGATAATGTGTAACAATCCACCATAAGAAATTAATATTAATGCAATTATAGCTACAACATGTAATGTTTACCCGTTGAAACTAAAAAAATAATTATTCAACAATATATAGTATTTTCTTGTCACGGATCAAAAGAAAAATGTTCATTTATAAGAAATAAAGACATTCATGAAAAAAACATAAAAGATAATTATATCGACAACGTGTTACGCTTTTCCCATAAGAAATCAAAGATAATGAAATTGTATCAACAACATGTAATGTTTACCCGTTAAAACTACAAAATCAATAATTATAAAAATACAAAATTTCCATTTATAATAGTAAAGATATTTTTCCATCCAAAATTTTAGAAATACATAGTTTCGTATTTTTGGTAGTGGTTGAGTTGATAAATTGATAGTTGAAAATAGTTGATGATTAGTGTTTTGATTAAATAGATAGTAGATAGATTAAAAAAAATGAAATGTGAAGAGAAGAGAGAGAGAGAGGGAGAGGGGGAGAGATAGAGAGAATATTGAGAAAGATAACCGTGAAAGAGATGAAAAAAGTGGGTTTTAAATGTATGATAATTTTTTTTAAGAGATGATCTGAGAAAATGAGACTCGCAAAGATAATAAGTGGTTGAATTGATTAAATAGATAAATATAAAGATAATTGATTGATATAATGAATAAGAGAAGTTAGTCATGTAGAAGATAAATAGTAGAATAGAGAGAGGGGGAGATAGGAAAAACAAAAATTGAAAAAGTAAGAGTGAGCCTAAGAGAGTGGGAGAAAGTAAAAAAATTGGAAAAGTAAGAAAGGGAATGAGAGAGAAAAAATTATTTTGAAAGTCAGAGAATATAAGAGATTGATCTGAAAGAAAAGAAATGGGAGAAAGGAGATTAACACGACTTTTTATAAAAGAGAGTGAAAGAAAGTGAGTGATTAAAATATAATTTCCATTTTTTTCTCAAAATAACAATAATTTAAGTTGGTAATTAGTAACTTTATGTGCCTATTGTTTTCTAAGATATATAGTAGATATAAGTGAACCTCGTTTCTATTTCTACCACAAAAGAAGCCACAATATTTATTATAGCATTTTTTATAGGCAAATATTAATATTTAGTAAGTTGTTAAAGATAGAGCAATGTTAGTTTTTAGAATTTAAATCCTAGACTCGCTTTTTCAAACTCCTTTGTGTCCTTTAACTTGCCATATAGTATACTATGTGCTTATTTTCACTATGCACAAAGAGAAACAATTTGTCTAATGATCTCGTACATTTCCCCACACACGTGCATAGTAGATTAAATAGTTGTGCCTCAATTTCAATTGAAAATGATTTTTTAAAGAATATTGGTTATGAACAGATTATTAACAATTTTGCAGCAAAAAATACAAAGATGATGATATTCAAAGATTAATAGATAGATGTTGATCTGTCAAAAAAATAGATGGATGTTGCTACTAGTCTAGTATGCTACTACTACATGTTTGGTTGATACATACATGTATTGCTATTTTTCTATAATTCTATGTAATTTTGCTTTGAAGTTTTTGATATTGATGTAAATTTTGACATTTCTTCCGAAATTCAGTCTTCGCACAGAACACTCAAATACTCTGAATTTGGTTAAGACCATATCTCTTAGAAACAGTTGGAGGTATTCAACTTAATATCAATATATTAACCTAAAATAAATTTGTTTCGAGATACTTTCTTTAAATTTAGGTGCTATTGGACCTCGGTTAGAAGATACCGAACTGCCTTAAGTTAAGTGAAGCTAGGTGTTTTGATGTGACCTGTTTAATTAGTGGAAATTATTAGTACAAATAAGGGAACTAGAAATAAGTGCATTTAGTAACTAAGTAGGTGGCGCGAGTATGGCCCAAGACCTAAAGAGGGGGTGTAGCCCATACTAGGATTTATTCATAGCCCATATATACTTCTCCCACCCTCCCCCTTCTCACCACACACTCCCTAACCTCCAAAATTTCCAAAATACCCATCCCTTCAAACAACTTCATTTCACACTCTCCCTCCCTAACCCCTTCACACCCCCTATTTCTCACAACCGAACCCTAATCTCTCCCTCACTCTCCAACACACAACCCTAATCTCTCTCTCACCCTCTATCGCGTCTCTTCACTCCCTCTCCCACAAACATCACCATTCTTCATTTGTCTATCAGGTACGCTTCTCACCAATTTTTTTTGTTTTTGTTCGTGTTTTGTATCTGCTGTTCCATTTATTTTATTTGCAATCGCGCTCGGCTTTTTGTGCACGCACGCCAACCATTTCAAAAAAACTAAAAATTATAACGCTTGGTTTGTGGTTGTCAAACCATTCCGGTTTGGGCTGTCATACCTCTCGTTTTAAAAATTTTAAAAAAGACGGTTCGGCTGCACCTCCATCGAACTCGTGCACGGTTTGTGGTTTCAACAAAGTGTGAGTTGTGCCGCTTCTGCCTCGTGAAGTTTTAAGTTGTTTTGTTTGTTTTTCCTTGTTTAGGTATGGAGAAGATCCGAGGTGGGCATTCATAGTCACGCCGAGCTCGATCCCCGTAGTAGGAGACCACCTACAATTGCTTTTCAAACCAGAGAGGAAGGAGAATGAATACGCACACATAGTCGGACCTGAACCCAACCATAGGCATGTGGACCCAGACCCAATGGTAGAGTCCGATACTGACATTGGACGAGACATTGAGCATGATGTTGCTCATCTGGCCGCTGATTTTGCTGGGGATGCTGATATTACTGTTGATGTTCCATCTGGTGATCAGCAGCAGCAGGCTGCTCCCGCTGATGCTCCTTCCGCATCAACATCAGTTGCCCCTACATTCCCTTAATTTATAGAGCAGTGGCAGTAAGAGATGTCATGCCCCTCGATCAATTGTCCCTGTTTAGAGGGTTTATACGTCATGCTTGGTGCATGGTACCTGTACCTCCCAGATTGTGTCTGTAGGTAGTTTGGCTATGTCCAGGGGATCCCAGATGACCCTAAACCTTCTACACGGCAGACCGTAAATTTAGAGCATGTGGACGGAGTTTCACCAGCATGCGATACAGCGCGGGCTAGGTATCAAGTCGGGTGACCGAGACACCGTCACCGGGTACTTTGCTTGGTTTAGGATGGTCTCACTCCCATTTTGACTTCGGGTTAATTACCATATACTGGACGATAAGACTAAGGCTAGACAGGTACGTGTTTTACATGTTTACATTTATTGTTTTACTAAACATGTACTTAATCTAATATTTTTTCTGTGTCACAGGTCAATGCCTGAGTTACTAGGACTGGTGGACAAGATGGAGGTTGCTTTAGATAGAAATGTTCCCCGTGGGACGTGTCTTTGGAGCATACTTGACTGGATGAGAGCTTTGGTGAGGCACTTCAACAGATTTACAGGACGTGCCTATCGGAAGAGACATGGGCGAGGCGGAAGTCCCCAGACTTAGTAGTTTATTGGGATGTACTATTTTAATTGGGATGTTGTTTTTAACTGTTGAAGTGTTGTTTAAACATAGATATGTATAACATTCTATCTCTATTTCATTTGTTGATTTTGGTAGCAACAATACAAAACGAAACAAGAAAGATAACAAAATACAAAGATAACAAACAACTTATTACAATAATTTCAAAGTCCTTGTCGCAAAAGAAAAATTGTCGGCCATTGATACAAAATGTCAGTGAAATTTGAGCCGTTGAAAGATTCAACATATCTTACACAAGTACGACAGTTTGTCGCTGGACGAGTTCAGCAGAAAGGCAATAGACTGGTTCAACATATTACCAGTACCACTGTACGTGTTACATTTTCAACACATGGGGGTGTCACAAGACATCAGCCACGACACATTTCCACCGAACTTGGTCTGCTACATGGGTGTCAAACATGTCTCTGCCTAGGAAAAAAGGGGTGTGTCTGGAGCTTTTTTTTCATTAAGGGTATTTTGGCCATTTCACACTGTTTATGGGTGTGTGGTGAGTAGGAGGAGTGGGAAAAACATGGGCCTTAATTTAATATTAGCAATGGGTTTAGTTTTTTTTGTTGAGTTTTAGCGATGGGTTTATCACTTGTAACATTTTTATCTTTTGTTTATAATTATAAAAGGGGAACTAAAATTAATATTAGAGTTTAATTTATATACACAACATGTGTACATATGTTTTGCACTATCTATCAATGATAGACTGACACGTCATCAAAAAGAAGTTACTCAATTAGTAACTGTTATGGAGTAAAAGTATTCTTGTTATTTACACCCCCTCTCTCAAAAAATAAAGTTATTGGGCTACCAGAGACACCAAGGCCCAAGTCCATTCATCAATGGCTCACAATGCATCTCCTAACTGGACGGATCAGATCACTTCAATCATCACCCTTTGACTCTATAAATACAACCATTAATGTAGAGAGAAGGTACGCATTAATCACCACATATACTTGCATTAACTCTCCAACTTCTGACTTTAGCATCGGAGTGGCTTTGCAGGTACACCCCACCTCGTCTCGGAATATCAACATCAGACGTGACCTTCACTGATCAATCTCATCTCCTACCTACTGTCTAGGATCGGCTGACCCTAAGACACGGTACTGAACATTGGCGACCACAGTGGGAGTAACTTGAACTTAATTACTTTCAACTTCTTATCTGATCAGTAATGGCCCCTCAACTAAGGTCCGGTCTACGCCTGGCGAGTATCGTCAAGCCAATCGAACCTCGTCCAGTTCACAACCAACCCCGTCTAGGGGGAACCCAGGAAGGAATAGCAGTGACACAACCATTCTCAGATCGGAATGCTTTTCATGGAAGTTCAGCTAGGTCCCGACTTCCACCACCTCCAGCGATGCTTCTGATTCCAGTGGACGCAGTACAACAACTGGTTCATGGAAGTTCAGCTAGGTCCCGACTTCCACCACCTCCAGCAATGCTTCTGATTCCAGTGGACGCAGTACAACAACTGGTCCACATTCTAGCTCAACATACTGAAGCTGAGCGGGCTCGAAGCCTCTGTATTTCCGAATTAGAGGCCGAGATTGTTGGGTATCAAGCTCGGAATATCCCGGATCGGCACTTCGTGGAGAGCCCAGTAGGGTACCTGAGGGGCGAAAGCGTCATCGAACTCCCCCTAGACGACGTCACTATCATTGCTCTCCCCCACGAAGGCATGGAAGGAGAGAACTTCAGACACCTCCGGAAACAATTGATGACGCTTATGATCCGGAGGACTCTTATGAAGAATATTCCTCCTTTGCTTCATCCCCACCACAAAGACGACGTTCTAAAAGTCGGGAGACCCTCTTGACACAGGAACATCGCCAACACCGATCTAGGAGAACCCCGGGTCATGATCACCGCCATTCAAAGGATCGACCCCAACGCCCTCCACCTCTGCACATTGGTACCAAAAGTTCCACCAGTGGTAGCTCTCTTCTTCTCCCCGTTCCTAATTTGACCTCGACTCCAAGAAGAGGACCATTCACGGCTGAAATAGATTTCTTCCCCGTCCCTCGTGGCTTGGAAAAACAGCCAGAACAATCAAAAGAAAATGGAAAGAAAATCAATATGTAGCTTCCATCTCATCAAAACCCGTTTTTTTGCAACTCGTCCTCCTTTGTCTTTTGGGGACGGGGACTTTCGAAACGAAAAGGTAAATAAAGATATACCGCTCTTAATCTCGGCTGTGATGGTAGAAACCGAGATTAGGAGAATCCTGGTTGACCAAGGCAGCTCTTGTGACCTTCTATTTTTTGATGTTTTGGAAAGAATTGGAATCTCGCCAAAAGAGCTATTCTCTTATCGAGGAACCGATCTTTTCGGTTTCAATGGATCCTCGACTTGACCAATGGGTTATGTAGATTTAAGGTTCACGTTTGGTAAGGAACCTTTGACTCGTACCGTCTTGACAAAATTCATGGTTTTACCTTGCCCGTCGATATACAACTGCATTATCGTAAGACCGACGTTGGGAAAAATCGGTGTTGTTACATCCACAGTCCATTTGAAGATGAAGTTCCATTCTCTTTGTAACAAAAACATCACCAAATTAATGCCGACTTAGAGTCTTCGGAAAGATGTTACTACTTGTTGCTTAAGGCTAGACTCACGTTGAGGGAAGAGCCGAGCTTACGTCGTAAGTGCGAAAAAAAGCAAATGATGAAATTCTCCAAGTCACGCATTCCTTAAAGAATCATTGATAAAGCGCAGGGTGGCAACTCGTTACAATCAGGAAGTCGTCCCAAGAGATTTCGACTTTTGTGATCTAGTTCTGAGAAGGGCCGATGTTGGATTTAAAAACGCACTCCCTTAAAGAATCATTGATAAAGCAGAGGGTGGCAACTCGTTACAATCTGGAAGTCGTCCCAAGAGATTTCGACTTTGGTGATCTAGTTCTGAGAAGGGTCGATGTTGGATTTAAAAACGCATCGCATGGTAATTGGCCCAAATTGCGAAGGCCCATATCGTGTCATTCTCGAAACCGGAAATGGAGCTTTTGAGCTAGAAACACTGGAAGGAAAGGCGATTCCAAGAACATGGAACACCACTAAACTCAATAAATATTACAGTTAAAACCCGAGGACAAAGTATGACGCTCAGCTTATGAGCTTAACTGATGAAGCTTAATGAAAGTCGGCCTTATGAGTTGAATCTCTTATTAATAGACTTAGCTTTTTCAAGGCATTATATTCCGACCTTATGGGTTGAATCTCCTATTAATAGACTTAGCTTTTTCAAGGCATTCTATTCCGACCTTATGGGTTGAATCTCCTATTAATAGACTTAGCTTTTCATGGCATTCTATTCCGACCTTATGAGTTGAATCTCCTATTAATAGACTTAGATTTTTCAATGCATTCTATTCCGACCTTATGGGTTGAATCTCCTATTAATAGACTTAGCTTTTTCAAGGCATTCTATTCCGACCTTATGGGTTGCTATTCCGACCTTATGGGTTGAATCTCTTATTAATAGACTTAGCTTTTTCAAGGCATTCTATTCCGACCTTATGGGTTGAATCTCTTATTAATAGACTTAGTTTTTTCAAGGCATTCTATTCCGACCTTATGGGTTGAATCTCTTATTAATAGACTTAGATTTTTCAAGGTCTATTCCGACATTTCTTTGATACTCTTTTTCAAAACAAAAATCAAACAAGGGGGCGAGATAGACCCCAAGTTTGTCTCGCCCGAAAACTTTCGATCCTAAGTTAAAACACGTGTTCAAAAGCAACATACAAACTTGTTGAACCGAGTCCAATGGAATCATGATAAAGAAGGTTGTAAAGCCGAAATAGTTATGTTTTACAGAGCATCCCGGATGAGGTCGGGTTCATAAGTTCAAAAAAGCTGGAAAATTACATAGATCCAAACAAAGTAAAACTATTTATCGGCTTGAGGCGGATAGATGACCCTTGACACTTGGTCGGTATTTAGATCAAACACAACAATGTGACCATCATGAACGGAATCGGTTTAAAAATGCTAGGATCGGCAACAAAGTCGGGTATAACCACAGCGACTTGATCAAGGGCATTGTTGAAAACTTCCACAATGCCGTCCTCTCTGAGTTTAATCGCTTTTTCTTAGCAAACCATGACAAAGATCCCTTTGTTGAAAGTTGTTTGATCCGAATTTGAAGATCGGAAGAAGAGGAATCTGGTTGAGTAGCTTTGATCAAGGGCATTGTTGAAAGCTTCCACAATGTCGCCCTCTCCGAAGTTTAATCGCTTTTTCTTAGCGACCATGGCAAAGATCCCTTTGTTGAAAGTTAAGTGTTTGATCCGAATTTGAAGATCGGAAGAAGAGGAATCTGGTTGAGCAATTTTTTAAGTTCGCCAATTGTTTGTCCCGATCTTGTAGGCTTCAAAGATCTTTTTAACTTGTTCTTGGGCCGAATTCAGCTCCTCTTCTCTAAATTTTTCGCTTATCTTCCTCCTCCTTTTTCTCCTGCTTAAGCTTCTCAATCTCCTTTTTTGGCCTTTTCCAACTCACTCAAAGTCGGCTCCAAGGTTTTCTGGACCTCTGCAAGTTTCGTTTCAACATCTACAAAAGAGAAATTAAAAGCATGAGAAATGACAAAGTCAAAATATGCTTGAAAGGACGAGATAAAGTGACAACGTTATTTTACCTTTGATCCTAAGATCGGAAACCTTTTTCTAATCTTCAACAAGATCAGTCATCCGAGATAAAACAGAAAGGGAAATTCTGAAGGGATCTTTCTTGAAATCCTCAGCTTTAACATTCCTGAACTCTTTTGGATCAAAAGGGGCGGTCTTGTGCTTGCTTTTCCGATGTTGATGATCGGAACGATCGCTCGCCTCAATAACCCTCTTTCCCGTATCTTGTGTCCCGGACTTTGGGGGAAGGCTCTTATCAACTACATTTGTTCTCCTTTTTCTCTTAAAAGGCTGTTCATCTTCATCAACTTCATCAGCACGAACCATAGAGATAGGTCGGGCGTTGGTAGTTTTGATGGCCGGAGTTTGAGAAGCCGGTTTGTTGCTTGGATCCCCAATTTCCCCAGCAGCAAGGTTGGCATCAGCATCGACAAGGGCCTTTAGGGCTGCCATTTTGTTTCTTGGAGCCATCTCGTCTGTAAAGAAGAAATAAAACAAATACAAGTTAAAATTCAGCAAAGATAACATGACATATTCAACAAAACAAAAGTACCCTACCCGTAACCCTAGCTACGAGCCTCAAATTTAAGAGATTCGACCGGTGACTTGGTTTCAAAACCCCACGGATTCGGCTTTAGTGGGATTGTTTGTAACGATCCTATTGGTTATGTATTTCAAAGATATGCAAAGTTTTCTGATCCTCAATTTTTAGTTGATCAGCTTCCACGGAGTATCTCTTAGTGGTACGGTTGAAGTGGTGAAGATTCCATCCAAGAGAAAACTTCGTGGTCAAAACTATGTCTTTTTCCTCATTATAAGTACCATCTCGGTTCACGGCTTGCACATCACGGGTTCGATCCGTAAAAACTTGTTTTTCCACTTGTTCTTCAAACTGCTTCAGATATGGACGAAAGACCTTGACTCCTTTCCCGGATCGAGATCGACGTGTTCTCGACGGCCGGGTTTGCCTACTATTGTCTTCTTTCCTCCCGCTAACCTCAAACATATGGAAGAAGAGTTGGAGAGAGACAGGCCGCTCCAAGTGAATACATACGAGCTCAAAAGCACGCACAAAGGCCCGGGCATTTGGATGAAGTTGAGAAGGGGCGAGTTCCAGTCTCGCCAGTACGGATTGCTGAAAACAAGTAAAAGGAGCTCTCCTCACCCCTATTTATAGTAAATTTGGGAAGGCCAAAAAGTTTTGTAACACCCCCTTCTACTACTCATTATTTAATTAATAAAAATCAGAGTTTTTCAAAATTTGTCCACGCACCTCAAAGAGGGTGGTACATTTAACAAAACATTATCAAAACATATTTAAAAATTCAAATGCATCTAGTGCGTAAACTGCATATCATGTCACAAGGGATAGAACCCTAAAACCTGTTTAATGTTTACAATCATCCAAAAATAGTTCACAAGAATGGAAAACAAAATTGAGTTCAACACGCTCAATACATAGTTTAATTCAATTTAATTCACGACATAAGATAGTAAATACTAAAACCCAAAATCCCTGGTGTTACTAGATCAGAGCTGACACATAATCCCAATGGAGGCTAGACATCCTCACTCGGAATCACCTGCATGTCGCCACGAGAGCAGGCAACATAAAATACTAGGGTGAGTCTCTTTACATAAATAATAACAAGTAAGATAAGCATTATAAGCGAGTAAAAGCATCTAGCGAAGAATAACCCTTCACAATCAAGACATTCACAATTTCAAGTATATCACTAGAGCAACAATCACGATTAATTAAGTATCAACAGCATTCCATGAAGGTATGAGTTTATGCATGTATGCAATATGCATGTGGATCCATACTCACCTCAAAACCCCGCTTCGTAACTCATCAACTGTTTGGCCGGAAGCCACTCATCAACCTGCTTGGCCAAGCCCTCATCAACCTGCTTGGCCGGGCCATGCATATGATTTATGTGACATTATGACAATGCAATCACACCGCAATAAGCACATTACATTAATTATTAACCACCACCTCATCAATTGTTAATCACCACCTCATCAATTGTTAACCACCACCTCATCAATTGTTAAGTTACCCCTCACTTAAAAGCCTAATCACTCCATAAGGATCTTTTCTACACTTAAGGACTATCTTGACCTCCAAAGATTAATTTTATACTCAAGGGGTTATTTTGGCACATTATGATTAATTCAGTATTTAGGGACTTATATTAACCTATTAGTATTAATTAGACTCTAAGGGATTATTTTGTCACGCCAAGGATTAATTTAATTCTTAGGGACTATTTAGTCACACCAAGGATTAAATTAATTCTTAGGGACTAAACCATCTCTTAGACATATTTTAGGCCACCTAGGCGCCAAGGGGCAGCCACTTTGGCGCCCCACTAGCGCAACACACACACACACACACCGTTCACATACCCACACAGGCGCATACGGGCCGCTCGGTTGGCGCCCTACACCGCGCCACTCCCTCAGGCGCACACACACACGCACAGGGCCGCCCATTTGGCGCCCTGTTCCTTGCCTTTTCAACGCAAAACACGCACACACCTGTGCACAGGCGCCAAATTCCTCAGGAATTGGCGCCCTCTCGCTGAAACTTCTGTGCCGAAAGCCAAGACACTAAAAACAGAGATCGGGCGCTAATTTGCCCAAAGCAAATGGCGCCCACTCACTCCAAGACCGTGACACACACGTAATATTCAGCCTCAGCGCCATTTGCTTAGGCATTTGGCGCCCCAAACACTCCCACTCCAAACACTTCAAATCCAATTTTCTCTTCAACAATTTATTTTCTCACACAACCACACATATAAAGACATCAAATCCATTTCATTAATTATCATATACACAAACTTCTCTTCATGGCCACATTTTCTCAAACATATAGCATGCATAATTCACAACATACACTTTTCCATCAACAAGCAATGTGATACCAACAATAGCAATTAATTCACACATCAACCAACATACAATCACATTAATTTAACACAACAATCATTCCTAGAGCTATTTTACCTATGAAACATATCCTACAAGTTATCATAGATGTAATGGAGAGTCCCCTAACCTTTTATGAGTCAAAGCTTCAAATGAACCACCAAGAATCAACAAAACAAGACCCCCACCTTGATTTCCAGCCCCAAACCGAAATGTTACCTTGCTTGGTGACAATGGAAATTCGAAATAATGAGAATGAGTCTATGGAACTCATAGAAATGAAACAAGGAAAGGAAATGAGGATGATTAGGACCAAGACCTTCACTTACCAACACAAGACTTGAGAAAAGTTTCCTCCTTTCTCCTACTTCAAGCTGAAAACGTGGGTACTCCTCCTTTGGGTATCCATGAAAAATCAAAAAGGTAAGGAATGAGCTTAGGGAACTTAAAGAAATGGAATGGGGAAAAGAAATGAGGAAGATTGAGACCAAAATCTCACTTACCCACCAAGAACTCAAGCAAGCTACCTCCTTTCTTCCTCCCTCCCTTGCGTCGGCTACTTCCTCCCTTTCTCTCTATCCTTCGTTGCTTTCTTTTTCTTTCAAATGAGGGTTTGTGACTTTGTGAAGGGTTTTTGAGGTTTTAAGGTAATTGGGCTTGGGTCATTAAATGACTTGGGCCCTTATTTGCACCACTCTTTCTACTTATTTACATACCCCCTGAAAATAAAATAAAATGAACTCTAACTCAATTATTCCACTTAAATAAACTAGACCCAATTTAATTAAATAATTTAATTAAGTGTTGCAAGCCTTAAATAATTTAATTAGGTAAATAATTAAATTATTTTGGGCGTTACAAGTTTCGTGTTGGACGACGCGTCCAATCAATGAATAGTTAAGGATATATTACACAAGACTCAAAGCGTCGTTATTATTAGGCTTGGGAAGGCCAAAGAGTTTCACTATGAACGAAGCATCCAATCAATGAACAGTTAAAGACATCGAACAAAAAATCCAAGCGTTATCATTATGAAACGCCTCGAGCGCCTCAACGGCCACATCATTCGAATCAAGTCATTTATTGTTTTTCGAAAAATCATTACACGAATCAGATCAAGTTTTTGAACCAACAAATTTCGAGAATCGAAAGATCGTCAACGCCCATCAAGATCGGAATGAATGCATGTGATTCGACATCTTAATCTCGGTAGTTTGGATAAGAATCAAGTCTAGATCACCTCGTTCAGGCGACCCGACTTGGTGGGGCAACTGTTATGAAGTAAAAGTATTCTTGTTATTTACACTCCCTCTCTCAAAAAACAAAGTTATTCGGCTACCAGACACACCAAGGCCCAAGTACATTCATCAATGGCTCACAATGCACCTCCTAACTGGACGGATCAGATCACTACAATCATCACCCTTTGACTCTATAAATACAACCATCAATGTAGAGAGAAGGTACGCATTAATCACCACATATACTTGCATAAACTCTCCAACTTCTGACTTTAGCATCAGAGTGGCTTTGCAGGTACACCCCACCTCATCTCGGAATATCAACATCGGACGTGACCTTCACTGATCAATCTCATCTCCTACCTACTGTCTAGGATCGACCGACCCTAAGACACGGTACTGAACAGTAACCACCTAATGTGTCATTTCTACCATGTATTGTGATTGATGGATAGTGTAATAAATTTTACAAATAATGTGTATACTAATTAAACTCTTAATATTTATGTAGATAATAAAATCCTATTACCAAAAAAAATGTAGATAATAAAATGCTACCAACTTTCCTTTCTCTTCCTTCTGTTTTCAATTTTTTTTCTCTTCCTTGGTTGAGAGGAAAACAAAGGGAGATCCAAAAGGCAAGAATATCGGATTATTAGTTACTTGTATTCTACGGTTCTCTTCTTTGCTCTCATTTGTCTGTCCTCTTAACTTCAAATAAATAAAATGATACTACAATTACTTTGGTCCAATAACTGCCCCTTAGATGATCCTAGGGACATTTTATGCTTTGGGGGGTGAAGTGTGAAACAATTAAATTAAATATGATTAGAACCTTTGCAAATTTCGTCTTCTGAATAAAGAATCAAATGGACTTTGATTTGATCGTTAGTTAGTTGAGACATCATTCCTTTCAATTTCAATGGCCGATCACATAGCGAGAGGACAACAACTCGCGAACAAAGCGCAAAACAAGCTCCACTGTTGTTGTGTCTTGTTTGGTTCCAATTATGAAGACGCCGCTGAACTTTTCAACAAATCTGCTAAATCATTCAAACTTGGAAAATCATGTATGTAAAGTTTTCATTTTATTATACTATGCTACTCTCTATTATGATAGTGTGGATTTGAGTATCAATTAATCACCTTGCTTGAAATCCCTAATTGTCAATTTTAGTTTTTGAAGTTTTGGGAACTTTTTTTGAGCAAGGGTTAAGTGTTTGAGGGTGTGGTTGATGATTTTCTGTTTCACACTTTTGTTTAGGGGATACAGCTGGATCAATCTTCAAGAAATCTGCTAAATGTCATATGAAGGTTTGTACTAGTAGTGTTTGTGTTACTGTGATTTTTTTGAGTTTAGAAGCAAAATTTGTGCTCTTGGGTTTATATATATATGACATCCCTTTTGTAATTATATGTATTGCAGTTAGATAACAAGTATGATGCTGCTAATGCTTATGTAGATGCTGCTCATTGTTATAAGAAAACATCCAAAAAAGGTTCTTTCCTTGCTAAGTTCTCGGAGCCCTCTTTTGTTGTTTTGTTACAATATGTTGTGATTCTTTTATTGTTGATTTATAGAGATTTGAATGCTAAGAATTTGAAGATTAAGCATAACCTTTGCTATTCTACATCATTAATTTTCTATCTTTTCTTTCCATTTGTGTTTCTAGGGCTTCCATTGACTCGGCTAACTATTTGTGCTTCTCTTTTGATGTTTTAAGGAGCTATTTCATGCTTCAGTCAAGCAGTAACCATCTTTGCAGATATTGGTCGACATATCATCGCAGCTAAGTATTGTAAGGTACTTCTACTTTTATCGACACACACGCACACATTTGGATGCAACCACATAAGTGAAAGGACTTAGAATTTGGGTTTGGTCTCAACTCAACCCCAAAACCTCGGCTATTGGGGCGATGGTAGCTATCACTTATAACTACTAGTCAGGCCGTCTAACACACACCCTCAAGCTTAGGACTAGACACCTGGAACGTAACTTGGGTGGCCAAACAATAGATCTAGGATAAACTTCGATACTATCTTAGAACTTGAGTGGCTAAACAATAGATCTAGGATAAGTTTCAGGTCCCCCAATTATGAAAACTGTTTCATATACATGTATTGTTATGTTAATACTACTTAGTGTTATCAATTATGCCCCCATTGTTAATGCACACGTTTATACCATTAGACAGTAATGAAAATTTTGCAGAGGTGTTAAATTTCTCTTTCTGATTTTAGGAAATTGCTGAGCTATATGAGCTCGATCAAGACATAGAAAATGCCAAATTATATTTTGAGAAGGCTGCTGAGTTTTTTAGACTTGATGATGCAACAACCTCTGTGATCCAATGCAAACAAAAAGTTGCACAATTTTCTGCTCAACTTCAACAGTTAGTGTTACTCTTTTTGTTCTCTTCAGTGTAACTCTTATCCTTAGATTTATTTATCTACTTTATATTTATCAGATATCAGAACGCGATTAAGATTTACGAAGATATTTCGCACCAATCTCTGAACAATAATTTATTGAAATATGGAGTCAGAGGGTATCTTCTTAATTCTGGCCTTTGCCATCTTTGTCAAGGGGATATTGTTGCAATTACCAACTCTTTGGAGCACTATCAGGTTATTTTTAATGTTTCTTCTTGCTTTTAGAGAATTACTTTTCCGGTCTCATTTATAAAAAAACACTCTTTAGATTCACCGTATCTGGTCTATATTACCGACTAGATACATTAGTTTTTCAACAAACTAAATTTTATTTTATTTTGCTTATAAATGAGACCGGATCAGTCAAGATACTTTACACTCATCTTTTTAACATATTTTCCTTTAATCAAGTAGGACTTGGATCCAACATTCTCCAGAACTCGCGAATACAAATTTTTGTCTGTAAGTGGTAGAAATTTCCAGCTATATTAGCTTTGCAATTTTGTTTTTTTTGTCTCCCTTGAACTCTAAAAGTAAATGTTTCTTGGTACTATTACCTTGGCTTGCTACTTTGCTCTCACTCTTTTCTTGATTTCTGTTTACTTTTATCGATTGAAAGTTATTATCAAATTTTTTCAGGATTTGGCTGCAGCAATTGATAAGGAAGATGTTGCTGGTTTTACTCTAGTAATCAAGGAGTTCGAAAGCGTTAGCCCCTTGGTAAATATGTTTTCAATTTTATCAAGAGACTTATCGGACCCGGATCCTCTGCACCGTGCAGCAGATGGCAGAACCGTTAGATCTCTCTCTCTCTCTCTAACGGTTCTGCAGAGGTAGCAGAGGATCTAAGAGGATCCAACTATGAGACTTATTGCTATAATCTCAAGTCCTATCAAATTCTACATACATTTTTGTAAATTGTATATGATGTGAATGTTTCTATTTAGGAATCTTGGAAGTCAACCCTTTTATCGAGAGTTAAGGATGCTTTGCAAGTAAAAGTGATGGAAGAAGATGATTTGACATGAATAAAATTACAATTGGAGTCTTTGCCAATGAAGTTGTTTCCAACTTTGTATTGTACATACTATATCTCATGAAATTTGTAATGAAAACTAGGACTATGCTTGGTAAGTCTAATAAGTTAGCTTATAGGTTATTTGATTAGTTTATAGCTTCTTTGACCAAAGTAGAGTGCCTTTGATAAAAGTGTCTATTCTATTAGTTTATTATTTTAATTGAGAGGCTACTTCAACTAACATTTGATCTTATAGTTTATTATTATTTTTCTTACCTTGATTCTTATTATTTAGTTACAAAAAACAATTCTCTTTATGTATCCTAGAGTGGATCTGGTCCAAGTCTCTATTTGTGGAAGAGTTCATCTGGTTCACGTTTGCATATGGATTTACCATTCTTTTGGTGTTTAAATTAAGTTACATTAGTGAATGCTCATTGAAGACATAAGTTATGGGAGAAATCAAAAATAATGAACCTAGTAAATATGGTAAGCACGAAAATCAAAGAGGATAACCTAGTAAAAGGTTTTAAAAATTGACTGTCGTACTTCGTTAAATTTACACTACCAATGTAATTAATGTATTTCACCGATTTTTCCTTTTATGGTGAAACCCTAACAAATTCACAACATTTGTTTTTGGGACTACTATAAAGTCATAACAACAGTATTCTTGAACTACTAAAAAGTGAACAGGGAAACATAGTTGTGTCATTTAATTTCTACCTTTTGCACATCACTTTTTATACAACTAATTTTATACAACTAATTTCCTTCATCTTGCAAATATATAGGTTTTTGTGTTTGTCTCTAGAATTTTTGTTTTTTTTCTTCCTGTTTTTCAACCCTGTAATTTCCTATATTTTGTTTTTTCTTCCCCCTCAATCTGCATCTTCAATCTGCATCTTGTGAAGATTGCATCAGATCACCATTGCATCTAATTCCTAGAGTGGATCTGATCCAAGTCTCTATTTGTGGAAGAATTCATCTGGTTCATGTTTGCATATGGATTTACCATTCTTCTGGTGTTTTAATTAAGTTACTTTAGTGAATGCTCATTGAAGACATAAGTTTTGGGAGAAATTAAAAAGAATGAAGGAATCTTTGAGTAAATATGGTAAGCATGAAAATTTGGATCGCTTTGCGGTTTTAGTTTAAATTGGTTTGAATTTGAATACTCCTAGATTCCTCAACCTTTTCTCTATTTGGGATTTTAGTTCAGCCTTGATCTCCATCATGCTTTACCTCTTCATATGAGTTCATTCTCAAATTTGTTCCTTCATCAGTTGCATCAAAAACTTAGAACCAAGACAAGTGATAAGTTATTTCTTTCAATACACTGCCAATGTAATTAATGGATTTCAATTATTTTTCCTTTTATGGTAAAACCCTAGCTAATTAATTCATAACAATCATTTTTGGGATTACTAAACAGTCACAACGACACTATTCATGAACTACTACAAAGCAAACTTGGATACACTGTTGTGTCATTTATTTTTTGTCTTTGCACATCACTTTTTATACAACCTATTTGAAAAGTAAAACTTTTGAAAAATTAATTGTTTGCAAAAAGATTTTAGAAAACACTAATTCATATCCCCTTCTTTTGTTTTCACATGTTTGTGCTTTCATTCTGTTGTAGGAAACAAACATACATTTGAATCAAACCGCTTGGTTGATTAAAAAATGACCCAAACAAATTCAAACCAAATCGGTCTTTTTTAGTTTTCGGTTTAGTGTGTATCGCTTTGGGGTTTTTGTTTAAATTGGTTTGAATTTGAACATTCCTAGAATCTTCAACCTTTTCTCTATTTGGGATTTTAATTTGTCCCTCTCGAGCTCATTATGCTTTACCTCTTCATATGAATTCATTCTCTAATTTGTTCCTTCATCAGCTGCATCAAAAAATTTGTTCCTTCATCAGCTGCATCAAAAAATTGGAACAACATGTTCATTCTAGCATAATTAAGTTTAGACTACATTACACTTGGGATCCTTTATGTTAATTAATTTTAATGAATTGTTCCTTTAAGTTTTTTTTTACCACTTAAGTCCCTTAAGTTATACATAACGCTTACATCATTAGCCTTTTTTAATTTTTCATCTAAACTGTTTAAAAGAGACTATGTAGCAATTGAGTTCTAATTTGGTAGTTCCAAAACGTATTTTTTAATTTGATTCATAATTTTTTATTTAATATTTTATTAAAAATCAAAGAATCCCAAATATACCCAAAAATGTCTTGTTCTTCCTTCTTCTTCCTTATTCTATTCTCTTCTTTCAGGCACCTAGATATCCAAAAATGTCTTTGTTGTTAGTTGTAGTTGGTTCAACAGAGAGAGAGACAAAGACTTTGTGCAGATTGTTCACATTTTACGTTAAACCTCATTTTTTCCTGATTTGAAATTCCCTAAAAATGGTTGAACCATTCACAAAAATTTCTTGTGGCTTCTCTTAGTTGATGATCAACGAATAACATACTTGGAAATCACACATTTTTGTTGCCTAGATCAAGAGATCAAATCAGGATGGTTTTGACCTGCTTTCTACATCTAATTTGAAACTTTTTCCTAAATTAATCTCCATTAACAGGTAAGGTGCTGAAACATATATATAGCTATGGTCTTGGTCGCAAAATTGCTAAATGCTGAAACTACATGTTGGACCTCCCACTTAAGAGACCTAAGTGGTACAAAAAAAACTTAAATGACCAATTCATTACAATTAAATAACTTAAAGGATTTCTAGTGTAATTTAGTCTTAAACTTAAATTTAAAAATTTATTATATAACGGAAAAAATAGAAAACAAAATCAATGTGTCTTTACTTACGTAGACACCTTTTGATATTAAATTTATTTTGTTAAATGTAAAATTTCACGTTGTGTGAGTATTAAAAGGCAATTGAATATTGACATTAAATACAATATTCATGAAATATAATATTGACTTAAAAAGTTATATTGAGATTTTTTTTTTGGTCAAAAGTTCTATTGAATTTGTAAATTTTTTTAGACCAAGATATCCTCTACGACAACTGTGGAGACTAATTCTTTGAGATTTTTGAGATACATTTAAGGAGTTGACCTCTCCCAACATATGTTTTTCCATAAGCACCGGACAAAGATCGAACCTAAAACCAAATAGTTAAACGTTCCAAGTATCTATCACTTGTGCCACATCATGTTGCTAACTAATGTAACAAAAAAAATACTAGTAACCGTTCTATATTAAATACATATCATTAGATATATTATTATTTTTTATAGGCATTAAATACACATCATATTGTTATTCAAACTATTCAAAATATCATTAAATAGGTCAAATGCTATCATAAATGTGTCCACATTAAAATTATCTTGACTGAATGAAACAAATGCAATATTTGAAACTTTGTATTGTATATAAATACTCTTCTTGATATCAGGATTTTCACAAAATATTTATCATGCTATGTGTTCACTTTGTTAAATTTGACGTTGTTGTGGCCTTAATTTTTTTTTTTGATGTCTTTTCTTCTTCCCACATTTTACCTCTTCCATATACAAAGACCTCCATCAATAACAACATTTGTCTATCATCTTATCAAATCAACAAATCACCAAATGAAGATATCTTTGCATAGTAAGTACTCCTTCCATGTGTATTTTGAATTTATATCTCTTTAATTTAAGGTTAGTCATACTCTTCTTCTTCATCTCTAGCAGGAGCATAAACAACAACTCTCTAATTCAAACGTCCAAAAGGGTAAAACATAAATCAGTCAACAATATAGTTTACTCTAAAGAGACCCTTGGTTCTCAAGCCAGGGAACCTAAATCAAACAAGAGGAAATCAAAGGCGAGTGAAGGTGTTTCAACTCAAGACCGATCTTCAAGTGTTCCAACTAATGTAAATCAAGAAAGTTCACCATATCAGCTAGGTGATTGATCTCAAATTAAACTTGGTTCACAAGCTATTATGAAAGAGAAAAATTCACTAGAATGTCTTCAGGATAAATGTAAGACATGTATATGTTGTATAAGATTTACTATTTTGCGCCTTTCTTGAAAGAGAATTTCACTATGATGAAATCTAACTTATGTTTGAACAGCAAAGGTTTGATCTGCAAAGGTTCATTACAAATGAAGAAAAGTTTAGTTGGTTAGCTATAATTGAAGCTTCTAGTGGTTCAAAAAGTTCAAATCTAGCTCTTGTATTATGTACCTATTTTTTTATTTTTTTGTAAATGAAGAAAAGTTTGTTCTTTTGTAATTTTTATGGAGAAATGTTCATTACAAATGAAGAAAAGTTTATTCTTTTGTAATTTTATATATATATATATATATATATATATATATATATATATATATATATATATATATATATATATATATATATAGTCACTTTATTAAACAATTAATCTTATAAAATTCACTAGTGAAGAAGGTATAAAGTCTATAAGAAATTCTCATTTATATTGAGTTTATTTATATTGGTTAATCATGTTAAACATTTAACAATTATTATATCTATGAAAAACCAAATCTATGCTTGCGTTTGTGTAACAACTCATGCATCATATACGATAGTTTTTCCAACTGTGTGATACATAAAAAATTCAGTTAAAATGCACTTTTTGTCCATTATCTTTCATAGTTTTCATATTTTCGTTGTTATCTTTTAAAATGTTTGTTTACGTCCTTTATCTTTTTAAAGTTATTTAAAATGGTCTTTCATTAACTAAATTGTTAATTCTCCCTTACGTGGATAGTGACATGGGCTCAAAAACCGCTCTGTCATTAAATATAATTCTTTATTGTAGATGTTAAATATTATAATAAATATATTCATATTTTAATAAATATATTCATATATTAAATGCACACCATAAAACTCCATAATACCCAGAGAGCAAGTCGTATTGAGCATCAACGTGCAGCTCCAGAATCTATGAAATCTGATGTGAAAGGTTTTGATTTGGAAGAGAACGATTTGGGTATTGACTTGGAAGAGAACGATTTGAAACTTTTGCTTTCAAAGTTCAATTTGGGTATTGATCTGGATCTCACCAACAATATGTTCTGTTGTGCTTGAAGGGAAGGGGGGCTCTGGGAAGAAGAAGAGAAGAAGATTAGGCTGATTGTAAAGTGGGGGCGCTGATGGTAGGGAAGTCGTTGGTGATGGTGGGTGGCGGAGGATTGGGTGGGGAAGAAGAAGATTAGGGATTAGATTTTAATTAAACAAATAATGACTTGGCATATTAAATAAGTATTTAAAATAAATAAAAATGAATATTAAATGACATGTCAGATTTCTGTTAGCCAACTCAGTATTTTTGTAACATCAAGTTAACAGAAGGGCGTATTTCAAAAAGGTTGCTTTTGCATGGACTTTTTACTAATTTTTTTTTGCAAGGGCTTAAACCAAAACAAGTTATATTTGCAGGGGTCTGAAACATATTTAAGCCTTTTTTTTAAAAAAGAAAACTGATCAGCATATACAACCTCAACTGTTTTACCAAAAAAACCCTTAATTGTTTCCATAAAAATTACAATCTACATATTACAAAATCTTCAACAAAATCTCAACACAATCTCAATTGTTTTTACATTTCCAACTAATATAGTAATTGTGAAAATCTCAATGGACCATAATCCTCCACCTGATCCTGCCACAGAAACTGAACGCATGCGCCTCCCAATCCACTCATGTAAACAGACACTCTGACCATAATTAACTCGTGTGATGACCTGCATAAATAAACAGAACGAAATGTCATCAAGGAGATCTTATATTATAGGAAGAGAAAGTAAAACAAGCAACTTGGTAACATCACTGGATGGGCTCCCATTTTTTTATGTACTCTGTTTTCTTAGCCAAGTCTAAAACATCTTTGCAGCAAGTAAGTACTCACTCTCTTTGCACTTATATGTATCCAATCAAATCGGTGCAAAGAGGTGTAAAAGAGATGATTAGTGTACTAAGCCCTATATCACCATAATGCATCCCGTGAGAGCCATAGATTGCTCCATGAGAGTCCCCGTCCTTAACTCTGTAATAATTGCATGAGTAAACAAGGCATCAATTACACAACTCTGTCATAACATTGATTAAAACCGGTTGTTATCCAAAGTTGCTTTTACTCTTACCTCTCTTAGAATCAATCACATATTGTATCAGATTAACAACAAACCCGTGAGCAACAGAACACTCGAAGTTGCTCGTTTCTAGCAGCATCCACTCCTCTCTATAGAACCATCACAAACCTTAACACTCTCGAAACAAACAACGGCAAACTTGGACAATTCAACAAGAACCAACAAAACTCACGGATCCAAGAGAAAAACAAGAATCACTTCAAGAAATGCACTAAAAATATTAAAAATACACACACATTTACGCACACACTATGAAATCCACAATCAATAAAGGAGAACCAAAACCCTAGTGAAACAGTGAAGTAGAGGTGAAATAGTAATAAAGTTGTCGACTAGTCAATAACATCATAAGAATGTTCGAATAATAGTATGTTAAATATTAGGTGAGTTCTAATGTACCTAGTATAAAAAGTGTGGTACCAACACTTTGGTGACTTGTCAAAATTTTATGAGCTGATCTGTTTTAATGTTGCCAAGTCATTTTAGTAATAACAATTTTGAGAAATTGCAAATTGATCCTAATTTTTGTGCCCTAATTTCTCAGCCCAATTGTTTAGTTTATACAGGAACCACACATCCTTCTCCATAGTAAGTTCTTTCGTTCTCTTCTCTTCTCCACAGCAAGTTCTTTCGTCTCTTTTCTACCTCACGATCGCTCTCCTATCACCTTCACCTAGCGTTTCACTCTCTCCTCTCTTCTCTGTGATCGATCTCTCCCCTCCTCTCCCATCGAACATCGCTCACGCTTCTTCCTCAAGTCTCTCTCTCACACATCGTCGCACTTTAACGGCTCCTGCGCCCGCCTTCGTGGCTTTTCCTCTCTCGTGATTGATCTCTCCCCTCATCTCCCATCGAAGATCGCTGCACGCTTCTTTCCTCCGTCAATGGTATGCTTTTACATTCACAGTTGATAGATGTTCTGTCCTTTACTTCTCGCTAGTTATTTGAGTTGTTCTAAAAAATTTATTAGAACACCATCTGTTTGATGAAATTCCTGTGTGGAAATAAATGTTACTTAACCAAAAAAATTAATTCTCAATGAGAATGCCTGTTTAGCAAATTTTATTGTTCAATTCCCAGTGAAATATATTAGTTGGTTGTTCATGTATAGCAAAGCTAGAACTGTTTTTGCATTTTAACATGAGATTTTGATACTTGTTTAACATGACTTATTTTATTAGTTCTTTTTGCAATTCCTTGATTATTAGTTATGCTCTTCTTGATTCCTTTCTTATTTTACTTATTTTATTGTTGAACTACATAGAAATCAATTTCGATTCCTTTATAGTGTATTGGCTCAATTGTGATTCCCTTATTGAACTACATAGAATTGTTTTTTGCGAGTTAACATGGATTTAATGGTGAACTGTGTAATAGAAATATAGAATCAAATCTAAATGTCAATTAAGAATAGACACACTAGTTACTGATTACAAAGCAGCCAAGTCTTAGTTTTCCTATATAGAAACTTATCTTTACAAGGTCAGACAATACAAGAAAATGTTATCTATTGTAAAGAGACTAGTAGCTTTACACTCCATTTACAAACGATTTCAAGTCCTTAGACTATTAATAAGCAAAACCAGCAGCTATGTACTGAAATAGGTGAACCCATTTTTCCCATTGGTGTATGAGGCTTTTTACTAGATACAAAAACCAAACCGATTTGCCTACAAAAGCAGATTTGACAAGTCCAAAATAAACCAGATTAATTAGTAGTCACTTGATATGACATCGTTATTGGAAGAAAAAAATAGAATTGTCATCCTCACAAAGCACAACTTGGCATTTGACATTACTTGGGATTGTATTTAAGGGAGTTAAACTTATCAAAATATGCATAATTATGGTTGTATTTAAGGAAGTTAAACTTCTATAATCACAATCTCACTTTGTCTTGATTGCTTCTAGCCTTTATTTGTTACTTGTTCAAGATTTAATAAATAACGTCTATTACTCTTCCGGATGCTAATATATGCTTGTTCAGAGTATTTAATAAATAGCCTTTATTTGTTACTTGTTCTTGCAAATTTGACTTGTTGACTTGTTCACCTTCAAGTATTTAATAAATACTTGTTTAGTATTCAATAAATAGCCTTTATTTGTTATTTGATCTTGCAATTTGACTAGTGACTTGTTCAGATAGATAGATAGATAGATAGATAGATAGATAGATAGATAGATAGATAGATAGATAGATAGATAGATAGAAACTTACAGATACATACATCATATAAATACAGATATAGATGTAATTAATCGATAAAATCAATTTGAAACAAAATCATATTACATAGCTTGTATAAGGGACCACACTTTAATTTTGTAACAAGGTATGATCCAATGAATAGTAAATGATTGATATTATGAAATATATTTTATTTATTCTAACAATTTCTTGACATAGCTTTTGCATTCATGCCTAGGTATAATGAACTATTATATAGAGAAATATTAATGATCCATGACATTACATAGAATTGTACTTGCTTTATTGTTGAATTACTTAGAAATTGCATAGTACTTACAAAAGTCTTATCGAGAGTTGTTTTTTTACTCTTGCATTATCTTAATCTGAGATGTCTTGGTTGTGACTATAATTATATGCTTTGAAGATATTTTGTCTCCGTATCGTCCCAAGTAATTTCAAATGGTCGCGAATGATAGAGGTGGGGATGGTGAAGAGGTGAATAGTTTGAAAGACGCCCGTTGATAGGATGTTGATACAAATTGTGGTAATCAAGCGAAGACTAAAGTCATCGATCTTAGTCAAGAATCTATCGGTAAAAAGACATCGAAACGGGTAAAGTATTGTCAACAAGTAACGTTTTATGTTTAAATTTTAAGTCCATATTTTTATGCATCCAATTAATAAGTTGTTTGAATACAAATATTTGTTTCTAAGTCCATATTTTTATGCAGGGTAACTATTATTTGTCAGCCTCAATTGGAAGCATCCTGTACTTTGAAGGAAACCAATCCCCAATGCATTGCTCAAACAAGACCTTGAAAAATGTTTTGTTAAATTTTAATACCGATTCTGACTAATGTTATAATTCAATTGTCATGTAACTTTGTGGTTCAAGTTAAATTCATGCCTATTATGTTTCTAAGTAAATTCATGCCTATTATATTTTTATTTTTTTTTGCAAAATTTATTACCTACTATAATAGCGAGGTTGTCCAATACTGATTGGTTAATTAAATTTAAAAATATCAAATTTATATCTATTATACAATTAAATTTTTGCTCAAAAAATAATAATTAAGATTTATCAATTAACCAATTATTTGGTGTATCAATTTGCACTTTAATCAATTTGCACTTTAATCAAGTTGCACTTTAATCAATTTGCACTTTAATCAATTTGCACTTTAATCAAGTTGCATGCTTTCGGTATCAAGTTCGATCCATGGTTGAGACATTTTTTATAATTTTTAGTGGAACAAAACTTATGTAAAGTTTAAATAATCTCTTAATTATTTGAGAAAAAACAAAAAAAAAAGATCATATCAGGGAGTTGAACACATGACACAAGAGAGAATATACAACGTCTTAGCCACTATGTCAAACTCATTGTTTGTTTAATTAGTCGCAAGCATTCTTCATATTTAGACGTAATTTTTTTTTAAAAAAAACTATAGCCAGAATAATTGGCAACACTAAAAATTCGAAGGTTAGAATGAATGTAATTTGTGAAATGACCCCCATAAAGGGGCAAAATGACCAATGTGCCCTTAATGAAATTTTTGATTTCTATTTTTTTAAAGCATCTTTAGACAACTATGATAGGTGTTGGCACTCACAATTTCTAAGTGGGTAACGTAGTCACCACCTAAATATTATAGTAATATTTTCATCTTAAAATAATATAAATTGTAGCAAAAAATAAATGCAATGTTTGAAATATCAAATGCATATAAAAATGTTTAATATAAATAAAGAAATTCAATTATTATTATTAGTTTGACCATTCAATATCTCATTAAATATAACTAATTATTACAAATATTAAATGCATAATAGAAATTATCATATGGTTAATATTTAAATAAATATGCTCAAATTTAATGAAATTCAATTAAATGAAAAAATAATTGTAGTGTTTAAAACAGCAAATGGATTTATAAATACTCTTCCTGAGTTCAATCTCAAACAGTTTTAACCATGCTATATTTCTTTTTCTTTGTATATGAGAGTTGTTGGGTTTCTTCATTTTCTATTAATGTTATTTCTGCTCTCCCACCTTTTTCTTCTTCAAATTAAAAAGACCTCATTCAATAGGGATATTATTTCGTCATCATATCAGATCAACAAATCACCAAATGAATACATGTTTGCGTAAGTACTTCTTCCATGTAATTTTCTTTAAATATCTTGCAGACATGATTGAACTAGAAATGATTTTAATTTTATATTCATATGATGGATATATATTGCATTTCTTTTTGGACTAATATGATTGGCACTTCAACATAAATGCAGTTCTACCGAAAGAATTTATCCTAGAGAACATTCTTGGAACAAAATACCATGCATGAATACACAAAGGGGACGTCATTCATAAGTTGCTCCGAAAGACCCTTGGAGATTTCACTATGAAGAAATCCAACTTAGTTTGAACTGCAAAGGTTCGTTACAAATGAAGAAAAGCTTAGTTTATTTTTTGACAAAAAAGAAAAGCTTAGTTGGTTAGCTATAATTGAAGCTTCTAGTTGTTCCCAATTGTGGTCAAATCTAGCTCTTGTATTATGTACCTATATTTATTTTTTTCTAAATGAAGAAAAGTTTATTCTTTTGTAATTATATATATATATATATATATATATATATATATATATATATATATATATATATATATATATATATATATATATATATATATATATATATATATATATATATATATATATTGTCACTTTATTAAACAATTAAAATAAAATTCAGTATTGAAGAAGGTATAAAGTCTATAAGAAATTTTCATTTATATTTTGAGTTTATTCATATTGGTTAATCACGTTAAACATTTAACAATTATTATATCTATGAAAAATCAAATCTATACTTGTGTTTGTGTAACAACTCATACATCATATACTATAGTTTCACCAATGTATGTGATACATAAAAAGTCGTTAAAATACACTTTTTGTCCATTATTTTTCATAGTTTTCACTACAAGAAAATCGCTGATTTGCCACGGACATTTCCGTGGCAAATGTACAAATTTCCGTGGCAAAACAACATTTGCCACGGATTTGCCACTGGACCAAAAATGGTGGCAAAAACGCTGTCAAATGCATAATCGCTTGCCACGGACTTTTCCGTGGCAAATTTTTCCGTCGCAAACTGCGTGGCAAATTTTTTGTCGCAAATCCAGCGGCAAATTTTTTCCGTCGCAAACTGTGGCAAATTTTTCCGTCGCAAATCCGTGGCAATTCCGTCGCAAATTTTTAAAAAAATTAAAAAAATAAATGGAGCGAAGAGTTTCCTACTACTCCAACTTCTTCACAAATTGGGTTATCAAACATTGCAAGTAAAATTTAGTGCTTTATTTAGTTTCTTGGTAGTTCTTTGTGAGTAGCAGGTATCCACTCTTAACATATTCTACCATACAACATTCTTTTGCATCTCCACAAAATGTAATTTTAAGAATACAATACAATTCCACCGACAAGACTATGGACAAAGATATCAAATTGATCAATCATCACTCAGTGCAAATGCTCACCCTCACTAAACATATATGCTAAGTATTCTATCTAATGAAGAATATTACAATTAATGATGCTATCACACATTATTCAATATAACAACCGTGATACAACATATACGCCAAGGAACATATCTCGCCAAGGAACCAAGACAAGCTTTCCATCCATTGAGGGTAATCCCGAACCTACAGAGTAACAATATCATGAATAATATGCTCGACAAATGTACCATTTATCATTAATATGAAACAACAAAACCAAGTCTTATTGAACTAAATGACTGGAAAATAAGGAAGTTTTGTATTATATAATATTGCAAAGAAAAATACTAGTTTTCTTTCAAGATAAGCAATATAGTACATAATTACACTCAGATTGAATATAATTAAAGTACATAACCAAATATTGGACACAAGATAGTGTCTGCATATTGGACACAAGATACAGATAAATATATTCTATTCATCAGCTAGGTCCTCAGCTTGAAATCTAGAAATTATATGGGAAAAAAAGGAAGGCATAACCAGTGTTTGCCTATCTCATTAATACTCATTTTGTATTATACATTGAGTGATTATCAGTAATTGAGAAGTAAAACTAACAAGTTCTATCTACATGATATTTATGGTATTGGTAGTTACGAAATTATACATATCAGTTAGATGTTTACCTCAATCTTCTCTTTCTTAGCAACTGAATCCCAATCCTTGGCTGCAACTCCAATTTTCCAATCAAGGTTCACACTAACCTCACCAGCTCCTTGGCTGTGACTATCCACCCAGAAGCAAGCCAGATAGTTCCCAGTCTCATGAGTTGTGAATGCAAAATTTCCATGTGTAGTGTTCTCCTTGTGATGAAGATTGTTTCCATATGGTGATGTCACCTAAAGAAAACATTACAAGTAATATATCAGAACATTGTCATGCAACTCCAACCAAGTTATATCTTGATAACACAAGTAATTCTCAACAAGAAAATATAATATCTCCAAGAAGTGCAAGCTTTTCATGAATACCCAACCTACAAACTATAGATATTTTTATTTAAGTTAATGCGCAATTGATTCATAACTCAGGCAACTAAGATCTACCATGTTTTGTTGTGTCTAGCTCAGCCATCTTTTTATGATGGTAACACCTCAACACGTAAAGGATATCGCTCTCAAAACCATGTTGTATGACATTTCCGATTTCTACCCACCAAACCAAATTCATGTGCATGTCATTGTCAAACATATTACGTGATTTTCCAACATAAAAACATCTCCGAAACAAATGATTCAACACTCAACAAAAGCCCAACAATGTAAAAATACGAAGAAAAGGTCAATTCATGGATATGATTAAAAACTAAGCGATAAAGCCTAAGATGCTCGGGCTCCGTAAATAAGCTTACAAGTTACAACATCACGCAGACCGAGGACAAGCATGCATGCATTCTTGTAGAATATCAAAACAAAAACAAAATCGTTGAATGCCAAATGGGTCTTGAGGCAGGCCCCGCAAATGGCATGTCAAAAGGACCCATACCATAACCCATTTGTTGCATTGGAGCAGCATACGGTGCCATAAAACCATCCATACACTTACTAACAGCAACATTGATCATTCAAAAAACCAATTTCAAGCATTTAATCACTCAATCAAACCACATTAAGATCAAACAACATGCAAGTCATTCAAATCAAAGAATACAACTCCTTTTACCAAATTTAAAGAGAGAAAATATATAAAAGATAGAGCATAGGAAGTATTTATCAAACCGAATTGTATTGTCTATAATAATTAAAATATCCGAATTAATGTCCGGAAATATGATACAAAGCAAAATTGAACACCACCTCAAAGAACATAATCAACGACTTGCTCAAGACCATTTGCTAACATTGATCAACACTTTGACTTCCACAAGTAGTCGTGGACAGACAACAAAGGCCATCGCTGCAAGTTGAATAGCAAAGAAACCCTATCGCACCTCCACCTCCCACTACTAATATCCTTTGCCTGTTTGAGATAAGCTAAAAGATATAAGTGAGTGAAACAAGAGTGTGATTATCAAGCTGAACATTTAGTGGGAGATAAAAGTACAAAAATGAAAACTTTAAATGAACATAAAATGATATATAACAGCAAAAACTAATTTTCGCTAATGGAAATCATAATCTCGACAATAAAAACATACCCCTCACTTAATCTAGCAGTAGATTTTAGAGCACGCTAAGTTTGTCGGTCAAAGAAAAGGAATGGCACTTGCTTCCTACAAGATAAAGAAATAACATAAAGCGTTCCTTCAATGGTCCAAAGTAAACAAAGGGGAAACCAAGCACATCCCAAAAAAATGCATTTATAAAACAGAATACAATTTCAATTTCCATAAGAATGATAGAAATTGTGACAGTCCATTTTGGCATGCAATACAAGGTTGCTTCACAAATTCCTATTGAGAATGGTTTAATTTCTAACACCCACCGGTATTTTCTTTGATGAAATTAATTGAGATATCATAAAAGGAAACCAAGCACATCCCAAAAAAATGCATTTATAAAACAGAATACAATTTCAATTTCCATAAGAATGATAGAAATTGTGTGATACCATTTTGGCATGCAATACAAGGTTGCTTCACAAATTCCTATTGAGAATGGTTTAATTTCTAACACCAGCGATTAGCAGTTTTATTTATTTTGAAACAAGGTTCATGAAACAAAAATTTGGGTACAGGTTTACACAATACCTTGGATACATGAAACCTGTTGGCTCCGCTCCTTCTAGAAATTCCTTTAACATCTTTGGATGGTACTCCAATATTTCTCGGTATATAAGCTCTCGTACATCTTCCTTTGTTATCAGGCGTCTCTCAAATTCAAATTCCATCTTGGTAATCGGGTTGAAAGAAGGTTCTCTCTCAACCTTGGCCAAGCCTTTAAAATATGGATCTGCTAGGGCTCGACATGATTATACACAACATAAGATACCTGTTAAGCATATATAATGTAAAGCGAACTACTGAGATAGTTGGAAATCAAATTTCAACCTCTTCAACAGATAGGTCGATCCTTAGCCTCGAATGCCAACATTCTTTCTAATAACCGAAGAGCAAGGGGGTCTCAGATTAGGAAACTTATGTGAGAAAGGAACCGCTTCTTCTTACGCATCTTTGCTCAAGTATCTCCGAGCTTTCTCATTTCGTACCTATTAATATATTACTAATGTTGTATTTATGTAACGGAATAAAATAAATAAATTGGTCAACAACAAAAAAAGGTGAGCAACATACCCTTGCAATGGCTTCGTGGAGATGGTGTTCCAAGAAAATCGATCATGAGGTCAAGTTGATGGACAACATTCTTCCCGGGAAAATAGGCTTACGGTTAAAGTTCTCGCGAAAATGCAACCAATGCTCCATATGTCTATAAATTTGGTGTATATCTTGAAAAGTAAAACGTTTTTCGATCATTTATATTAACTAAGTCCAAAATAATAAATCAAAAAGAATCTTTAATAATAATTATAACATGAAGTGCAACTTGGAGAAAAAGGATCCACACACTCAGAGCCCTATACCACCTTGTTGCAACATAATCCCGTGAGCAAACAAATGAAATTAAGTGTGGTGAATTGAAAAGGAGAGCTATAATCAAGGTGATAGTTTAAGGGGAAAAGATTCATACTGTCGAGAATATAGCCGTGGGTGTATCATTAAAAGCCACTCTAGCTAGACCAAAGTCACATATCTTGCTTTTCTGACAAGATTTGCTAAAATGTTCTTCTGGCTTTAAATCTCGGTGAAATACGTTTGCTACAAGACCATTACAAAGTTTAAAACCAAAGCAACAATCATCACATAATTTAATAATAAAAGTAAATATGCTACGGAAAGCGATCGAGAAAAATGATCATAACTGTGTGTATATACTTCAAGCCTCGTAGAAGGCGATAGAGGAATAACTGGTAATGCTCTGGGTGTGAGGTCATCATTTGCTTTGATGACCTGATGTAAATCAGATTCCATGAGTTCAAAAACAACATATATATATATATATATATATATATATATATATATATATATATATATATATATATATATATATATATATATATATATATATTTGAATTCTTCTTGAAGGAGGTAACAAAATATGCTTGATCTCCACAATATCCGGATGGCGTAAAAGTCTAAGAAGCTTAATCTCACGAAGAATGCGAGTGGCATCAGATACATGTTCAAATATGTCATTGATTTTCTTTATAGCAACCTTTTCTCCAGTGTGAGTATCGTATGCGAGAACAAACAACACCATAGCTTCCTTTACCAATTACTTCCTCTATTTTGTATATGCTCCCTTCACCGTATTCGGTAAAGAAATCTACATCCACCGATGACTGCATAAACATAACAAACCAAACTATTTAACAAAGAAACTAACCAAATCCAAAGTAACAGACATTGCTAAAATGATCTCCAACATACATATTGTAATGAAGGAAAACAGAATGATGCTCCATAACTTATTTTTTATACCAGAAAGTTGCAAGATCGGTGTCCATTGTTTGCATTGCATTCTCCAACCATAAACAAAGGACAATAGAAGTAGTCTAATGTTTTAAATGACCGGTACTAACATAGTTGTTGTTCACAAATAACAAAGAGTGCATTGGATTTAATCCCCCTCTAATAACCAACAAAGTATAATTTAGGATCAGATTATAATTGTAATACTTTAGTCTCGCTATACCATCAAATGATTTTAGATTAACATAAAAGTTTATACGTATGATCTATATGATAGTAACTTTCAATCAAATGGTGAATTTTAAAATGCATTATCTAGTTATCTAGTAAAATCCTTACTTATATAAGGCTGGTGGACCAAAACTATCACAAAAACAACTTTATGTTATACGTATTATACTTATACAAATACGTAGTTGTATAAACTACTCAATTGCAATGGTCCATATACTTCAAGTGCAGAACTCATAACACAAGGTGCATTCACTAACTCCCTAACTAGCATAATTAACAAAATACAACACAAATTACTCTACAAACATACACGTTCATATACATATCAATTAAGTAATACAACACAAATTAATCTACACACATACCTTTTTTCTTTGATCAGGAAGCATCTTTGCAACTAAAGTATTAAAAAACCTCCAAATAGCTGCATCCAACAAATCCCTATTCTCAATTCAAATCCAGATCACTCAAACTTCCACTTCTACTTCAAAAACTCAGGAGAAAAAAAAACTCTTTTTCACAATAGAAATTCCTATTGAGAATGGTTTAATTTCTAACACCAGCAATTAGCAGTTTTATTTATATTGAAACAAGGTTCATACTCGAACCTCGTTATGAAAGCAAAAGAAAAAGCAAGGCACACACCTGAACAACATGGCGGAAGTAACGGTTCTAGCTGCCATGGACGGTGGCGACCACGGTGCTCTTCCTCTGTGAGAGCCAGATCTGAAACCACAACCACCGTGCCGTTCCATCACCTCTATCGAATACCATCGCAACAAACACCGTGCTCTTCCTCTCTCTCTCACCTCGGTTCCTCCCTCCATGTCCCTTGTCTCAAACTCTTCTCTCACTGTGTGAGTTTCCCAATCGGTGCTTTCCTAGTTGCATTTCCTAAGAAGACCAAAACAAAATCAAAATCAATATCAATATCAAAATCTAAATCTAAATCTAAACCCTAACCTTATATAAATCATAAGAAAAGCAAAAATTGGGGTTAGGGTTTTGAGAGAGAGGGGGGATTCGAAGTTTTCGGGTGAAGAGAGAGTACGTGAAGACGCTCGGTGGAGGAGAGCGGTGGCGAATCGGAGAACGGCAGCCAACGGAACAAAATCAACGCCGCAGTGCGGAGTGGAAGTGAGGAGGAGGAGAAGGAACGGTGGTGGCTGGCGACGCGAGAGGAGGATCACGGAGGCGGCGCGACGTGAGGAGGAGAAGGTTCGGTGAAGGAAGTTGAGAGAGAGAGGAGCGAACGAGAACGAGAACGAGAAAGAAATAGAAATAGAAAGAAATAGAAAGAAGAAATAGAACGCGTATTTGGGGTTTGAGTGAACGTCATTTGCGACGGGCTTGCCACGGCTAGTCCGTCGCAAATTTGCGACCGTTTTCTAAGTCCGTGGCAAACTCTAGCGGGAAACTTCGCGCCTCTTGTTTTTTATACATTGCCGTCGCAAGTCCGTGGCAAACGACTGACGAATTAATATCCGTCGCAAGTCCGTGGCAAACTACCGACGGAATAAAGTCCGTGGCAAATGTTGGTGGCTAAATCAGACTTTTCTTGTAGTGTTTCACGTTTTCGTTGTTACCTTTTAAAATATTCGTTTACGTCCTTTATCTTTTCAAAGTTATTTAAAATGGCCTTTCAGTAACTAAATTGTTAATTCTCCCTTACGTGGGTTGACATGGGCTCAAAAACCGCTCTGTCATGGATTGCTCATGAGATTGAAGTTACTCAACCATATGCTTCCAGTATTTCCAACATCAAATCCCTTTCTCTCAAGGCCTGGGTTCTGAACATTGTTTGCACGCTTCATGAGAGCAACTATAATGTGCTGATTGGTTAGCAAAGTTTGAAGCTAATATGAGTTATAGAGAATGTGTGGCCTCTTGGTCCCGATGCTGTCTTGCCTCTTCTTGTTTGGTTTTGTTGTTTTTTATTCTTTCACTTTAATAAAAAAAGACCATTAAATACTTTACCGCTTCCTTCTTTTATCTTTTTTAAATGTTAGTTTACGTTCCTTATTTTATTTAAAATGTTTGTTAATGTCCTCTATCTTTTTTTAAATGCTCGTTTATGTCCTTTATCTTTATAAAAAAATGTTTGTTTACATTCTTTATCTTTTCAGAATCAATTATATAAAATGGTCATTTCATTAAATGTGCGGTTAATTATTGATCACACATGAATGAGTAGTGACAACTTAAATGTGTTAGTATAGAAATTGAAAAATGATAAGTGAATATCAAATTAAAAAATCTGAGAATTAAAATTGAACATTTTAAAATTAAAAGTAATTTAATTCTCGATTTTTTAATTTGATATTCAATTATCGATTTCAATTATATATATATATATATATATATATATATATATATATATATATATATATATATATATATATATATATATATATATATATATATATATTAACAAGCTAAAACTATTTAATTTCTTAATTTCTTAATTTTATATTTTATTAAATTTAAATTTCTATATTAATTAATTCAATGTATTTTGATTCTCAGTTTTCTTAATTTGATATTCAATTATTATTTTTTGAATTCTATATTAACACTTTTAATTTGTTATTCAATCATAATTATTTATGTAATAAATAATTAAACATACACGTAATGAAATGACCATTTAAATTCACTAAAAAAGATAAAGGACGTAAACCAACATTAAAAAAACAAAGGACGAAAACAGAGTATTTTAAAAAAGATAAATGACCGAATTGAAAGACATTGAAAGATAATTAACAATCACTAAATGGAAGGACCAGTTAATTATCCATGAAAAAATAAAGAACGTCAACAAATATTTTCAAAGAGATAAGGGATATAAATGAACATTTTAAAAAAAGATAAAAGATAAAAATGAAAAATATTTTAGTCCCTAATGTCTACCAATTGCTATTTCTTGGTTCCCTCATTCTAAATTAATTTAGCGCAAACATGTTCATTTATATTTTAGTCCCATGTTTTTTACTTTTCTTGTGCGTACACCCTTCAATGTGAAAAAATATTAATTTAAATTTTATCATGTTAAATTTAAATCTTACTTTGTATAAGATTTAAAAATTCAAATAAATAATGTAGATAAATACAGTATTTTTAGAATAATAAAACAGACTTAAATAGTTTTATTCAATGTTATATTAGGTAACGCTCTATATTAAATGCACATCAATAAGAATATTTCTATTATTATTTTGACCATTCAAATTCTCATTAAATATAAGTCTTTATTACAGATGTTAAATATAATAATAAATATAATCATATTTTAATAATTTAAATTTTAAGAAAAAATAAATCTAATGTTTGAAACATGAGATGCACATAAAAATGTTTAATACAAATAAATAAATAAATAAATTATTATTATTTAAATTTCTATTATTAATATTAGTTTGACCATTCAAGAGCACTTGGATGAGATGATAGGGGTCTCTTCCAGCTTAACCAATGTCCTGTGTTTGAATCCAAATTTCAGAAATGCAAATGATGTTAAATCTCTTAAAAAGAAGAACAATGAAGAAGAAGATTCCAAATTCCTCTGTTTTATTTTTAATAAAATACTAAATAAAAAATAGAGGAACTTGAGACACTGTGATGGGTTCCAAATTACCACATTGGTAAAAAAATTCAAATTAAATAGAACAAAATAATCAAAATAAATTAAATAGCATAAACACAAAATACAAATTAATTAAATAGCACTAACACAAATTACCAATTAAATAGTACTAATAGATTCAAAATTAGGATAATAAAAACAAAACGGATCCAAGGAGATAGAGAGAGAGAAACTTTTTAAAATAAAATATAAGAGTGTGAGTGATTGTGTTAGTGTAGTGCATTAGAGTCTTTGCAAAATTATGAACTTTGGTGCAAAACTTAGAACTTGGGTGCAAAATATATTTTTAGGGGATGCAAAAACATTTTTCCTAAGATATATAAAGTCTTAATTTAATTTTTTTCAGGGGTTCACTTGAAACCCCACAAACATATATATATATATATATATATATATATATATATATATATATATGCCAATGAGGACCAATTCGTTACAATGAATACCCCAAATGCAATTTAGCTTTTAATTTAAATTTAAAATTATTATATAAGGGTAAAAATAGAAAACAAAATTAATCAGGAATTTAAAAATTTAGTTACAGAAGATAATTCTCTTTATTATTTTTTATTTTATTTTTATTTTTATTATTTATATATAGGTATAGATACTGCTTCTTAGTTTGATTAAATAGGCTAATTTTTTTATTCTGTTGGATTGAACGTTTAAAAATACTGCTTCTTAGTTTGATTAAATAATGCTTAAATGCAGTTTTGGTTCTTCAAGTATTGTAATTTAACGATTTTTGGCATGTGTTTAAAATGAGTTTTTAAGTCGCTAATGGCTATTGTCAAATGAAATTCATTGACCCTTAATTTTCATTAATTTAGCCTCAGTGTGTCTTAACTTATCCGATATTAAAAATATTAACTTTTATCTTATTAATTTAAAATTTCAGTTTGTATGAGTATTAAAAGTCAACTAAATATTGACATTAAATACAATATTCATGAAGTATAATTAAATACAATATTCATGAAGTATAATATTGACTTAAAAAGTTCCATTGAATTTATATTTTTTTTGGTAAATCAAAGTATCCTCCATGACGACTGTGAAGACTAATCCTTCGAGATATCTAAGATCCTAACAGATATTTTTCTATACGCACCGACCAAAGATCTAACCTAGGACCAAATAGTTAAGAGTCCCAAGTATTTACCACTTGTGCCACATGATATTGCTAACTGATGTGACAAAAATATATTAAATAAGCATTCTATATTAAATACATATCATTAAATAAAATATTATTCATTTATAGGCATTAAATACGTTATTACTCTTATTCAAACTATTCAAAACGCGTCAATAAATATAATTCACTATTATAGCTATTAAATGATTAAAATAATACTCTCTCCATTCCACTTTATAAGAGAAAAACATTTTTTAGGTTCATTCAATAAATGATGTATCTAGTCTTTAATATAAGCTAGATACATCATTTATTAAATTAAATAAACTTAAAAAATGATTTTTCTTTTACAAAGTTGACCGGAGGTAGTATAATATATAACATTTGGTCAAAAAAGTAGAAATTAAAATAGGTCAAATGTTATCATAAATATTTGGTCAAAAAAAATGTTATCATAAATATGTTCACATTTAAATTATCTTGAGTGAATGAAAACAAATGCAATGTTTGAAACTTTGTATGGGTATATAAATACTTGTCTTGATATTAGAATTCTCACAAAATATACATCATGCTATGCTATGTGTTCACTTTGTTAAATTTGAAGTTGTTGTGGCCTTAATTTTTCAATGTCTTTTCTTCTTACCACATATTTCCTCTTCCATTTACGAAGGCCTCCATCAATAGTGGTACTTTTCTATCGTCATATCAAATCAACAAATCACCGGATAAAGATATGTTTTCATAGTAAGTACTCTTTCTATGTATCTTTTGAACTTTTATATCTTTAAGTTAAGGTTAGTCATCTAGGAGTAACAACATGGCACCTATCTCCCAAAACAAAACTTAATTTTAGAACCAAACTATTGGGTGCTGATTTATAACTGTGAATATTTTATTTAATTATTCCTTATTTTATTTGTTTTTAGTTTATTTGGGTGTTGAATTTCTCTTACTTGAGATGCGGTCTGTGTGTTTTGATTTTGAATGGTTAAGGTGGATAAGGATCTCTTGCTTGCTGTTCACAAGGACATTCTGAACGAAGGGTCCACTTCTGCTAGTGGGGGTGGGGGAATGTTAGTTTTCGGGGTTTGAACCCTAGACCTTCTTCTTGTAAATTGCAACTTCTTCATGTCCCTTAGCTCGCCAACTGAGCTATGGATGCTTCCCAATGATTGCACAAGAAAAGGAAGCTTCTACACTTTTTTTGGATGCATTGGCACATTGTCTAGTTTTGTGAAGAAATGCGGAGACCAAGGTTATATTTATGGGATCAAGTTCTCATTTATAAGATGCACAAGGGCAAAACACTTAAGTTTGTATTTCACTTTTTCTTTCTCTTTTCACTTCACATAGATTGTTGTGAGATATAGTTAAATATTTTATTTGGAGAGTGTGGTTGTACTTGGGTCATTGAGTGTTTGAGAGAAGTCTATGCGTTGTAACAATTTTCATATAGTGTGATTATCCAGCTGTCATTAAACAACGATTCGTGGTTTTTCTTTGATTTTGTAGTTTTCCACGTTAAATTCTTGTGTTCCAATTGTCTTATTTCTCTATCTTGTTTTTTCCAACAAGGCGAATATATGGATACATAGTCCGAACATTGGGTTTGTTTGGTAAAAAGTAGCAGAGATAACATATATGCTAGCGGATAGGAGATGAGTGGATAGCATATAGTTGTTAAGCTAACAGATATGCTAATGATAGCAAATTATGTGTTTGGTAAAACTAGCGGTTAAAATAGTGATAAATGTAAAATGGCATGAAAGGATATTTAATTAATGATTAAATTATTTAAGGATGATAAAATATTTAATGAGGAAAGAGAAGTACTTTAAAAAAATAATTAGGGTAAAATGTCACAAAAAAGTGAAACGCTATATGCTATCCGCTAGCGTTTCAAAAATTGCTACTTGAAGTAGTGTTTCAAAAAATGCTAAACGTGTTAAAGTTATTGTATATACTCTCGGTTAGTTATCCTTTTGTACTTTTAATATTCTAGTTTAGGGTAGTTTAGTCTTTTTTTCCCTTGCTACTTTGATTAGTATATAAACTCCCTAATGGGCAATTTATCAAATGAGAAATTCATTTTACTAAAATGACAAAACGCTACTCGAAAAATGTTAAACGTTAGTGCTTGCCAAACACCCGTACTCACCACTCGCTAGTCAAATACACTAGTCTCACCCGTTATCCGCTAGCGAATGAGACGCGCGTAAAACGTAACTATAGTAGTTTGAAATTTCTAGAACTGACAAATTCTCTCATTGTAATTTAATTTATGTATCGCTTTAGTTTCTTAGCTATATAATAGCTTCATATGGTTGATATTTGTAGCCGATTTTCACTCTTGTATAATGTAGCTACGTTGTTCCATGATAAAAAAAAAAATAAGGCAAAAGTTGATTACAAATGAAGAAAAGCTTGCTTTTTTTCGTATATTATTAAAATTCACTAGTTATGAATTTATAAAATCTATAGAAAATTTACTTTAGAGTTAAGTTTTGTTTCTAATGATAGTTGTTAAACATTTCACAATTATTTTATCTATGAAAAACTCATTTTATGCTTGCCTTTTGATGTTAACTCGTGCAACACACATGAGAGTTTTTCAAAAGGTGGGGGCTCAGAGGAAACGGTGTGCATTTGTTCTTTTGTTGCCCTTTCGCTTTAGATGTGTGGTAGGATATTTAATTTGGTCGGGGTGTTGCTTCCTTTGCCACCGGACTTGTTTTCTCTCTTTGTTGTCGCCCTCAGTGCTTTTGGTAGGGAGCAAGGGCGAAACGAGGTCTTTGTTTGATTTGGCATTGCGTTCTTTGGATGATTTGGGAGGCCCGTAATGGGCGTCTATTTTCTACCACACATTGGATCGTGGGCAATTGGTGGATAGGACTAAATCACTCTTTTGGTGTTGGTTCCTAGCTAGGTCGAAAATACCAACTTGCCTCTACTATGAATGCCATGTTGCTCCTCTATCTTGTATTAGTTGGAACTAGCCTATGTGCTCTGTGGCAACTTGTTTTGGGTTCGGATAACCCTAGTGTCCATTTTGTGAATATATATATGATCCTTTGCTTTTCAAAAGAAAAAATGAAATATATATTATTTCTTTAATGCAAAATGGTGATTTAGGTGTTCATTCTTTATGAATTTTTGGTTAAATTACACCAGATGTTCTTTAAGTTATTTAATTGTAACAAGTTGGTCCTTTAAGTTTTTTTCATACCTCTTAGGTCTTTTAAGTTATTTGATTGTAACAAGTCGGTCCACTTAAGTTATTTAACTATAATGGTTTGGCGATGAAAAATGTAAGTTATCCAAAATTTTAAAGTTATAATTAAATAACTTAAAGGACCAACTTGTTACAATTAAATAACTTAAAGGACCTAAGTAGTTGAAAAAACTTAAAAAGTAACTTGTTACAATTAAATAACTTAAAGGACATGTGATGTAATTTAGCCTAAATTTTTTTAAGGTTGTATATCTAGTTTGTATGTGATTTAGGTTTTTCCCAACATACCTCTCACATCAAACACAAAGTCACAATATCTGCTTGTAAGGTGGACAGTGTCCATTGTTGATAAACTCTTTTATGGCATTTATATCTATTTTCAAGCCTATCTCAAGTCTATTTGAGACTTAACTTTCCCCCTATAATCATATTTTCATAATTCTTGGTTTTAAGAGATTAATATTGTGCGTGTAGAAAAGGTTGTAGTTGTTGACATATACACAAGAATACAATAAAAGTAAGCTTGTGAAGAGACACAAAATACCTTTAATTATGGTGAGTGAATTAAGAAGTGCTCAATCAACATGAAAATGAATATAGTTTCTATTGAATTGAGCAGAAATACAAGAGTACAATAATAAAGAATATTGTGAAGTTACGTAGGTAGATTGACTAGTTTTGAAACATCAATAAAACCTTATTGCATAATTGGCATTGACAGGGACACATTGACAGACAGTACCACCTTCTGATCTCCACTCGTATTTTGGTCAATTCTCTTATTTATTTGGTGTAATCATAACCCACTTCAATCCTTAATAAAATGTGTAACATTCCAGTTTACTTTCAGAACTGTCGACTGCCCCCACAGACAACATGTATCTTTTCAGTATATGTTGTCCTAACATGCATGTTTTTCGAGAAACTTCTTAGAAGGTTACCCATCCCACTACTACTTCAAGTCAAGCACGCTTAACTAAAAAGTTCTTATGGGAAGGGCTCCTGAATAGAAGATGCATCTTGTTGGTACAGTCTCAAAGCTGCACAACCTCAAGATCCATCCCATTCTGGTGCGCAATCGATTCTTTCACGGGCCGCTTAGCTTTTAAACTGCCAAGAGTCGCTCTTTGTGGTGCTAACTTTTGGGCACCGACGAGCACTCCCTCTCTTCATCAACCACGAATGTCACATGCATATTAGTCTTATGTGTTAAGTTGTTGATGTGTTTTTAAAAGTGGATTGATTAAGTATTAGTTGATGGTCTTATTTTAAAGATGTGTGATTAAATGCCTACATGTCTGACTAGTCTTGTTAATGCAATTCTGTATGGTGAAAGTACCTATGTCGGTTTTATGTGAAGAATATAGATGGGGTTACATTAGAAAGTACCTATGTACATATGTTGTTTTCATGAAGAGAGACATGGAGAATGTTCATTACAAAATGAAGAAAAGCTTAGGTTATTCCCTATAATAGAATCTACTGGTGGTTCAAAACTGTGGTGAAATATAGCTCTTATATAAAATACATATTTCGTTTTCTTGATAAGATTTATGGAGTAAGTTCATAACAAATGAAGAAAATATTAGTTAGTTCGCTATAGACTATAGTGGTTTAAAATTATGGTCAATTCTAACTCTTGTATAATGTACCTATGTTTTTTCAATGTTCATTTACGTTCTTCATTTTTTCAAGTTAATCAAAATGGTTTGTTTCGCTAACTAAACTAATAATCCTCCCTTACATTTATTGTGGCATGGATAATGGCCACATTAGCAGCCGACTGTGTTATTCGACCATTAAATACTTTTTTATTTCCATCCTTTACATTTTTTAAATTTGTTCGTTAGGTCCTTTATCTTTTTTAAATTATTTTTTTACGTCCTTTATCTTTTAACGGTTGATTAAAATGGTCCTTTAATTTTTAGATGGTTAATTATCTTTGAATATTTTTCCTTTCCAGCCTTTGTCTTTTTAAAATGTTTGTTTACGTCCTTTATATTTTTTAAAATGTTCGATTACGTCCCTTATATTTTCACATTTAATTAAAATGGTCATTCCATTAAGTGTATGGTTAACCATTAATTACATGAATAATGATAATTGAAAAACAAATTAAACATGTTATTTTAGAAATAAAAAACCAATAATTGAATATCAAATAAAAACGAGAATTAAAATAGTACATATTAAAATTAAAAGTTATTTAGGTCTCGGTTTTTCTAATTTGATATTCAGTTATCAGATGTCAATTTATATAATGACAAATTCTAACTATTTTAATTATTAGTTTTTTAATTTGGTATTCTTATATTATTTTTCACTTTCTAGACTAAATAATTAAAATTATTAAATAATTAGAAGTATTTTAATTCTCGGTTTTATTAATTTGAAATTCAACTATCATTTTAAATTCTATATTAACACTTTTATTTGGTTACTTAATTAGAACCATTCATGTAATAAACAGTTAACTAAGATATTAAAAAAGATAAAAGCACATAAATTAGCATTTTAAATAATATGGGCCGAAAACGAAAAAAACTTTGAAAGATAATTATATCAACTACATAATGAAAACACCATTTTCTCAACTATGAAAAAATAATGAACGTAAACAAGCATTTTAAAATATGAGATATAAAGAACATTTTAAAAAAGATAAAAGACGGAAACAAATAAATACAAATTCTTAATATCTAATTTCTTAGTTCCCTCATTCTCGATCAATTTAGCACCATGTATTTTTGCTTTTCCTATATAAACACTCTAATGTTCGTTTTACCTTTCGAAATTTAAATTTTACTATAAAAGTCATTAGAATAATACAAATATGCAATTACCCAAGAGCACTTGAATGAGATAGTAGAAGTCTCTTTCAGTTTAATCTAGGTCATTTGTTTGATTTTAACCTTGGACATGCAACAGTGTTAAATCTCTTGAGGGAGACATTTGTTGCGCATTGTGGTCCTACCCGATTCGATGGATTAGTCTAGGCATGGCAACAAAACCCGAACCCGCGGGTACCCACCCGCTCCCGACCCGAGTTTGACGGGGAATACCCGCTTTGACCGGGGACGGGGACGGGTTCGGGGATGTCGATACCCACCCCGACCCCGCCCGAAACCCGTTCAACAACACATTAACTATTTATTTCATTTTATTTTATGCAAATATATTCATTGATTTTGTTTCATAATTTTGTTTATTTTAAGTTTTGATCTATTTTGAAAAGAAAAGTTTATTTTAATATTTTTAACTTTATTTTATCATTGTATAATAGCTATTATTTTATTAAATTAATTTTTTGCATAAGTTAGTGACGGAAACGGGTACCCGCGGGGAACCCGACCCCGCTTGGGACGGAGATGGGGGATATAAAACCCGACCCCGCTAGAGGTAGGGCGGGATGTGGATGAAAAGGACCTGGCCCCGGCCGCCCGTTGCCATGCCTAGATTAGTCTCTGTACTTGCGCACAGAGGATACTCAATTTATAAAAAAATATGAATAATGCAATTAAATGCAGTACTCGTGAAATATAAAAAATTTAAATAGTTTTATTAAATTATTAGGTAACTATTCTATATTAAATGCATATCAATAAACATATTAATACTACTATTTTGACCATTCAAAATCTCATTAAATATTTTTGGTCAAAAGAAAATCTCAGTAAATATAATTCTTTATGACAGATGTTAAATGTTTAACATAAAATTTGGTATATTAAATATTAAAATAGATTTTTTCATATTTAAACAATTTCAATTGTCCAAAAAAATGTACTGCTTGTAACATCAAATGCATAAAAAAGTATTTATTATAAATTTCCGTCAAAAGAAAATTTATTATAACTAAATTAATTACTATTTTTGTTATTATTTTGACTGTTCAATTAATATCTCATTAAATGAACTCACTAATACAAATATTAAAGCTTTAATATAAAATATCATCTTTTAATCTTATAATAAATATGTTCATATTTAAATAAATTCAATTGTATGAGAATATAAATGCAGTGTTTGAACCACAAATGAATTTATAAATACTCTTCTTACGATGAAGATTCTCATAAAATTTTAATCATCCTATATGTCATTTTGTTGTATTTGAGAGTTGTTGTGTTCTTCATTTTCAATCAATGTTATTTCTTCTCTCTCCCACTCTTTTTCTCTTCCATTTGCAAATACCTCCTCCAATAGTGATATTGTTTTGCCATCATATCAGATCAACGAATCACCATATATACATGTTTGCATAGTAAATACTTCTTCCATGAATTTTCCTTAAAAAAATGTAGTAGATATGATTGATATAGAAATGATCTTAATTTTATTATATTCATTTAATATATAAATATTAAATTTCTTCTTATACTAATATGATTGGCACTTCAACATAACTGCAGTTCTGCCGGAAAGAATCCCAAGGAACATTTTGGAACAAAATACCAAGCATCAATACACAAATGTAACAAAAATCATGAGTTTCTCCAAAAGGCCCTATGATCTTTCACTATGAAGAAATCCAACTTTTGTTTGAATTGCAACGGTTTGATATTTGCATGTTTAGTTTCACACCATATGTTGAGTTGTTCACACACTTAATGCAGAAAAGCATGATTATTAATTTTGTGTGTTGTTTTATTTTGAAGATGTCGATGTTGTGTCCCAACTATTCTACAATTCATGTATTCAAGAAGCGAAGGACTGACAACATAGACCCACTCAAACAAATGAGACTAGAAATAACTCTTTGAATACAACTTTGACTTATCAAAAAAAAATAATATACAGATTATGTTTTCATGATAAGAGTTATGGAGAAAGCTCATTGCAAATGAAGAAAAGATTAGTTTGTTAGCTAATTGAAACTTCTAGTGGTTCAAAATTGTGGTTAAATCTAGCTCTTGTATAATGTACCTATGTTTTTTTTTAATGATAAAGTTCTGGAAAAAAGTTCTTTAAGAAAAGTTTATTTTTTTGGTAATTAATTTTTTGTTTTATGTATATATTGTAACTTTACTAAACAAATATTCTAAGAATTCACTAGTCATGAAATCATAAAATCTACATTTGCGTTTGTGTAACAACTCATGCATCGAGTAGTGCAAAAATGTCATTAAAGAACACCTTTTTACATCGGTTATTTGAATAACCGATGTTGAATGTAGACGCGGTGGTAATCCTACAATTGAGTGAGTAATTTGAGTTTTCGCGCCAACTTTTAACATCTATTAAATAACCGATGTTAAAAGTGTTTGAACTATACTTTTAGCATTGGTTGTACAAATTCATTTACATGGTTCGTTTGCCTATAAGATTCACCAAAGTTGGATGAATTTGTATAGTACTCGGAATTTGGATGACTAGTACAAATACGGGATACAAAAAAAATTACTGTTTGAATTTTTATTTGAAAGAATCTAAAGACTAGAGGAAGAGTAAAATATTTAAAGGGTGGAAGCAGCAATATTGAGATTCTCACACCGCTTCTTAACATTAAACCCCAGCTCTTTCCGCTTCAAATGTGTTAAAGGGTAATATTGTAATTGGGAGTATTTTACATTCAAAATTCTTTGACCTGTTATCACAGGTCACTTATAGGTACAAAACCTGTTACCACAGGTCATATTGCTTTCATATAAAGGCTGAAAGTCAAAGTGTAAATAGTGGCGGACACAGTACCCGGAGTTAGGGGTGTTAATTTTTTTAAATATACAATTTGCTAAATATAATTAAAAACAACTATAATATATTTAAATAAATAAATTATACATTTCATAATTGTCCTCTACGTGATTTCATATTCTAAATTTTTTGAATAATAAAGGCTTAAATATATGTTACCCCCTGCAAATATTCCAATTATCCATTTACCTCCCTGTAAAAATAAAACTTTTAAAAAAGACCTTGCAAATATAAATTATTTCTAATTACCCCCCATGCTGTTAGATTTGGTAAATGGATAATGAGTGTATTTGCAGGGGGTAACATATATTTACGTAGGGGGGTAAATGGATAATGAACATATTTGCAGGGGGGGTAACATATATTTACACTTAACGTCAATAATCTAAATCTAACAATAGGGGGTAACTAGAAATAATTTATATTTGCAAGGTCTTTTTTTAAAAGTTTTTTTTTACACAGGGGGTAATGGATAATTGGTGTATATATTTGCGGGGGTAACATATATTTAAGCCAATAATAAACTCGATCAATTTTATTGAATACATCACTCTCAATCTCAATGTATGTCACCAAACAAATTGATTCATCCATGTATCCTCCATCCTGCTATTCGCAACCTATTCTTTACAATATTCCTAGCAGAGAAACTCTTTCTATCGTTCTTTGTTGTAACCTGGAAGAACTAGTGTCGAACTTCAAAAAAGACTTTATCAGTTCAAATTGTGATTGCACTAGACCAACACAAATTAAATAGCACTAATAAGTTCCTAAATACAAATTAAATAGCACTAAAAAAATCAATAAATTCAAAAAATACAAAACAAATTTAAATTAAATAGACTTTTTTTTGTTATCAGTATTATTAGTGCTTGTGATTCACCCTTTTTCGGTGACTATTATAGTCTGAGGATCCGGTGGCCATTGGTATACCGGCTTTGCTTGCTCGCTGTGTGGTGCTCCTCCCAACCGAGTTTTTCTCACACCCAAATCGAACACGAGACATTGCGATGGGTTCCAAGTTACCACACTCAGATCATCATTGTTGTTGGTAAAAATTCAAATTACATAGACAAAAATAATCAAAATAAATTAAATAGTACAAACACAAAATAAAAATTAATTAAATAGCACTAACACAAATTACCAACTAAATAGTACTAACAAATTCAAAATTAGGATAATAAAAACAAGAACCGATCCAAGGAGATAGAGATAAAATTTTTTAAAATAAAATATAAGAGTGTGAGTGATTGTGTGAGTGTAGTGCATTAGAGTGCTGCAAAATTATGAACTTTGGTGCAAAACTAAGAACTGGGGTGCAAAATATATTTTTCAGAGGATGCAAGAACATTTTTCCCTAAGATATTGGTGCTAATTTAATATCACGATAATCCATTTACCCCCTTTAACTGTTTTTACTTACCCCTTGGTGTTAACTTTCTGATAAAAAAACTGACGTGCCTGTTAGAGATGATGTCACCACTACTTGTGACCATTGCCACGTCAGCAACCAGTAAATGGCTGCCACGTGGCAGTATTATTACACTAAAAATAAATTTTGAAAATGGCTGGTGGAGGACTTGAAGACACAACCTTTAGTTTACACTTAAGGAGAATTACCACTTGGCCAAAGCTTTACTTGAGATAATACACCAGTTCAATTTTATTTATAGTTTTTGGCCAAACCTATTTTTTTCATTGATAAAAAGGCACGTGCGTGTTGTAAAGCGACCATGGATGATGGATTCATGGTGTAAAGCTCACATGTTTGATTCTTTGTCTCGCCAGTATTTGATCTTGTTTTTTTTATCAGTATTTGATCTTGTTTTTTTTATCAGTATTTGATCTCGTTTATTCTCACTTTCATTAATTCTTACAACACAGTAACACACCTTTTCAAATAATTTTTTTATTTTTTTTATAGAAATGAACAATTTTTAAATTCTAGAATTAATAAATAGGCCATCAATTAATAAAAAGAAAAGAGTAAAAATCTGTTATGAAGAAAATAAATTGTTTGATTAAACAAAACAAAATCAGAAGAGGAACAAGTATTTGGTGAAAGCAACGAATTTCGATCAGGAAAACGAAAAAAACGAATTGAAGATTAATTTTGCAGATTTAATGAAGAAGAAGATCTGATGTTGAAGATTAATTTGCAGATTTAATGAAGATGAAGATCTGATGTTTAAGGTTATATATTTGTAGGTGTGTCAATAATCTCGATTCCTTAATTGCCTTGGTGGTAAGAGGGTGTGTTCTAATAGAGGGTTATGGGTTCAAATCCTATTGGCCACCAAAATTTCTATAATTTTTTAAGTAAGAATAAATCTCCACTTTGCCATGTGAGCTGCTACGTGGCAGCCTTCCATCGGTGGCTGACGTTGCACGATTGAGTGTCACGACACGTGGCAGTGTGTCACTTTTTTTAACAGCAAGTTAACGACAGGGGGTAACTAGAAACACTTAATATTTGCAAGGTTTGTTTTAACAGTTTTTTTTTGCAGGGGGGTAAATGGATTATCGTGATATTTGCAGGGGGGTAAATGATATTTAAGCCTAAAAACAAGAACCGATCCAAGGAGATAGAGATAAACTTTTTTAAAATATAAGAGTGTGAGTGATTGTGTGAGTGTAGTGCATTAGAGTGCTGCAAAACTAAGAACTGGGTTGCAAAATATATTTTTCGGAGGATGCAAAAACATTTTTCCCTAAAATATTTGTGCTAATTTAATTTTTTTCAGGGGGTTCACTTGAACCCCCACAAACATATGTATATATCCGCCAATGAGGACCAATTCGTTACAATTAATAACTTAAAAGACCTCAAATGTAATTTAGCTTTTAATTTAAATTTAAAATTATTATATAAGGGTAAAAATAGAAAACAAAATTAATCAGGAATTTAAAAATTTAGTTACAGAAGATAATTCTCTTTATTATTTTTTATTTTATTTTATTTTTATTCTTTATATATAACTATAGATAACATATAAATAGGCTAATTTTTTATACTATTGGATTGACGTTTAAAAATATTGATTCTTAGTTTCATTAAATATATGCTTAAATGCAGTTTTGGTCATAAAAAGTATTGTAATTTAACGATTTTTGGCATGTGTTTAAAATGAGTTAGTTAATTCGCTAATGGCTATTATCAAATGAAATTTCATCGACCCTCAATTATGATTAATTTAGCCTAGTGTGTCTTAACTTATCGTACGTAGACATCTTTCGATATTAAAAATATTAAATTTTATCTTGTTAATTTAAAATTTCAGTTTGTATGAGTATTAAAGGTCAACTAAATATTGACATTAAATACATTCATGAAGTATAATATTGACTTAAAAAGTTCTATTGAATTTATATTTTTTTTGGTAAATCAAATTATCCTCCACGACGACTGTGAAGATTAATCCTTCGAGGTATCTAAGATCTTAACACGATGATCAACGAATAACATACTTGGAAATCACCCATTTTTGTTGCCTAGATCAAGAGATCAAATCAGGTTGGTTTTGACCTGCTTTCTACATCTAATTTGAAACTTTTTCCTAAATTAATCTCCATTAACAGGTAAGGTGCTGAAACATATATATAGCTATGGTCTTGGTCGCAAAATTGCTAAATGCTGAAACTACATGTTGGACCTCCCACCTAAGGGACCTAAGTGGTACAAAAAAAAACTTAAATGACCAATTCATTACAATTAAATAACTTAAAGGATCTTTAGTGTAATTTAGTCTTAAACTTAATTAAATTTAAAAATTTATTATATAACGGAAAAAATAGAAAACAAAATCAATGTGATTTACTTACGTAGACACCTTTTGATATTAAAAAATATTAAATTTATTTTGTTAAATGTAAAATTTCACGTTGTGTGAGTATTAAAAGGCAATTGAATATTGACATTAAATACAATATTCATGAAATATAATATTGACTTAAAAAGTTATATTGAGATTTTTATTTGGTCAAAAGTTCTATTGAATTTGTATATTTTTTTAGACCAAGATATATATCCTCTACGACAACTGTGAAGACTAATTCTTCGAGATTTTTGAGATACATTTAAAAAGTTGACCTCTCCCGACATATGTTTTTCCATAAGACCTGGAAAAGATCGAACCTAAAACCAAATAGTTAAACGTTCCAAGATCTATCAGCATGCGCCACATCGTGTTGCTAACTAATGTAACAAAAAAAATACTAGTAACCGTTCTATATTAAATACATATCATTAGATATATTATTATTTTTTATAGGCATTAAATGCACATCATATTGTTATTCAAACTATTCAAAATATCATTAAATAGGTCAAATGCTATCATAAATGTGTCCACATTAAAATTATCTTGACTGAATGAAACAAATGCAATATTTGAAACTTTGTATTGTATATAAATACTCTTCTTGATATCAGGATTTTCACAAAATATTTATCATGCTATGTGTTCACTTTGTTAAATTTGACGTTGTTGTGGCCTTAATTTTTTTTTTTGATGTCTTTTCTTCTTCCCACATTTTACCTCTTCCATATACAAAGACCTCCATCAATAACAACATTTGTCTATCATCTTATCAAATCAACAAATCACCAAATGAAGATATCTTTGCATAGTAAGTACTCCTTCCATGTGTATTTTGAATTTATATCTCTTTAATTTAAGGTTAGTCATACTCTTCTTCTTCATCTCTAGCAGGAGCATCAACAACAACTCTCTAATTCAAACGTCCAAAAGGGTAAAACATAAATCAGTCAACAATATAGTTTACTCTAAAGGGACCTTTGGTTCTCAAGCCAGGGAACCTAAATCAAACAAGAGGAAATCAAAGGCGAGTGAAGGTGTTTCAACTCAAGACTGATCTTCAAGTGTTCCAACTAATGTAAATCAAGAAAGTTCACCATATCAGCCAAGTGATTGATCTCAAATTAAACTTGGTTCACAAGCTATTATGAAAGAGAAAAATTCACTAGAATGTCTTCAGGATAAATGCAAGACATGTATATGTTGTATAAGATAAGACATGTATATGTTGTATAAGATTTACTATTTTGCGCCTTTAATTTCTTGAAAGAGAATTTCACTATGAAGAAATCTAACTTATGTTTGAACAACAAAGGTTGATCTGCAAAGGTTCATTAAAAATGAAGAAAAGTTTAGTTGGTTAGCTATAATTGAAGCTTCTAGTGGTTCACAAAAGGTTCAAATCTAGCTCTTGTATTATGTACCTATTTTTTTTGTAAATGAAGAAAAGTTTGCTCTTTTGTAATTTTTATGGAGAAAAGTTCATTACAAATGAAGAAAAGTTTATTCTTTTGTAATTTTATATATATTCATATATATATATATATATATATATATATATATATTGTCACTTTATTAAAAATTAATCTTATAAAATTCACTAGTGAAGAAGGTATAAAGTCTATAAGAAATTCTCATTTATATTGGTTTATTTATATTGGTTAATCATGTTAAACATTTAACAATTATTATATCTATGAAAAACCAAATCTATGCATGCTTGCGTTTGTGTAACAACTCATGCATCATATACGATAGTTTTTCCAACTGTGTGATACATAAAAAATTCAGTTAAAATACACTTTTTGTCCATTATCTTTCATAGTTTTCACATTTTCGTTGTTATCTTTTAAAATGTTCGTTTACGTCCTTTATCTTTTTAAAGTTATTTAAAATGGCATTTCATTAACTAAATTGTTAATTCTCCCTTACGTGGATAGTGACATGGGCTCAAAAACCGCTCTGTCATTAAATATAATTCTTTATTGCAGATGTTAAATATTATAATAAATATATTCATATTTTAATAAATATATTCATATATTAAATGCACACCATAAAACTCCATAATACCCAGAGAGCAAGTCGTATTGAGCATCAACGTGCAGCTCCAGAATCTATGAAATCTGATGTGAAAGGTTTTGATTTGGAAGAGAACGATTTGAAACTTTTGCTTTCAAAGTTCAATTTGGGTATTGATCTGGATCTCACCAACAATATGTTTTGTTGTGCTTGAAGGGAAGGGGGGCTCTGGGAAGAAGAAGAGAAGAAGATTAGGCTGATTGTAAAGGGGGGCGCTGATGGTAGGGAAGTCGTTGGTGATGGTGGGTGGCGGAGGATTGGGTGGGGAAGAAGAAGATTAGGGATTAGATTTTAATTAAACAAATAATGACTTGGCATATTAAATAAGTATTTAAAATAAATAAAAATGAATATTAAATGACATGTCAGATTTCTGTTAGCCAACTCAGTATTTTTGTAACATCAAGTTAACAGAAGGGTGTATTTCAAAAAGGTTGCTTTTGCATGGACTTTTTACTAATTTTTTTTTGCAAGGGCTTAAACCAAAACAAGTTATATTTGCAGGGGCCTGAAACATATTTAAGCCTTTTTTTAAAAAAGAAAACTGATCAGCATATACAACCTCAACTCATTGTTTTACCAAAAACCCTTAATTGTTTCCATAAAAATTACAATCTACATATTACAAAATCTTCAACAAAATCTCAACACAATCTCAATTGTTTTTACATTTCCAACTAATATAGTAATTGTGAAAATCTCAATGGACCATAATCCTCCACCGATCTCGCCTTACATGTAGGCCGAACGCATGCGCCTCCCAATCCACTCATGTAAACAGACACTCTGACCATAATTAACTCGTGTGATGACCTGCATAAATAAACAGAACAAAATGTCATCAAGGAGATCTTATATTACAGGAAGAGAAAGTAAAACAAGCAACTTGGTAACATCTTTGGATGGGCTCCCATTTTTTATGTACTCTGTTTTCTTAGCCAAGTGTAAAACATCTTTGCAAAGAAGAAAGTACTCACTCTGCTGCACTTATATGTATCCAATAAAATCGGTGCAAAGAGGTGTAAAAGAGATGATTAGTGTACTAAGCCCTATATCACCATAATGCATCCCGTGAGAGCCATAGATTGCTCCATGAGAGTCCTGTCCTTAACCTGTAATAATTGCATGAGTAAACAAGGCATCAATTACACAACTCTGTCATAACATTGATTAAAACTGGGTGTTATCCGATTGCTTTTACTCTTACCTCTCTTAGAATCAATCACATATTGTATCAGATTAACAACAACTTTGTGAGCAGCAAGAACACTCGAAGTTGCTCGTTTCTCTAGAGATCCACTCCTCTCTATAGAACCATCACAAACCTTAACACTCCAGAAACAAACAACGGCAAACTTGGACAATTCAACAAGAACCAACAAAACTCACGGATCCAAGACAGAAAACAAGAATCACTTCAAGAAATGCACTAAAAACATTAAAAATACACACACATTTACGCACACACTATGAAATCCACAATCAATAAAGGAGAACCAAAACCCTAGTGAAACAGTGAAGTAGAGGTGAAATAGTAATAAAGTTGTCGACTAGTCAATAACATCATAAGAATGTTCGAATAATAGTGATGGATAATCCTTGACGACGAACCTGTTGTCGATCTAGCTCCTGATTTTGTGTCGTTGATGTTCGGTGACGACACCGCTACTAGCGTTTTTCAAGCACAAGCTGAAAGCAACCCAGCAACTGTGACGGATGCAACCAAATATGACTTCTACAGCCCCCATCAGATCCGCGATGTTGAACCCATTAATCAATAATGTAATAAAATAAGGTATTTTTTTTGACCAAAAAAATACGGTATTTATAAAATATAAAACTTACCTAAATAGTTTTATATTCAATTTTATATTAGGTAAATACTCTATATTAGATGCATATCAATAAATATGTGACAAAAAAGTAAATATATTATTATTTTTACTATTTTGTCCATTCAAAATCTCATTAAATTAGTCAAAAAAAATCTCATTAAATATAATTCTTAAAATCTCATTAAATATAATTCTTTATTATAGATTTTTTATTTAACATAAAATATGGTATGTTAAATATTATAGTAATATTTTCATCTTAAAATAATATAAATTGTAGCAAAAAATAAATGCAATGTTTGAAACATCAAATGCATATAAAAATGTTGGTGAGTTCTAATGTACATAGGATAAAAACTTTGGTACCAACACTTGGGTGACTTGTCAAAATATTAATGGTTGATGTGGTTAAATTTTTGCCAACTCATTTAGTAATTATAAATTTTGAGAAATTATAATTTTACCCTAATTTTGTTCTCTAATTCTGCTCACCCCCAATCTCTTTCAACTTGCCTCTCATATAAATGAGAACAACGCCTATCCCACGTTTCATTCTCTCTTCTCTTCTCCACCGGAATCTCTTTCTTCTTTTCATCTCTAAGTCTCTCCCCCTGCCAGAACGCGATCCCTCTTCTGTCCTCTCCTCTCCCATTGACGATGGCTGCTTCTTCCACGAGTCGCTGTTTTCGCCAAAAGGTACGCTTACTTCTTCCTGGAGTCGCTATTTCTGCCAAAGGTACGCTTTTTATATTCATGTTTCTGTGGTTTACTTATCGCTGGTTGTTTGAGTTGTTAATTAGCAAGATTGAACCTAAGATTTTTGTTAGTTTTTATTAGAACACCATCTATTTGATTAAATTCCTATGTGTAAATTTCTAACCGCAGTTGTTACCGATGGTTGACATGTGTTCTTCTTCTCCATTAAAATACGTAATCTTACTTTGTTTGTGCTATGAGGTGATTGTCAACCAGAGGGATATTAGTAATTCAATGGATACGTATTTTCAATAATTCAATAGATAAGTATAGGTGGATTCAATTGAAAAGGTAAAATTAGTTCATCTGACAACACAACTTGTAATGAAAGTGAAAATGAGAAATAGTCTATAGATATGGCCATTTGTGCATCTGTATAGGTGGCTTCCATTGAAAAGGTAAAATTAGTTCATATAGATGAGTTCTAGTTGCACAAAAGAGATTGGTAATGAGTTCTAGTTTGTTTGCTTATTCTCGATTGTGATGATACTGTGGCTTCTATGCCTTCTGTGATGAGTTCTAGCTTGTTTGTGAAGCTCTTCAATGGAACTTCTAGTTTGTCTGCACATAATGGAACTTCTAGTTAGTTTGCATATTCTGGTGATGAGTTTGGTAATGAGTTCTAGTTTGTTTGCACATAATGGAGCTTCACGTGAAGAGCTTCACAAACAAACTGCTTGTTGACATAATGGAACTTCTAGCTTGTTGACATAATGGAACTTCTAGTTTGTTTGCACATAATGGAGCTTCACGTGAAGAGCTTCACAAACAAACTTCTTGAAGAGCTTCACAAACATAATTGCACATAATGCAAACAAACCCTGTAATGAGTTCTAGCTCTTCAATAGCACTGTTTTTGGTGAGTCTTTAGTTTCACATTGCAGGGCTTCTATGCCATTTGTGAAAACCCTGTATCTGCTGAACCTGAATCCATGCAATGTAAAGATTATGAGGAGATTGGTAAATCTGATGACAACATTGGAAGGGCAAAATGCAACATGGAATCATGGTTTTGGATATATTCCTGGCTATTTTTCCATGTCTAATGGTGTTCCAAATCAAGGTGCTCCAATTTTCCCCCATTTTCCACCGGCTGTCAACATGTCATCACACCCAAACACTACTGTGTATCCCGAAATATCAAATCCAAATACTTCTATGTATCCCGGAATATCAAATCCAAACACTTCTATGTGCCCTGAAAGAAACCAGTTTATGGGTGCATTGGAGGAAGTTGAGTGTGCGGCAAAACTCGCCAAAAGAGGTGTTTTTGATGCATCCTATTAATAAGTTGTTTGAATACAAATATTTGTTTCTAAGTCCATATTTTTATGCAGGGTAATTATTGTTTGCCAGCCTCAGTTGGAAGCGTGTTGTACTTTGAAGGAAACCAATCCCCGAAGGAAAAATGAATTGCTCGAAACAAGGCCTTGAAAAATATTTTGTTAAATTTTAATAGTGATTACAGTTATAATTCAATTGTCATGGAACAATGACTTTCTCAATTGAGGGATAAATGTTATTTTAATAGTGGTGTAAATATGATCAAACTTTCATTATTTTACTAACTTGCAAAGTTGCAATGTCGGCACAACATTTTTGTTGATTGATGACGTTAGTGATATACGGCAAAAATGCTTTTGTAACTTTGTGGTTCAAGTTAAATTCATGCCTATTGTGTTTCTCAGTAAATTCATGCCTATTATATTTTTATTTTTTTTGCAAAATTTATTACCTACTATAATAGTGAGGTTGTCCAATCACGATTACTTAATTAAATTTAAAAATATCAAATTTATATTTATTATACAATTAAATTTTTGCTCAAAAATAATAATTAAGGTTTATCAATTAACCAATTATTTGGTGTAACACTTTTGAAAAAGTGAAAAAGTGTGTTGATTTACCTAAATCTCTACCAATTGCTTAGTTAAAAAAATGTAAGATTGATTTTAATTTAGTATATTTAGTTACTTATATTTGTTTCAATGTAGATTATAGTCAAGTTGTACTTTAATCAAGTTGCATGCTTCGATATATCAAGTTCGATTCATGGTTGAGACATTTTTATAATTTTTAGTGGAACAAAACTTATGTAAAGTTTTAATAATGTCCTATTTATTATTTGAGAAAAAAAAAAAAAAGATCATATCGGGAGTTGAACACAACACACGGGGAAGAATATACAACCTCTTAGCCTCTAATGTCGGACCCATTGTTTGTTTAATTATGTGCAAGCATTTTTCATATTTAAACGTTATTTTTTTAAAAAAACTATAGTTATTCTCGAAATGACCGAGAGCTACTCAATCGACATCCCCTAAAGGGGTGAAATGACCAAGGTGCCCTTGATTTGGAAGCGGATAGATGCGCTGCGGTGTAGGATGTCATCCTCACCCCTTATGAGACCACAGAGCGATATGTTCCTTTGTCGAACATATCCATTTCTGAGGTCCAGTTGATTTGGGGCGATGACCCGGTTCCCTACATGCCAGATAGGGTGCGTTGGCAGTTCAGGCAGGTACAGAGGATCCATTCTCCACCCATTTCGCGTAATGCTCCATCTCCGGACAGGATCATACGGGGGTTGCTGATGTATCAGATTCGGGCGCAGACTTTTTGGCAGGCTAGTAGACAGGTGACCTACCACGGCGAGTGCGATCCTGATTACCTTCCTTGGTACAGTCAGGTAACCAGGGTCCATCTTACTCCGGTGCCAGTTGCTCCGCCAGAGCCCGATCAGGAGCCCGTTGTCCCAGAGACTTTAGAGGAGAGGGTGCAGAGAGCAGCTGCATTGGCCCGTGATGCCCTAGATGTCGACCGTTCACCTGCTACTTCACGTCGTTATTTTCAGTCATTTTTAGACATTTTGGACCCATAGTTGTATATTTTGTACTCCTATTTTATGTTGGGCATTTTATATATTTTGACGTATTGTTATTTAAATCGTAAATCGTTCGTATCGTATTTTAAAAATAAAACGCGTGTAATCTTAATTTAATATACAAACTTTTTTTTAAAAAAATTAAAAATTAAAAATTTCGGAATTACATCTAAAAAAGGTAAATCCGGTTCAAAATAGGGGGTATTTCGGATTTACAAGCATTTTTTGAACCGAATTTACCTTTTTTAGAGGTAATTCCGAAATTTTTAATGTTTTTTTTATTAAAAAAACAGGGGTATTTTTGGGTTTAATGGGGTTATGGGGGTGTAGGAGAGAAGGAGGAGGGTGCGAAAAATAAAAGCCTAATAAAAATTAGGCACATAAAATAAGGGTGAATATGCAATATATTAAAACTGACTCTTGATAAGTGAGTTGGCAAAATTTAAACAGATATAATCTTAAAAAACGACAAGTCATGCAAGTACCTAAATTAAACAGATATAATCTTAAAACACGAAGTCATCACCAAAAATGTTTAATATAAATAAAGAAATTCAATTATTATTATTAGTTTGACCATTCAATATCTCATTGAATATAACTAATTATTACAAATATTAAATGCATAATAGAAATTATCATATGGTTAATTTTTTGAATAAATATGCTCAAATTTAATGAAATTCAATTATATGAAAAAATAATTGTAGTGTTTAAAACAGCAAATGGATTTATAAATACTCTTCCTGAGTTCAATTTCATACAGTTTTAACCATGCTATATTTCTTTTTGCTGTATATGAGAGTTGTTGGGTTCTTCATTTTCTATCAATGTTATTTCTGCTCTCCCACCTTTTTCTTCTTCAAATTAAAAAGACCTCATTCAATAGGGATATTATTTCGTCATCATATCAGATCAACAAATCACCAAATGAATACATGTTTGCGTAAGTACTTCTTCCATGTAATTTTCTTTAAATATCTTGCAGACATGATTGAACTAGAAATGATTTTAATTTTATATTCATAAGAGAGATATATATTGAATTTCTTATTAGACTAATATGATTGGCACTTCAACATAACTGCAGTTCTGCCGAAAGAATTTATCCTAGTGAACATTCTTGGAACAAAATACCAAGCATGAATACACAAAGGGGACGTCATTCATAAGTTGCTCCGAAAGACCCTTGGAGATTTAGTATTGAAGAAGGTATAAAGTCCATAAGAAATTTTCATTTATATTTTGAGTTTATTCATATTGGTTAATCACGTTAAACATTAATTAACAATTATTATATCTATGAAAAATCAAATCTATACTTGTGTTTGTGTAACAACTCATACATCATATACGATAGTTTCACCAACTGTGTGATACATAAAAAAGTCAGTTAAAATACACTTTTTGTCCATTATTTTTCATAGTTTTCACGTTTTCGTTGTTACTTTTTAAAATATTCGTTTACGTCCTTTATCTTTTCAAAGTTATTTAAAATGGCCTTTCAGTAACTAAATTGTAAATTCTCCCTTACGTGGGTTGACATGGGCTCAAAAACCGCTCTGTCATGGATTACTCATGAGATTGAAGTTACTCAACCATATGCTTCCAGTATTTCCTACATCAAATTCCTTTCTCCCAAGGCTTGGGTTCTGAACATTGTTTGCACGCTTCATGAGAGCAACTAAAGTGTGCTGATTGGTTAGCAAAGTTTGAAGCTAATATGAGTATAGAAAACGTGTGTGGCCTCTTGGTCCCGATGTTGTCTTGCCTTTTCTTATAGCTGATGCTATGGGGATCGAGCATGTTAGGCTCTAGTTTTGTTTGGTTTAATTTGTTGTTTTTTATTCTTTCACTTTAATAAAAAAAGACCATTAAATACTTTACCGCTTCCTTCTTTTATCTTTTTTAAATGTTAGTTTACGTTCCTTAAATATTTTATTTAAAATGTTTGTTAATGTCCTCTATCTTTTTTAAATGCTAGTTTATGTCCTTTATCTTTATAAAAAAATGTTTGTTTACATTCTATATCTTTTCAGAATCAATTATATAAAATGGTCATTTTATTAAATGTGCGGTTAATTTTTGATCACACATGAGTAGTGACAACTTAAATGTGTTAGTATAGAAATTGAAAAATGATAAGTGAATATCAAATTAAATTTAAATTTTATCATGTTAAATTTAAATCTTACTTTGTATAAGATTTAAAAATTCAAATAAATAATGTAAATAAATACAGTATTTTTAGAATAATAAAACAGACTTAAATAGTTTTATTCAATGTTATATTAGGTAACTGCTCTATATTAAATGCACATCAATAAGTATATTTCTATTATTATTTTGACCATTCAAATTCTCATTAAATATAAGTCTTTATTACAGATGTTAAATATAATACAAAATATAATCATATTTTAATAATTTAAATTTTAAGAAAAAATAAATCTAATGTTTGAAACATGAGATGCACAAAAATGTTTGATACAAATAAATAAATAAATAAATTATTATTATTATTACTTAAATTTCTATTATTAATATTAGTTTGACCATTCAAGAGCACTTGGATGAGATGATAGGGGTCTCTTCCAGCTTAACCAATGTCCAGGTTTGAATCGGCATTTAAATCTGTGATGTTAAATCTCTTAAAAGAAGAACAATGAAGAAGAAGATTCCAAATTCCTCTGTTTTTTAATTTTAATAAAATACTAAATAAAAAACAGAGGAACTTGAGACATTGCAATGGGTTCCAAGTTACCACATTGGTAAAAAAATTCAAATTAAATAGAACAAAATAATCAAAATAAATTAAATAGCATAAACACAAAATACAAATTAATTAAATAGCACTAACACAAATTACCAATTAAATAGTACTAATAGATTCAAAATTAGGATAATAAAAACAAGAACGGATCCAAGGAGATAGAGAGAGAAACTTTTTTAAAATAAAATATAAAAGTGTGAGTGTAGTGCATTAGAGTGCTGCAAAATTATGAACTTTGGTGCAAAACTTAGAACTTGGGTGCAAAATATATTTTTTACGGGATGCAAAAACATTTTTCCTAAGATATCGGTGCTTAATTTAATTTTTCAGAGGTTCACTTGAAACCCCACAAACATATATATATATATATATATATATATATATATATATATATATATATATATATATATATATATATATATATATATATATATATATATATATATATATATATATATAACAATGAGGACCAATTCATTACAATGAATAACTTACAGAAGATAATTCTCTTTATTATTTTTTATTTTATTATTTATATATAGGTATAGATAACATATAAATAGGCTAATTTTTTATTCTGTTGGATTGAACGTTTAAAAATACTGATTCTTAGTTTGATTAAATGATGCTTAAATGCAGTTTTGGTCCTTCAAGTATTGTAATTTAACGATTTTTGGCATGTGTTTAAAATGAGTTAGTTAAGTCGCTAATGGCTATTGTCAAATGAAATTTCATTGACCCTTAATTTTCATTAATTTAGCCTCAGTGTGTCTTAACTTATCGTACGTAGACAGCTTTCGATATTAAAAATATTAATTTTTATCTTATTAATTTAAAATTTCAGTTTGTATGAGTATTAAAAGTCAACTAAATATTGACATTAAATACAATATTCATGAAGTATAATATTGACTTAAAAAGTTCTGTTGAATTTATATTATTTTTTGTAACTCAAAGTATCATCCACGACGACTGTGAAGACTAGTGCTTCGAGGTATCTGAGATCAATTTATGGGATTGACATCTCCCAACAAATGTTTTTCTATACGCACCGACCAAAGATCTAACCTAAGACCAAATAGTTAAGAGTCCCAAGTATCTACCACTTGTGTCACATCATATTGCTAACAGATGTAACAAAAATATATGGCAAAATTACACCAGAGGTCCTTTAAGTTATTTAATTATAACAAGTTGGTCCTTTAAGTTTTTTTCGTACCACATAGGTCATTTAAGTTATTTAGTTGTAACAAGTTGGTCCTTTAAGTTTTTTTGTACCACTTATGTCCTTTAAGTTACAAAATGTTTACACCGTTAGCCTTTTTTTAATATCAAACTTGGGTTTGGGGTGTAAATATTTTGTAACTTAAAGGACCTAAGTTGTAAGAAAAAAATTTAAAGGACTAATTTGTTACAACTAAACAACTTAAAGGACCTAAGTGGTACGAAAAAAACTTGAAGGACCAACTTGTTACAATTAAATAACTTAAAGGACTTCTGGAGTAATTTAGCCAAAATATATTAAATAAGCATTCTATATTATACATATCATTAAATATAATATTATTCTTTTATAGGCATTAAATACATTATTACTCTTATTCAAACTATTCAAAAAGTCAATAAATAGAATTCATTATTATAGCTACTAGGACGATTACCCGTGCGATGCACGGGGAGGTGATTAACAGGCCTACAAATGTAGTTTCAAAAAAACATCAACATTTTATAAGGGGGGTGTAAAAATACGCAACAATAGTGAGGCAACAATAGCCCTTGGTGGGATGAGGCAACAATGTGGGTCCAAAAATATAGAGTGGGGGTATATTGGTAAATAGTGAGGTACAAAATGAGGGGTATATTGGTAAATGGTGGGGTACAAAATATAGAGTGGGGGTATGTAGGTCCAAAAATATAGAGTGGGGGTATATTGGTAAACAGTGGGTACCAAAAATATAGAGTGGGGGTATATTGGTAAATAGTGAGGTACAAAATGAGGGGTATATTGGTAAACGGTGGGGTACAAATATAGAGTGGGGGTATGTCGGTCCAAAAATATAGAGTGGGGGTATATTGGTAAACAGTGGGGTACAAATGAGGGGTATATTGGTAAATGGTGGGAATAAAATTTTCCCACCAAAAGTGGATAAAAAAAAAGAGTGTTGGACCAAAAAAAATTTTCAAAGGTATGTCGGTCCAGAAATATAGAGTGGGTGTATATTGGTAAACAGCGAGGTACAAAATGACGGGTATATTGGTAAATGGTGGGGTACAAAATATATAGTGAGGGTATGTCGGTCCAAAAATATAGTGTGGAGGTATATTGGTAAATAGTGGAGTACAAAATAAGGGGTATATCGGTAAACGGTGGGAATAAAAAATTTTCCCACCAAATATGCAAAATATGCTTAAAAGATGCGATACACAAGTTATAGTAGGGGATTAAATGATTAAAATAATACTCTCTCCAGTCCACTTTATAAGAGAAAAAATAGTTTTTATGTTTATTCAATAAATGATGTATCTAGTCTTTAATACAGACTAGATACATCATTTATTAAATAAATTTAAAAAATTATTTTTCTCTTACAAAGTGGACCGGGTAGTATAATATATAACATTTGGTCAAAAAAGTATAAATTATAATAGGTCATATGTTATAATAAATATTTGGTCAAAAAAATGTTATCATAAATATGTTCACCTTTAAATTATCTTGAGTGAATGAAAAAACAAATGCAATGTTTGAAACTTTGTATGGGTATATAAATACTTGTCTTGATATTAGAATTCTCACAAAATATACATCATGCTATGCTATGTGTTCATTTTGTTAAATTTGAAGTTGTTGTGGCCTTAACTTTTTTCAATGTCTTTTCTTCTTACCACATATTTCCTCTTTCATTTACAAAGGCCTCCATCAATAATGATACTTTTCTATCGTCATATCAAATCAACAAATCACCGGATAAAGATATGTTTGCATAGTAAGTACTATTTCTATGTATCTTTTGAACTTCTATATCTTTAAGTTAAGGTTAGTCATCTAGGAGTAACAACATGGCACCTATCTCCCAAAACAAAATTTTAGAACCAAACTATTGGGTGCTGATTTATAACTGTGAATATTTTATTTAATTATTCCTTATTTTATTTGTTTTTAGTTTATTTGGGTGTTGAATTTCTCTTACTTGAGATGCGGTTTGTGTGTTTTGATTTTGAATGGTTAAGGTGGATAAGGATCTCTTGCTTGCTGTTCACAAGGACATTCTGAACGAAGGGTCCACTTCTGCTAGTGGGGGTGGGGGAATGTTATAGTTTTCGGGGTTTGAACCCTGGACCTCCTTCTTGTAAATTGCAACTTCTTCATGTCCCTTAGCTCGCCAACTGAGCTATGGATGCTTCCCAATGATTGCACAAGAAAAGGAAGCTTCTACACTTTTTTTGGATGTATTGGCACATTTTCTAGTTTTGTGAAGAAATGCGGAGACCAAGGTTATATTTATGGGATCAAGTTCTCATTTATAAGATGCACCAGGCAAAAACACTTAAGTTTGTATTTCACTTTTTCTTTCTCTTTTTCACTTCACATAGATTGTTGTGAGATGTAGTTAAATATTTTATTTGGAGAGTGTGGTTGTACTTGGGTCATTGAGTGTTTAAGAGAAGTCTATGCGTTGTAACAATTTTCATATAGTGTGATTATCCAGCTGTCATTAAACAACAGTTTGTGGTTTTTCTTTGATTTTGTAGTTTTCCACGTTAAATTCTTGTGTTCCAATTGTCTTATTTCTCTATCTTGTTTTTTCCAACAAGGCGAATATATGGATACATAGTCTGAACATTGGGTTTGTTTGGTAAAAAGTAGCGGATAAGAGATGAGTGGATAGAAGATAGCTGTTAAGCTAGCGGATATGCTAGCTGATAGCAAATTATGTGTTTGGTAAAACTAGCGGTTAAAATAGCTGATAAATGTAAAATGGCATGAAAGGATATTTAATTAATGATTAAATTATTTATGGATGATAAAATATTTAATGAGGAAAGAGAAATACTTTAAAAAAAATAAGGGTAAAAATGTCACAAAAAGTGAAACGCTATATGCTATCCGCTAGCGTTTCAAAAATTGCTACTTGAAGTAGTGTTTCAAAAATGCTAAATGCTACTCAAAAAATGTTAAACTTAGTGTTTGCCAAACACCTGTACTCACCACTCGCTAGTCAAATAAGCTAGTCTCATCCGTTATCCGCTAGCGAATGAGACGCGCCAAACAGAGCTATAATAAGTTTGAAATTTCTAGAACTGACAAATTCTCTCATTGTAATTTATGTATCGCTTTAGTTTCTTAGCTATATATAATAGCTTCATATGGTTGATATTTGTAGCCGATTTTCACTCTTGTATAATGTAGCTACGTTGTTCCATGATAAAAAAAAATAAGGCAAAAATTGATTACAAATGAAGAAAAGCTTGCTTTCTTTTTTTTCGTATATTATTAAAATTCACTAGTTATGAATTTATAAAATCTATAGAAAATTTACTTTAGAGTTAAGTTTTGTTTCTAATGATAGTTGTTAAACATTTCACAATTATTTTATCTATGAAAAACTCATTTATTGCTTGCCTTTTGATGTTAACTCGTGCAACACACATGAGAGTTTTTCAAAAGGTGGGGGCTCAGAGGAAACGACTGTGCATTTGTTCTTTTGTTGCCCTTTCGCTTTAGATGTGTGGTATGATATTCTGCTGGCTGGGGCGGCTGCTTCCTTTGCCACCGGACTTGTTTTCTCTCTTAGTTGTCGTCTGTGCTTTTGGTAGGGGATCGAGAGCAAGGGCGAAACGAGGTATTTGTTTGATTTGGCATTGTGTTCTTTGGATGATTTGGGAGGCCCGTAATGGGCGTCTATTTTCTACCACACATTCAGATCGTGGGCAATTGGTGGATAGGACTAAATCACTCTTTTGGTGTTGGTTCTTAGCTAGGTCGAAAATACCAACTTGCCTCTACTATAAATGTCATGTTGCTCCTCTATCTTGTATTAGTTGGAACTAGCCTATGTGCTCTGTGGCAACTTGTTTTGGGTTCGGATAACCCTAGTGTCCATTTTGTGAAATATATATATATATATATATATATATATATATATATATATATATATATATATATATATATATATGATCCTTTGCTTTTCAAAAGAAAAAATGAAATATATATTATTTCTTTAATGCAAAATGGTGATTTAGGTGTTCATTCTTTATGAATTTTTGGTTAAATTACACCAGAAAGTTGGTTCTTTAATTTTTTTTCATACAATTTAAGTCTTTTAAGTTATTTGATTGTAACAAGTTGGTCCACTTAAGTTATTTAACTATAATGGTTGGCGATGAAAAATGTAAGTTATCCGGAATTTTAAAGTTATAATTAAATAACTTAAAGGACCAACTTGTTACAATTAAATAACATAAAGGACCTAAGTGGTTCGAAAAAAACTTAAAAAGTAATTTGTTACAATTAAATAACTTAAAGGACCTGTGATGTAATTTAGCCTAAATTTTTTTAAGGTCGTATATTTAGTTTGTATGTGATTTAGGTTTTTCCCAACATACCTCTCACGTCAAACACAAAGTCACAATATCTGCTTGTAAGGTGGACAGTGTCCATTGTTGATAAACTCTTTTATGGCCTTTATATCTATTTTCAAGCCTATCTCAAGTCTATTTGAGACTTAACTTTCCCCCTATAATCATTTTCAGAATTCTTGGTTTTAAGAGATTAATATTGTGTGTGTAGAAAAGGTTGTAGACTTGTAGTTGTTGACATATACACAAGAATACAATAAAAGTAAGCTTGTGAAGAGACACAAAATACCTGATCATTGTGACAACTTTTATTGTGAAGAGACGCAAAATGTGTAATCATAACCCACTTCAATCCTTAATAAAATGTGTAACATCCCGGTCTGCTTTCAGAACTGTCGACTGCCCCCACAGACAACATGTATCTTTTCAGTATGTGTTGTCCTCACTTGCATGCTTTTCGAGAAACTTCCTATAAGCTTACCCATCCCACTACTACTTCAAGTCAAGCACGCTTAACTAAGGAGTTCTTATGGGAAGGGCTCCCGAATAGAAGATGCATCTTGTTGGCAGTCTCAAAGCTGCACAACCTCAAGATCCATCCCATTCCGGTGCGCATTCGGTTCTTTCACGGGTCGCTTCGCTTTGAAGCTGCCAAGAGTATCGCTCTTTGTGGTGCTAACTTTTGGGCACCGGCGAGCACTCCCTCTCTTCGTCAACCAAAAATGTCACATGCATATGTAATACCGAAAGTAGTTTAATTAAATCACTTTGAATATTAGTCTTATGTTTTAAGTTGTTGATGTGTGTTTCAAAAGTGGATTGATTAATTATTAGTTGATGGTCTTATTTTAAAGATGTGTGATTAAATGCCTACATGCCTGACTAGTCTTGTTAATGCAATTCTGTATGGTGAAAGTACCTATGTCGGTTTTATGTGAAGAATTATATAGATGTGGTTACATTAGAAAGTACCTATGTACCTATGTTGTTTTCATGAAGAGAGACATGGAGAATGTTCATTACAAAATGAAGAAAAGCTTAGGTTATTCCCTATAATAGAATCTACTGGTGGTTCAAAACTGTGGTGAAATCTAGCTCTTATATAAAATACATATTTCGTTTTCTTGATAAGATTTATGGAGTAAGTTCATAACAAATGAAGAAAATATTAGTTAGTTCGCTATAGACTATAGTGGTTTAAAATTATGGTCAATTCTAACTCTTGTATAATGTACCTATGTTTTTTTTTCATGATAAGAGTTCCGGACAAAAGTTCATTACAAATGAATAAAAATTTAATTTTTTGGTAAATTTTTCTATTATGTATATATTGTAACTTTATCAAATCAAATATTCCGATAAAATTCACTAGTTATGAAATTATAAAATCTCTAACAAATTCCTATTTACATTTTGAGTTGATTTATAATGTTTAATCACATTAAACATTTAACAATTATCATATCTAAGAAAACCAAATCTAGGCTAAAAAACACTTTTTATCCTTTATCTTTCACTCTTTTTTCGTTTTCATCCTTCACCTTTTTCAACGTTCGTTTACGTCCTTCATTTTTTCAAGTTAATCAAAATGGTTTGTCTCGTTAACTAAACTAATAATCCTCCCTTACATTGATTGTGGCATGGATAATGGCCACATTAGCAGCCGACTGTGTTATTCGACCATTAAATACTTTTTTATTTTCATCCTTCACCTTTTTCAATGTTCATTTACGTCCTTCATTTTTTCAAGTTAATCAAAATGGTTTGTTTCGCTAACTAAACTAATAATCCTCCCTTACATTTATTGTGGCATGGATAATGGCCACATTAGCAGCCGACTGTGTTATTCGACCATTAAATACTTTTTTATCTCCATCCTTTACATTTTTTAAATTTGTTCGTTAGGTCCTTTATCTTTTTTAAATTGTTTTTTTACGTCCTTTATCTTTTAACGGTTGATTAAAATGGTCCTTTAATTTTTAGATGGTTAATTATCTTTGAATATTTTTCCTTTCCGGCCTTTGTCGTTTTAAAATGTTTGTTTACGTCCTTTATATTTTTTAAAATGTTCGATTACGTCCCTTATATTTTCACATTTAATTAAAATGGTCATTCCATTAAGTGTATGGTTAACCATTAATTTCATGAATAATGATAATTGAAAAACAAATTAAACATGTTATTTTAGAAATAAAAAACCAATAATTGAATATCAAAAAAAAAACGAGAATTAAAATAGTACATATTAAAATTAAAAGTTATTTAGGTCTCAGTTTTTCTAATTTGATATTCAGTTATCAGATGTCAATTTATATAATGACAAATTCTAACTATTTTAATTATTAGTTTTTTAATTTGGTATTCTTATATTATTTTTCACTTTCTAGACTAAATAATTAAAATTATTAAATAATTAGAAGTATTTTAATTCTCGGTTTTATTAATTTGAAATTCAACTATCATTTTAAATTCTATATTAACTCTTTTATTTGGTTACTTAATTAGAACCATTCATGTAATAAACAGTTAACTAAGATATTAAAAAAGATAAAAGCACATAAATTAGCATTTTAAATAATATGGGCCGAAAACGAAAAAAACTTTGAAAGATAATTATATCAACTACATAATGAAAACACCATTTTCTCAACTATGAAAAAATAATGAACGTAAACAAGCATTTTAAAATATGAGATATAAAGAACATTTTAAAAAAGATAAAAGACGGAAACAAATAAATACAAATTCTTAATATCTAATTTCTTAGTTCCCTCATTCTTGATCAATTTAGCACCATGTATTTTTGCTTTTCCTATATAAACACTCTAATGTTTGTTTTACCTTTCGAAATTTAAATTTTACTATAAAAGTCATTAGAATAATACAAATATGCAATTACCCAAGAGCACTTGAATGAGATAGTAGAAGTCTCTTTCAGTTTAATCTAGGTCATTTGTTTGATTTTAACATTGGACATGCAACAGTGTTAAATCTCTTGAGGGAGACATTTGTTGATCATTGTTGTCATACCCGATTCGATGGATTAGTCTCTGTACTTGCGCACAGAGGATACTCAATTTATAAAAAAATATGAATAATGCAATTAAATGCAGTACTCGTGAAATATAAAAAATTTAAATAGTTTTATTAAATTATTAGGTAACTATTCTATATTAAATGCATATCAATAAACATATTATTACTACTATTTTGACCATTCAAAATCTCATTAAATATTTTTGGTCAAAAGAAAATCTCAGTAAATATAATTCTTTATGACAGATGTTAAATGTTTAACATAAAATTTGGTATATTAAATATTAAAATAGATTTTTTCATATTTAAACAATTTCAATTGTCCAAAAAAATGTACTGCTTGTAACATCAAATGCATAAAAAAGTATCTATTATAAATTTCCGTCAAAAGAAAATTTATTATAACTAAATTAATTACTATTTTTGTTATTATTTTGACTGTTCAATATCTCATTAAATGAACTCACTAATACAAATATTAAAGCTTTAATATAAAATATCATCTTTTAATCTTATAATAAATATGTTCATATTTAAATAAATTCAATTGTATGAGAATATAAATGCAGTGTTTGAACCACAAATGAATTTATAAATACTCTTCTTACGATGAAGATTCTCATAAAATTTTAATCATCCTATATGTCATTTTGTTGTATTTGAGAGTTGTTGTGTTCTTCATTTTCAATCAATGTTATTTCTTCTCTCCCACTCTTTTTCTCTTCCATTTGCAAATACCTCCTCCAATTTTGCCATCATATCAGATCAACGAATCACCAGATATACATGTTTGCATAGTAAATACTTTTTCCATGAATTTTCCTTAAAAAAATGTAGCAGATATGATTGATATAGAAATGATCTTAATTTTATTATATTCATTTAATATATAAATATTAAATTTCTTCTTATACTAATATGATTGGCACTTCAACATAAGCTATGATTCTCGGAAGAATCCCAAGGAACATTTTGGAACAAAATACCAAGCATCAATACACAAATGTAACAAAAATCATGAGTTTCTCCAAAAGGCCCTATGATCTTTCACTATGAAGAAATCCAACTTTTGTTTGAATTGCAAAGGTTTGATATTTGCATGTTTAGTTTCACACCATATGTTGAGTTGTTCACACCTTAATGCAGAAAAACATGATTATTAATTTTGTGTGTTGTTTTATTTTGAAGATGTCGATGTTGTGTCCCAACTATTCTACAATTCGTGTATTCAAGAAGCCAAGGACTGACAACATAGACCCACTCAAACAAATGAGACTAGAAATAACTGTGTTTCAATAGCAGTTCAATTTGGGTTCAAAATTGTGGGGGTTTGCCTAATGTCGATAGGATGGCGCAACAAATTAAATACTTGTCTTGGGGGTGATTCTCTCAAAGGGTGGATTCAAAAAATAATATCTCTTGAAACTTGGTGTGGGAATGTTCTTAATAGCTTGACATTTGGTGGAGATGTATGAGACTTCATAGTTCTCTGTTGTAAATGGGTTTTTGGTACCCCTTGTACCTCTTTGAATACAACTTTGACTTATCAAAAAAAAATAATATACAGATTATGTTTTCATGATAAGAGTTATGGAGAAAGCTCATTGCAAATGAAGAAAATATTAGTTTGTTAGCTATAATTGAAACTTCTAGTGGTTCAAAATTGTGGTTAAATCTAGCTCTTGTATAATGTACCTATGTTTTTTTTTATAATGATAAGAGTTCTGGAGAAAAAGTTCTTTAAGAAAAGTTTATTTTTTTGGTAATTAATTTTTTGTTTTATGTATATATTGTAACTTTACTAAACAAATATTCAAAGAAAATTCACTAGTCATGAAATCATAAAATCTACATTTGCGTTTGTGTAACAACTCATGCATCGAGTAGTGCAAAAATGTCATTAAAAAACACCTTTTTACATCGGTTATTTGAATAACCGATGTTGAATGTAGACGCGGTGGTAATCCTACAATTTAGTGAGTAATTTGAGTTTTCGCGCCGACTCTTAACATCTATTAAATAACCGATGTTAAAAGTGTTTGAACTATACTTTTAGCATTGGTTGTACAAATTCATTTACATGGTTCGTTTGCCTATAAGATTCACCAAAGTTGGATGAATTTGTATAGTACTCGGAATTTGGATGACTAGTACAAATACGGGATACAAAAAAAATTACTGTTTGAATTTTTATTTGAAAGAATCTAAAGACTAGAGGAAGAGTAAAATATTTAAAGGGTGGAAGCAGCAATATTGAGATTCTCACACCGCTTCTTAACATTAAACCCCAGCTCTTTCCGCTTCAAATGTGTTAAAGGGTAATATTGTAATTGGGAGTATTTTACATTCAAAATTCTTTGACTGTTATCACAGTCACTTATAGGTACAAAACACATTACCACAGTCATATTGCTTTCATATAAAATTTGAAAGTCAAAGTGTAAATAGTGGCGACACACGATGCAGGAGTTAGGGGTGTTAATTTTTTTAAATATACAATTTGCTAAATATAATTAAAAACAACTATAATATATTTAAATAAATAAATTATACATTTCATAATTGTCCTCTACGTGATTTCATATTCTAAATTTTTTGAATAATAAAGGCTTAAATATATGTTACCCCCTGCAAATATTCCAATTATCCATTTACCTCCCTGTAAAAATAAAACTTTTAAAAAAGACCTTGCAAATATAAATTATTTCTAATTACCCCCATCTTTGTTAGATTTGGTAAATGGATAATGAGTGTATTTTGAGAGGGGTAAATATATATTTACGTAGGGGGTAAATGGATAATGAACATATTTGCAGAGGGGTAATATATATTTACACTTAATATTTATTAATTGAAATCTAACAAAGAGGGGGTAACTAGAAATAATTTATATTTGCAAGGTCTTTTTTAAAAGTTTTATTTTTACAGGGGGGTAATGGATAATTGGTGTATATTTGCAGGGGGGTAACATATATTTAAGCCAATAATAAACTCAGTCAATTTTTATTGAATACATCACTCTCAATCTCAATGTATGTCACCAAACAGCCGTTCATCCATGTATCCTCCATCCGGTTACGCAACCTATTCTTTACAATATTCCTAGCAGAGAAAGCTCTTTCTATCGTTGCTGTTGCAACTGGAAGAACTAGTGTCAGCTTCAAAAAAAGACTTTATCAGGTTCAAATTGTGATTGCACTAGACCAACACAAATTAAATAGCACTAATAAGTTCCTAAATACAAATTAAATAGCACTAAAAAAATCAATAAATTCAAAAAATACAAAACAAATTTAAATTAAATAGACTTTTTTTATTCTGAGTATTATTAGTCTTGTGATTCATCCGCTGCTTTGTCGGTGACTATTATAGTGCAGGGGATCCAGCTGGCCATTGGTATACCCGGCTTTGCCTGCCTGTGTGGTGCTCCCCTCCCAACTGAGTTTTTCTCACACCCAAATTCGAACCTGAGACATTGCGATGGGTTCCAAGTTACCACACTCAGATCAACTGTTGTTGGTAAAAAATTCAAATTACATAGACAAAAATAATCAAAATAAATTAAATAGTACAAACACAAAATAAAAATTAATTAAATAGCACTAACACAAATTACCAACTAAATAGTACTAACAAATTCAAAATTAGGATAATAAAAACAAGAACCGATCCAAGGAGATAGAGATAAAATTTTTTAAAATAAAATATAAGAGTGTGAGTGATTGTGTGAGTGTAGTGCGTTAAGTCTCAAAAAATTATGAACTTTGGTGCAAAACTAAGAACTGGGGTGCAAAATATATTTTTCAGAGGATGCAAGAACATTTTTCCCTAAGATATTGGTGCTAATTTAATATCACGATAATCCATTTACCCCCTTTAACTGTTTTTACTTACCCCTTGGTGTTAACTTTCTGATAAAAAAACTGACGTGCCTGTTAGAGATGATGTCACCACTACTTGTGACCATTGCCACGTCAGCAACCAGTAAATGGCTGCCACGTGGCAGTATTATTACACTAAAAATAAATTTTGAAAATGGCTGGTGGAGGACTTGAAGACACAACCTTTAGTTTACACTTAAGGAGAATTACCACTTGGCCAAAGCTTTACTTGAGATAATACACCAGTTCAATTTTATTTATAGTTTTTGGCCAAACCTATTTTTTTCATTGATAAAAAGGCACGTGCGTGTTGTAAAGCGACCATGGATGATGGATTCATGGTGTAAAGCTCACATGTTTGATTCTTTGTCTCGCCAGTATTTGATCTTGTTTTTTTTATCAGTATTTGATCTTGTTTTTTTTATCAGTATTTGATCTCGTTTATTCTCACTTTCATTAATTCTTACAACACAGTAACACACCTTTTCAAATAATTTTTTTATTTTTTTTATAGAAATGAACAATTTTTAAATTCTAGAATTAATAAATAGGCCATCAATTAATAAAAAGAAAAGAGTAAAAATCTGTTATGAAGAAAATAAATTGTTTGATTAAACAAAACAAAATCAGAAGAGGAACAAGTATTTGGTGAAAGCAACGAATTTCGATCAGGAAAACGAAAAAAACGAATTGAAGATTAATTTTGCAGATTTAATGAAGAAGAAGATCTGATGTTGAAGATTAATTTGCAGATTTAATGAAGATGAAGATCTGATGTTTAAGGTTATATATTTGTAGGTGTGTCAATAATCTCGATTCCTTAATTGCCTTGGTGGTAAAGAGGGGTGTGTTCTAATAGAGGGTTATGGGTTCAAATCCTATTGGCCACCAAAATTTCTATAATTTTTTAAGTAAGAATAAATCTCCACTTTGCCATGTGAGCTGCTACGTGGCAGCCTTCCATCGGTGGCTGACGTTGCACGATTGAGTGTCACGACACGTGGCAGTGTGTCACTTTTTTTAACAGCAAGTTAACGTAGGGGGTAACTAGAAACACTTAATATTTGCAAGGTTTGTTTTAAGAGTTTTTTTTTTGCAGGGGGGTAAATGGATTATCGTGATATTTGCAGGGGGGTAAATGATATTTAAGCCTAAAAACAAGAACCGATCCAAGGAGATAGAGATAAACTTTTTTAAAATATAAGAGTGTGAGTGATTGTGTGAGTGTAGTGCATTAGAGTGCTGCAAAATTATGAACTTTGGTGCAAAACCAAGCGGGGTGCAAAAAAATATATTTTTGGAGGATGCAAAAACATTTTTCCTAAAATATTTGTCTTAATTTAATTTTTCGAGGTTCACTTGAACCCCACACAAACATATGTATATATCCGCCAATGAGGACCAATTACATTACAATTAATAACTTAAAAGACCTCAAATGTAATTTAGCTTTTAATTTAAATTTAAAATTATTATATAAGGGTAAAAATAGAAAACAAAATTAATCAGGAATTTAAAAATTTAGTTACAGAAGATAATTCTCTTTATTATTTTTTATTTTATTTTATTTTTATTCTTTATATATAACTATAGATAACATATAAATAGGCTAATTTTTATACTATTGGATTGACGTTTAAAAATATTGATTCTTAGTTTGATTAAATATATGCTTAAATGCAGTTTTGGCCATAAAAAGTATTGTAATTTAACGATTTTTGGCATGTGTTTAAAATGAGTTAGTTAATTCGCTAATGGCTATTATCAAATGAAATTTCATCGACCCTCAATTATGATTAATTTAGCCTAGTGTGTCTTAACTTATCGTACGTAGACATCTTTCGATATTAAAAATATTAAATTTTATCTTGTTAATTTAAAATTTCAGTTTGTATGAGTATTAAAGGTCAACTAAATATTGACATTAAATACAATATTCATGAAGTATAATATTGACTTAAAAAGTTCTATTGAATTTATATTTTTTTTGGTAAATCAAATTATCATCCACGACGATCATTTGAAGAGTAATCTTCGGAGTATCTAAGATCCTAACACGATGATCAACGAATAACATACTTGGAAATCACACATTTTTGTTGCCTAGATCAAGAGATCAAATCAGGTTGGTTTTGACCTGCTTTCTACATCTAATTTGAAACTTTTTCCTAAATTAATCTCCATTAACAGGTAAGGTGCTGAAACATATATATAGCTATGGTCTTGGTCGCAAAATTGCTAAATGCTGAAACTACATGTTGGACCTCCCACTTAAGGGACCTAAGTGGTACAAAAAAACTTAAATGACCAATTCATTCTGATTAAATAACTTAAAAGGATCTTTAGTGTAATTTAGTCTTAAACTTAAATTTAAAAATTTATTATATAACGGAAAAAATAGAAAACAAAATCAATGTGTCTTTACTTACGTAGACACCTTTTGATATTAAAAAATATTAAATTTATTTAGTTAAATGTAAAATTTTACGTTGTGTGAGTATTAAAAGGCAATTGAATATTGACATTAAATACAATATTCATGAAATATAATATTGACTTAAAAAGTTATATTGAGATTTTTATTTGGTCAAAAGTTCTATTGAATTTGTATATTTTTTTAGACCAAGATATATATCCTCTACGACAACTGTGAAGACTAATTCTTCGAGATTTTTGAGATACATTTAAAGAGTTGATTTCTCCCAACATATGTTTTTCCATAAGCCTTAGGACAAAGATCGAACCTAAAACCAAATAGTTAAGCGTTCCAAAGTATCTATCATCGACACATGTACATCGTGTTGCTTAACTAATGTAACAAAAAAAATACTAGTAACCTCTATATTAAATACATATCGTTAGATATATTATTATTTTTTATAGGCATTAAATGCACATCATATTGTTATTCAAACTATTCAAAATATCATTAAATAGGTCAAATGCTATCATAAATGTGTCCACATTAAAATTATCTTGACTGAATGAAACAAATGCAATATTTGAAATTTTGTATTGTATATAAATACTCTTCTTGATATCAGGATTTTCACAAAATATTTATCATGCTATGTGTTCACTTTGTTAAATTTGACGTTGTTGTGGCCTTAATTTTTTTTTGATGTCTTTTCTTCTTCCCACATTTTACCTCTTCCATATACAAAGACCTCCATCAATAACGACATTTGTCTATCATCTTATCAAATCAACAAATCACCAAATGAAGATATCTTTGCACGGTAAATACTCCTTCCATGTGTATTTTGAATTTATATCTCTTTAATTTAAGGTTAGTCATACTCTTCTTCTTCATCTCTAGCAGGAGAATCAACAACAACTCTCTAATTCAAACGTCCAAAAGGGTAAAACATAAATCAGTCAACAATATAGTTTACTCTAAAGGGACCCTTGGTTCTCAAGCCAGGGAACCTAAATCAAACAAGAGGAAATCAAAGGCGAGTGAAGGTGTTTCAACTCAAGACCGATCTTCAAGTGTTCCAACTAATGTAAATCAAGAAAGTTCACCATATCAGCTAGGTGATTGATCTCAAATTAAACTTGGTTCACAAGCTATTATGAAAGAGAAAAATTCACTAGAATGTCTTCAGGATAAATGTAAGACATGTATATGTTGTATAAGATTTACTATTTTGCGCCTTTCTTGAAAGAGAATTTCACTATGACGAAATCTAATTTATGTTTGAACAGCAAAGGTTTGATCTGCAAAGGTTCATTACAAATGAAGAAAAGTTTAGTTGGTTAGCTATAATTGAAGCTTCTAGTGGTTCAAAAAGTTCAAATCTAGCTCTTGTATTATGTACCTATTTTTTTTATTTTTTTTTGTAAATGAAGAAAAGTTTGTTCTTTTGTAATTTTTATGGAGAAATGTTCATTACAAATGAAGAAAAGTTTATTCTTTTGTAATTTTATATATATATACATATATATATATAGTCACTTTATTAAACAATTAATCTTATAAAATTCACTAGTGAAGAAGGTATAAAGTCTATAAGAAATTCTCATTTATATTGAGTTTATTTATATTGGTTAATCATGTTAAACATTTAACAATTATTTATATCTATGAAAAACCAAATCTATGCTTGCGTTTGTGTAACAACTCATGCATCATATACGATAGTTTTTCCAACTGTGTGATACATAAAAAATTCAGTTAAAATGCACTTTTTGTCCATTATCTTTCATAGTTTTCATATTTTCGTTGTTATCTTTTAAAATGTTTGTTTACGTCCTTTATCTTTTTAAAGTTATTTAAAATGGTCTTTCATTAACTAAATTGTTAATTCTCCCTTACGTGGATAGTGACATGGGCTCAAAAACCGCTCTGTCATTAAATATAATTCTTTATTGCAGATGTTAAATATTATAATAAATATATTCATATTTTAATAAATATATTCATATATTAAATGCACACCATAAAACTCCATAATACCCAGAGAGCAAGTCGTATTGAGCATCAACGTGCGGCTCGGAATCTATGAAATCGATGTGAAAGGTTTTGATTTGGAAGAGAACGATTTGTGTATTGACTTGGAAGAGAACGATTTGAAACTTTTGCTTTCAAAGTTCAATTTGGGTATTGATCTGGATCTCACCAACAATATGTTCTGTTGTGCTTGAAGGGAAGGGGGGCTCTGGGAAGAAGAAGAGAAGAAGATTAGGCTGATTGTAAAGGAGGGCGTTGATGGTAGGGAAGTCGTTGGTGATGGTGGGTGGCGGAGGATTGGGTGGGGAAGAAGAAGATTAGGGATTAGATTTTAATTAAACAAATAATGACTTGGCATATTAAATAAGTATTTAAAATAAATAAAAATGAATATTAAATGACATGTCAGATTTCTGTTAGTCAACTCAGTATTTTTGTAACATCAAGTTAACAGAAGGGCGTATTTCAAAAAGGTTGCTTTTGCATGGACTTTTTACTAATTTTTTTTTTTGCAAGGGCTTAAACCAAAACAAGTTATATTTGCAGGGGCCTGAAACATATTTAAGCCTTTTTTTAAAAAAGAAAACTGATCAGCATATACAACCTCAACTGTTTTACCAAAAAAACCCTTAATTGTTTCCATAAAAATTACAATCTACATATTACAAAATCTTCAACAAAATCTCAACACAATCTCAATTGTTTTTACATTTCCAACTAATATAATATAGTAATTGTGAAAATCTCAATGGACCATAATCCTCCACCTGATCCTGCCACAGAAACTGAACGCATGCGCCTCCCAATCCACTCATGTAAACAGACACTCTGACCATAATTAACTCGTGTGATGACCTGCATAAATAAACAGAACGAAATGTCATCAAGGAGATCTTATATTACAGGAAGAGAAAGTAAAACAAGCAACTTGGTAACATCACTGGATGGGCTCCCATTTTTTTATGTACTCTGTTTTCTTAGCCAAGTCTAAAACATCTTTGCAGCAAGTAAGTACTCACTCTGCTGCACTTATATGTATCCAATCAAATCGGTGCAAAGAGGTGTAAAAGAGATGATTAGTGTACTAAGCCCTATATCACCATAATGCATCCCGTGAGAGCCATAGATTGCTCCATGAGAGTCCTGTCCTTAACCTGTAATAATTGCATGAGTAAACAAGGCATCAATTACACAACTCTGTCATAACATTGATTAAAACTGGCTGTTATCCAGTGCTTTTACTTCTTAGAATGTGGTTTAAGGCCTAACTCAACCCCACAAAACTGGCTTGTAAGGTGAGGGATGCCACCCACTTATAAACTCTTTTTCAGGCCATATCACATCCGATGTGGGACTCTTAACACACCCCCCTCACGCCCAGGACTGGACAACTGGAGCGTGACCCGAGTGGCCCAATAGCGGGTGGCCCAACGGATCTTGGATTGGCTCTGATACCATCTTAGAATGTGGTTTAAGGCCTAACTCAAGCCCACAAAACCGGCTTGTAAGGTGAGGGATGCCACCCACTTATAAACTCTTTTTCCGGCCATATCACATCCGATGTGGGACTCTTAATATTGCTCTTACCTCTCTTAGAATCAATCACATATTGTATCAGATTAACAACAAACCTGTGAGCAACAGAACACTCGAAGTTGCTCGTTTCTAGAATCCACTCCTCTCATAGAACCATCACAAACCTTAACACTCTGAAACAAACAACGGCAAACTTGGACAATTCAACAAGAACCAACAAAACTCACGGATCCAAGACAGAAAACAAGAATCACTTCAAGAAATGCACTAAAAACATTAAAAATACACACACATTTACGCACACACTATGAAATCCACAATCAATAAAGGAGAACCAAAACCCTAGTGAAGCTTGATTGAAGTAGAGGTGAAATAGTAATAAAGTTGTCGACTAGTCAATAACATCATAAGAATGTTCGAATAATAGTGATGGATAATCCTTGACGACGAACCTGTTGTCGATCTAGCTCCTGATTTTGTGTCGTTGATGTTCGGTGACCGCTACTAGCGTTTTTCAAGCACAAGCTGAAAGCAACCCAGCAACTGTGACGGATGCAACCAAATATGACTTCTACAGCCCCCATCAGATCCGCGATGTTGAACCCATTAATCAATAATGTAATAAAATAAGGTATTTTTTTTGACCAAAAAAATACGGTATTTATAAAATATAAAACTTACCTAAATAGTTTTATTCAATTTTATATTAGGTAAATACTCTATATTAGATGCATATCAATAAATATGTGACAAAAAAGTAAATATATTATTATTTTTACTATTTTGTCCATTCAAAATCTCATTAAATTAGTCAAAAAAAATCTCATTAAATATAAATCTTAAAATCTCATTAAATATAATTCATTATTATAGATTTTTTATTTAACATAAAATATGGTATGTTAAATATTATAGTAATATTTTCATCTTAAAATAATATAAATTGTAGCAAAAAATAAATGCAATGTTTGAAACATCAAATGCATATAAAAATGTTTAATATAAATAAAGAAATTCAATTATTATTATTAGTTTGACCATTCAATATCTCATTAAATATAACTAATTATTACAAATATTAAATGCATAATAGAAATTATCATATGGTTAATATTTAAATAAATATGCTCAAATTTAATGAAATTCAATTATATGAAAAAATAATTGTAGTGTTTAAAACAGCAAATGGATTTATAAATACTCTTCCTGAGTTCAATTTCATACAGTTTTAACCATGCTATATTTCTTTTTGCTGTATATGAGAGTTGTTGGGTTCTTCATTTTCTATCAATGTTATTTCTGCTCTCCCACCTTTTTCTTCTTCAAATTAAAAAGACCTCATTCAATAGGGATATTATTTCGTCATCATATCAGATCAACAAATCACCAAATGAATACATGTTTGCGTAAGTACTTCTTCCATGTAATTTTCTTTAAATATCTTGCAGACATGATTGAACTAGAAATGATTTTAATTTTATATTCATAAGAGAGATATATATTGAATTTCTTATTAGACTAATACGATTGGCACTTCAACATAACTGCAGTTCTGCCGAAAGAATTTATCCTAGTGAACATTCTTGGAACAAAATACCAAGCATGAATACACAAAGGGGACGTCATTCATAAGTTGCTCCGAAAGACCCTTGGAGATTTCACTATGAAGAAATCCAACTTAGTTTGAACTGCAAAGGTTCATTACAAATGAAGAAAAGCTTAGTTTATTTTTTGACAAAAAAGAAAAGCTTAGTTGGTTAGCTATAATTGAAGCTTCTAGTTGTTCCCAATTGTGGTCAAATCTAGCTCTTGTATTATGTACCTATATTTATTTTTTTGTAAATGAAGAATTAAAGTTTATTCTTTTGTAATTATATATATATATATATATATATAGTCACTTTATTAAACAATTAAAATAAAATTCAGTATTGAAGAAGGTATAAAGTTTATAAGAAATTTTCATTTATATTTTGAGTTTATTCATATATTGGTTAATCACGTTAAACATTTAACAATTATTATATCTATGAAAAATCAAATCTATACTTGTGTTTGTGTAACAACTCATACATCATATAGGATAGTTTCGCCAACTGTGTGATACATAAAAAAGTAAGTTAAAATACACTTTTTGTCCATTATTTTTCATAGTTTTCACGTTTTCGTTGTTACCTTTTAAAATATTCGTTTACGTCATTTATCTTTTCAAAGTTATTTAAAATGGTCTTTCAGTAACTAAATTGTTAATTCTCCCTTACGTGGGTTGACATGGGGCTCAAAAACCGCTCTGTCATGGATTACTCATGAGATTGAAGTTACTCAACCATATGCTTCCAGTATTTCCAACATCAAATCTCTTTCTCTCAAGGCTTGGGTTCTGAACATTGTTTGCACGCTTCATGAGAACAACTATAGTGTGCTGATTGGTTAGCAAAGTTTGAAGCTAATATGAGTTATAGAGAACGTGTGTGGCTTCTTGGTCCCGATGCTGTCTTGCCTCTTCTTATAGCTGATGCTATGGGGATCGAGCATGTTAGGCTCTAGTTTTGTTTGGTTTTGTTGTTTTTATTTCTTTCACTTTAATAAAGAAAGACCATTAAATACTTTACCGCTTCCTTCTTTTATCTTTTTTAAATGTTAGTTTACGTTCCTTAAATATTTTATTTAAAATGTTTGTTAATGTCCTCTATCTTTTTTAAATGCTCGTTTATGTCCTTTATCTTTATAAAAAAATGTTTGTTTACATTCTTTATCTTTTCAGAATCAATTATATAAAATGGTCATTTCATTAAATGTGCGGTTAATTTTTGATCACACATGAGTAGTTGACAACTTAAATGTGCTAGTTCAAACGTCCAAAAGGGTAAAGTATAAATCAGTCAACAATATAGTTTATTCTGAAGGGACCCTTGGTTCTCAAGCCAAGGAACCTAAATCAAACAAGAGGAAATCAAAGGCGAGTGAAGGTGTTTCAACTCAAGACCGATCTTCAAGTGTTCCAACTAATGTAAATCAAGAAAGTTCACCATATCAGCAAGGTGATCGATCTCAAATTAAACTTGGCTCACCAGCTATTATGAAAGAGAAAAATTCACGAGAATGTCTTCAGGATAAATGTAAGACATGTATATGTTGTATAAGATTCGCAAAATAGTAAATCTTATACAACATATACATGTCTTACATTTATCCTGAAGACATTCTCGTGAATTTTTCTCAAGATAATTTATCTGGTGATTTTTTGTTTTGATACGACGATAGAAAAGTATCACTATTGATGGAGGCCTTTGTAAATGGAAGAGGAAATATGTGAGAAGAAGAAAAGACATTGAAAAAAATTAAGGCCACAACAACTTCAAATTTACATAGCATAGAATGATGTATATTTTGTGAGAATTCTAATATCAAGACAAGTATTTATATACCCATACAAAGTTTCAAACATGACATTTGTTTTCATTCACTCAAGATAATTTAAATGTGAACATATTTATGATAACATTTGACCTATTATAATTTCAACTTTTTTGACCAAATGTTATATATTATATTATACTACCTTCTGTCCACATTGTAAGAGAAAAATTATTTTTTAAGTTTATTTAATAAATGATGTATCTAGTCTATATTAAAGATTAGATACATCATTTATTGAATGGACATAAAAAATGTTTTTTCTCCTATAAAGTCGACCGGAGGGAGTATTATTTTAATCATTTAATAGCTATAATAATGAATTCAATTTATTGACGTTTTGAATAGTTTGAATAAGAGTAATAATGTATTTAATGCCTATAAAAGAATAATATTATATTTAATGATATGTATTTAATATAGAATGCTTTTTTAATATATTTTTGTCACATCAGTTACCAATATGATGTGACACAAGTGGTAAATCCTTGGGACTCTTAACTATTTGGTCCTAGGTTAGATCTTTGATCGGTGCGTATAGAAAAATATCTGTTGGGATCTTAGATACCTCGAAGGATTAGTCTTCACAGTCGTCGTGGAGGATAATTTGATTTACCAAAAAAAATATAAATTCAATAGAACTTTTTAAGTCAATATTATACTTCATGAATATTGTATTTAATGTCAATATTTAGTTGAGCTTTAATACTCATACAAACTGAAATTTTAAATTAACAAAATAAACTTTAATATTTTTAATATCGAAAGATGTCTACGTACGATAAGTTAAGACACACTGAGGCTAAATTAGTCAAAATTGAGGGTCAATGAAATTTCATTTGACAATAGCCATTAGCGACTTAACTAACTCGTTTTAAACAAATGTCAAAAAACGTTAAATTAAAATACTTTTTTTTGACCAAAACTGCATTTAAGCATATATTTAATCAAACTAAGAATCAATGTTTTTAAATGTTCAATCCAATAATATAAAAAATTAGCCTATTTATATGTTATCTATAGCTATATATAAAGAATAAAAATAAAATAAAATAAAAAATTATAAAGAGAATTATCTTCCGTAACTAAATTTTTAAATTCCTGATTAATTTTGTTTTCTATTTTTACCCTTATATAATAATTTTAAATTTAAATTAAAAGCTAAATTACATTCGGAGTCTTTTAAGTTATTAATTGTTACGAATTGGTCCTCATTGGCGGATATATACATATGTTTGTGGGGGTTCAAGTGAACCCCCTGAAAAAATTAAATTAACACAAATATCTTAGGAAAAAATGTTTTTGCATCCTCTGAAAAATATATTTGCACCCTAGTTCTTAGCTATTGCACTACACTCGCACAATCACTCACACTATTATATTTTATTTTAAAAAAGTTTCTCTCTATCTCCTTGGATCGGTTCTTGTTTTTATTATCCTAATTTTGAATCTGTTAGTACTATTTAGTTGGTAATTTGTGTTAGTGCTATTTAATTAATTTGTATTTTGTGTTTGTACTATTTAATTTATTTTGATTATTTTTGTCTATGTAATTTGAATTTTTTACCAACAACAGTTGATTTAAGTGGTAAATTGGAACCCATCGCAATGTCTCAGGTTCGAATTTTGGGTGTGGCAAAAACTTCGGTTGTGAGGAGCAGCACCACAGGCAGGCAGCAAAGTCGTATATCTAGATGGCGGTGATCCCCACACTATAATAGTCATCGACAAAGCCGGGTGAATCCAAGCGCACCAACAATACGGTAACAATAAAAGTCTATTTTATTTAAATTTGTTTTGTATTTTTTGAATTTATTGATTTTTTTAGTGCTATTTAATTTGTATTTAGGAACTTATTAGTGCTATTTAATTTGTGTTGGTATACTGTAACACAATTTGAACCTGATAAAGTCTTCTTTTAAAGTCTTCATTATCTAGATTAGTTTTTCAAACATGATTGTTAGCTACTTGAGGTGCTAACTCAGTGATAAGAGATTAGTTTTGTATTCTTTCTACTCCTCTATTCTTTCTTGCTCACCAACTAAAGGGGTGATTTTGGGTCATTTTTTGGCTTGGAATCACCCCTCTATATTGTTTTTTGTCTCCTTTTTATCTAAATAAGTGGTTTACTACACAGATCTAGCTTTTATTCTGTTTTTTCTTTCGTCGTCTGAGTGCAACGTTCTTGGTGTTCGTCGTCTTGGTGCGACATTTTTTATTTCCCGACTTGTTGCGCTGTTCATTTGATTCAAATCGACAGACCAACTTCGATTGATTGCAAATTCAACCAATGACTAGGGTTTCAAAGCTATAGATCCGTAAGCTTGGGTATTCCGGTGACTATTATTTTGTCAAATTTGTAGGCATTTTGCCGTTTTATGCTATTAACTTGGATGTTGCGAGTTTGTTCGCAGATTCATCTTTTTCGTTTTTAGCGATGCTGAATTTGTGTTATCTTCAATGTAACTCATCTATTTAAATGAATGGATATCTTGTTTGAGTCAAAAAAAACTGCTCATTAAACCGCGACTAAATTTTTCCGACACCATGTCCTTTCACGATCACCATAACCGTGGCTATATTTGCTATGATTTTAGGGTCAGTTAGCCATAGCTTTAACCGTGGCTAAACGTCGTTTTTTTTGTAGTGACTTAATTCACTAAAATCAAAATTATGAAGGCTAAAAACAAAATTATGAAATTTTATAGGGTCTAAAAACATAAATAACCATTGTCTATAAAAAATTTAAATATATTTTAAAAAGAACGCAGAAGTAGCCATTCTCATGTGTTGTAAATTTGTTTAAAAAATGTTTGAGCACGGTTAAATCATACGAAACAAAATATATGAAATAACCTATCTAAATATATACGGGTAGCGACAAATAATTAGGAAAATGCTAAATATTAGGAGAGATTTTTGCAAGAAAAAGAAGAATATTACGTGACAATATGCAACACTTACAAATGATAACCAACCACTCGCTCATGTATTGTTAGTCTGTTGCTGATTGGGCAAATGCTCACTTTTATGCATTCTTCTCTTTCGTGCAAACATTCTTTGTAACAAATAGCAATGCTCAAAAAAATTATGAACAGAGAGTGTCAACATACTGCATAACGTTCTTACGATTTTGTTTCGTAATAAAAAATTCCCAAAATGTTATTAGTTAAATTAAAAACCACTCAAGAGTGCTTGGATTTGATAGTTTGGATCTCTTCCAACTTAATCAAGCCTTGAATTCAAATCCAAAAATGAAAATGCAGTGACCTTAGAACTCTTAGGGGAGAGCTACATAATATCCAATTTTTAAAAAATAAAAGTTAAATTAAAAACCGTCTCACTTCACTCAACTAAACACTTCACTCGTCAGTTGTCAGTTATCAACCTTCTCAACGACATCGTCTCATTCCCTTCCATGGCCACGTCATCACCAACTGCCGGCACTTCCTCCACCTTCACCCATCTCCGCCGTAACGGCACCGTACAGGGCGGTACTGCTCGCATGTCGTCGTCTTCACCACCACCCCCAAACTCCCCGAAACGTTTGGGATTTGCTACTGCCACTCGTTCCGGTGCCGGTGCTCGTGCTTCCAGCGGCGAGGTTGTGGTGGTTGCTGATAGAATCGTTGAGAAAGTGAAGGAGGAAAGGAAAGCGTTGAAGGTTGGTGTTATATGTGGTGGTCCTTCTGCTGAGCGTGGAATTTCCCTCAATTCTGCTCGATCAGTCATCGATCACTTGCAGGTACACTTTCCTCTTTTTTATTAAGCATTTCACAAATTTCTTACAATTTACAAGTTAATAATGCTCTTTCTTTTATTGAGAGTTAGTCATTTGGTAATAATAATTGAATATAATAAATGGTTTGTGAAATCCAGATTTACTCCCCACAATTTTGTGAAATTCGTCTTATATATTAGTACTAAAAGAAGAAAGAGCGTAATTTTAGGACTAAATTGGGGTTTACTTAACTTTAATTTGTTTCTAAATTTGCTTTCATTGTTTCGTGTTTTGAGAATAAGTGAAGGGGAAAAAGAAATTACTAGAGTTTGAGTAATTTTCTTAACAATAACTTATAGAAGAATATTTAAAAAGTTTACTATTATTTTAAATTTTTTTAAAACAATACTTTTCATTTAAAATGAAATTAGTTTTCATAACAAGTTAGGTAAATGAGAGAGTTGTTGAAGGTCTGAAAAATTGATATATAGAAACTAATTTTTATTTGTATAATAAACTGTTATTTAAACAATTCATAATTATACTCTGAAAAAATAAATAAACAATTCATAATAATTGCATGATTTTTTCAATATTTTTTCGTAAGTCCTGACTAAGAAATTTACCAAAACTGACCTTAAATTTATTTTATAGCTGTGTTGTAGTTTAGTGGAAAAAAATGTCACTAGGTTTTTGCCGCCCCTCCTTTTGTTTTTGTCTTATGCAATAGTGTGTTATGTGCTTCTTTTGGTTTTTGGAAGCTTCTTAATTAAAATATATTTATGGCTTTTTGTTTACGAAAATAATATTATATGGTTTTTGGAAGCTTCTTAATTACCCTATGTTTGGATGGAGCATTTTTAGGAGGTAATGTAATTTTTGGGAGGAATTCAAATATTTTAGTTCAAAATTGTGAACTAAAATATTCCAATTCCTCCCAAAAATTACATTACCCTCTAAAAATACCCTACCCAAACACACCCTTAGTGCTTAAGAACTCTTGGAGAAATGATTTTGGATATACAGAGCTGTGAAGAATCTATTAATGGTTAACACCCATTTCAAAAGGAGAAAAAGAGAAGAAAGGAGAAAGTTTATTACTTCAGAGAGGTGAAAAGGGGTAGACTAGACCAAGAAAAATAAAAGATCAAAGTAGATTAGGTTGAATTAATTTAAACATATTAGATTAAATCAAAGTCTCGACCCGTGACAAACTCAAATTTGTCACAGAATAAACAGTAGACAAAATTCATTTTCTAATTATTTGTTTTTGAATTATTCCTACCTTAGCTATATGGGACTTGAATACCTTTAAAACTTTTGAAACACACAAAATATCAATCACTTATTAAACTTTTTTCTTTTTGTATTATCTTGCAGGGAGATGATTTACATGTTAGCTGCTATTATATTGATAGCAATCTCAATGCACATGCAATTTCTACTGCTCAGGTTAGTGTAATATATGTTTCCAGAAATTGTGCTATGAGCTCTTTTTGTTTAATTGAGTTTAGTGTTTTATTTAAGATAATGGCCATATATAGCTGTGAGAATTTGCTATCTGAATAATGCTAAATTCGTGCATAGGTGACCCTGAGATGCTAAAAGACTTGAACCAAAACAAGGCTGGACAAGTCATAAACACAGCAACTATATACAGTTTTTAACACTATATATGGCAAAATATCAGTTGAACTATGCTCCTCATTAGTGTACATACAAAGTGCTTTGTTCTTCAATATTATCACTAGAATTTAGAAATATACTTTTCTAACTAAACGAAATTTTATTATATATAAGTTCTCATTAATCCAAGTATGTCAAATTTAGTCAAATAGCTATTTGAACATCACCTTTGGCTTGGTTATGTCTAATTTTCTCAGTTATGGTGCAAATTGTTTGCCAACTTCTAGTTCTAGTACCCATCAACTTTTGGATACTTGAACTTTCTATTTTTATTTTTCTTTTCTGTTTTTGTCAAGGTATTGTTTCAATGATCTGATACTGAATTGGCTCAACTTTTATAATTTAAAGTTAAAGGGGTAAAGAATAAAATAACTTAAAATAAAAAAGAAAATTTGTTTCTCCAATCCAAGCTATTCTTATTTCGTATCTTATTTACAGGTATATTCCAACACCCCTGCTGATTTCGATTTTAAACTTGAAAGGTTAGTAACCTTTCAAATCAGGGAAAATTGCAATAAAGGAAATCTTGGTAACTGAATTTCCGGTTTAGGAATAATTAGCTATATAAATGGTTGGTGATTTTCAAAAATTTGTTAATGAATTATGATAAAATTTCAATCTAACAGTAAAGAAGAACAGAATTAAAGTAGAAATGGTAATGTTCTATTGCTCTGTGTAAGAGTAGTTAATACAGATGTATAGTTAGTGTGCTGTATTAGTAGAAGTCTATATAGTCATACTTGTAAACCTGTTGTAATTCTGTTAGAAGTGTGCACACGTTAACTAATGTAGTGTGCACACGTTAAGCTTTGGTATAAATTCTCATCACTGTACAGAATTCGTCATAAATGAAATACAAAGAAATATTCTAAGTTTTCCCTCTCTCGCTTCTCTCTCTCTCTCTTAGAATTCAGTTAGATTTTACACTCTGAATATGTGAGAATTACACAATAGTGCAGTGACTGTAAATCTGAAATGAAAAGATACAATACAAGAGCAGTACTCTCTATGAGAGAGAAACTGACTCCTATGCCCAGCCCAAGCCTATGCCAAACCTTGCCTAATTCTCCCTCTTACCTCCTTCCCCTTTTTATTCTACTAGCTCACACCAAAAGTGTGAACCTCATCACCCTCCCTCCACTACTTTGGGACATTTCCCCATTTACCCCTTCTAGAATAAACTCTCCCAAACCTATTTGTTTGCCCCAATTCAGCCACACCTAGGTTCTCATCAAACTATCACTCATCAATCACTCTTGTGGTTAATTGTTCCGTAATTGAAAATAAATTTACTGGTAATTCATATGAAATATTTTACTTTCAAATTGTTAGATTAAAGATGACCACTTGTAAAATTTGCAGCCTTGCCCAAAGTTTTCCAACTTTGGATGACTTGGCAGAGCATCTCGCTGCGGCTGTGGACATAGTTTTTCCAGTTATACATGGCCGATTCGGTGAAGATGGTGGAATTCAGGTGAAATACTTATACACAGGAATCTATTCTAGGTGATATTGAATTTGTTTATTTTTAAATGATATTTATATGTGATAAATATTTTTAGGAATTGCTGGAAAAGTATAATGTCCCATTTGTTGGCACAGGATCAAGTGAGTGCCGCCAAGCATTTGACAAGGTAAAGGGTACATGTATTTCTAGACATTCAACAAAATCATTTACTAAGAACTACATGATTTGATTTCTTTAATCCAATCCTGAAATATGTTTAAAGCTTCATTTAGTATTCAGATGATGCAAACTTATTGACTATTGGGATGCTGATTGTGGTATATGAGAAAGTAGTTGGGAAAACATATATGAAACTTTTAAAGCTGAGATCCTCAATTTATTTTACATCACCTGTATTTTCTCTATCAGACTTTTGTTGACTTCTGCCACTATTTGTCTTAAAATTATTAACAGTATAAAGCGTCATTGGAGCTTAAGAAGCATGGATTCGTAACAGTCCCCAGCTTCTTAGTTCAGGTATTGAAAATTGCAATTTGACATGGTTATTGTTTCTCTTTGTAGTGATGACTAAGTACATGTTACCTAGTATGTATCTTCTAATGTTTTGAATATCAGATAATTGGATGCTGCAAGCATAGTGTTCATCGATAATAATTTTTGTATTAGATTACATAAAATTTCAAGTGTTTGTGAAATTATTTTTCGTCTTTAAACATCATCGATGGACATTTCTGTACTCACATACTATGAGATTTTTTAAACTGTAAAATTATGATGTCAAATAGGGGCATGAAACAAACAAATCAGAACTACTGGAGTGGTTTAAGAAACACCAGCTGGACCCTGACTCTGGTAAAGTTGTGGTAAGGCACTTGATTTTGTTCAGTCATTCGAAATTAATACTTAACAAAACTTGAAGTAATTTGTTATGCTTATTGATGTTTTAAAATTTGATGTCACAGGCAAAACCAACAATAGGAGGGTCAAGCATTGGCGTTAGAGTTGCATACGGTGTGACTGATTCTCTTGTGAAAGCCAATGAAATTATATCGGAGGTATTTCAGTTACTTTTGCACTTGAATAGGAGCTAACACTTTTATAGTACTGTAGACAAATATACAGACAAATCATATAGAATGATATAATAAAAAGTTAGAAGGAATACATATTGACTACAATTATTAACTTTCATTATTGGTCATTGATTTTGAATGTGATAGGGAATTGACGATAAGGTGCTAATAGAAATATTTCTTGAAGGAGGGAGTGAGTTTACAACCATCGTCCTTGACGTAGGATCTGGTTCAGATCGTCGTCCCGTTGCACTACTTCCTACCGAGGTATGTTTTGTCTTTTATCCAATGCGATTTCGTATTTATTCACAGCAATGCTAAAATTTCCGTATTTGTTATTATCAATCTGGAGGGAACCAAGGATCTTAAATGAGACAGTACAACTGAATTTCAACTGAATTGAATTTCTGTTCGGCGTTAAAATACTCAAACATTATGTACATTACAATTGTAATTGGTTATTTCATAATGAATATTTCGTACAGACTAGTAACTGTAATATGGCTGAACAGGTGGAGCTTCAATTCCTTGGTGCAAATGATGTGAAAGAGAAGGATGCTATATTCAATTACCGTAGAAAGTACCTTCCAACCCAACAGGTCGGTAGTTGTGTGTATGTGTTATATATTCACCCAATATACCTGTTTTCCGATCTTATCGTGCACGAAATGACTTTTTCTGTTTCGATCTTAGTATAATGAGTATTCTGTTTCAGGCAATACTGGCAAGTTTTTCTCTAATCCAATACGAGGCATATATTCTCTACAGGTTGCTTATCACACACCACCTCGATTTCCTTTGGATGTAATTGAGATTATTCGCAAAGGAGCATCTCTGTTATTTCAACGACTTGGACTACAAGATTTTGCACGAATTGATGGATGGTTTTTGCCCGATTCAGGTTCTAATTTATCATCTTCTGGAAGTGAATATGGAAGGATTAGATCTGGTACCGTAATATTCACGGACATTAACATGGTGAGATGGTTTTCTCTCTTGGGCGGGATACATATAGCGGTTTAACCACCAGTGTTTGTTGTTTACTAGTGCTGAATCTGTCTTCACTGCATATTTCAGATCAGTGGTATGGAACAAACAAGTTTTCTATTTCAGCAAGCTTCTAAGGTATGTGTCTGCATCACATTTCTTGTATTAAATATCAAAATTCTATGTCACAGTTAATTAGTCTGAAACATTTTTGTTTTGCTTATTGATGGATATTCGTATTATTTACTTCCTGAAAATGCTATCTATGTTATTCAGGTTGGTTTTTCTCATAAAAACATCCTTAGGAGCATTGTTCACCATGCTTGCCTGCGATTTCCAAATCTTGCACCAGTTAGTGCTATATCGGATCAGATTCCAAGCAGATCAAAATCTTCTGAACTTAACAAGTCATTTCCTTGCCGTGAAGGAGCTCAAAAAGTTTTTGTCATTTTTGGAGGCAACACATCAGAACGGCAAGTATCTCTTATGAGTGGTACAAATGTATGGCTCAATTTGCTAGCCTTCAATGATGTAAGTGTCCATCTTCTGAAGTCTAATTATGTCTTCCAACTAAAAAAATATTAGTTCTTATTTTTGCGACTTGTTAAGGAAGTAGATGTATAAGCTTTAAAAATGTGTTTTTTTGGGCAAGTGTAGATACGTTTTCATAAATGTAATATTTTGGATTATATTTTAGTAACTAGTAAAAAGCTTCTCAATATCACTTATAGATCTTTGCCAATAACAAATAAGTGTTGATGCATTCCGTAAACTTATGGCATTTGCTACCTCAAAAGACTAATGTGTAAACAACGTGCAATAGCCAATATGTATAATACATTAGAGACTAAAATCATTGTTTTTACAGCTTGAGGTAACTCCATGCTTGCTTTCCTCAACAAGTGATGATACATCTAGTGTCGATACGGGAATGAAGGCTGATGATGTAAGGAATAGAACAGTTTGGTCATTACCGTAAGTATTGGTCATTTTCTCTAGCTCAGGATTTATCCTTCATTTCTGAATACATATGGAACAGCTTGTTTATTTTGAGGTTGTTAGAGATATAAACCATTCCACACACAAGGTTAAGCTTTTAGGAAAGTTGGTCATCGGCATGATAACAAAGTCACAATGACTAAGTGGTCATGTTCAATCTTTCCCACGGAATTAAAGTAAATTAAATTTCACCATGGGGAAAAATGAGCTTGTAAATTTCAAGCCAAAATAATATTTTGTGCGGTATGTTGGGTATCAAAAATCGCTCGTGTTCTTCCATCCATAGATTAATCTTTTTTGAGTGTTGGTCCTTGACAAGAATGTTATATTCTGCATGCCATTTTCTTCCCTAAACTTATGATAGGCAGCGGGTTTTCCTTTTGAATTTTTCTTTGCATGCTGGGTTTGTCACAAACTATTATGTGCTCAAGAAAAAACAATCATTTTACTCAATAGGATATACAATTAGCATTTACAAGAAATGTGTTCAATTATGTGTACATTCTCCAGATGAGAGGAGTTTTTTTCATCTAAGGCAGCTTCTTGACAAAGGCTTCAATCCATGATAGGTTACATGAGTTGGTTATCCGTGCTTGTGTAGCTAGAATAAAATAATTTAATGGTCATTATTTGTGTGCAGATATTCTCTTGTGCTCCGACATACTACTGAGGAGGTACTTGAAGCGTGCATAGAAGCAATTGAGCCAAATCGGGCTGCACTAACATCTGATTTACGAAAGAAAGTGTTAAATGATCTCATGGAGGGTTTGAAGGATCACGATTGGTTTACAGGATTTGATATTGCTGAGGAACTTCCTAAGAAGTTTTCTTTAAGGCAGTGGATCAAGCTTGCCAAGGAAGTCAAGGCAGCCGTTTTTATTGCAGGTATTAAGAGGTCAATTGTTTTCTAGTGATTAAATTTTTAACTTCAATTTCTTGTTGATGCATGATAAAAGGTTTTCATATTCACTATTTATATATGTGAAACATGCATTTTTCAGCAGCTAGTGTCAAATTTGATTGTAAATTTATTTACAATGTTCATTCTTTGCTACTTATAGTACATGGAGGAATTGGAGAAGATGGTACACTTCAATCTTTGTTGGATGCTGAAGGAGTTCCCTACACAGGTTTGTCGATATATGATAATGTACCCTTAGTACACGACACTATTATGTACAATTGTAATTGTCTTTTCCTCCTCTTTTATCTTCCATTGAAGGTCCTGGTGCATTGGCATCAAACACTTGTATGGACAAAGTTGCAACTTCTGTTGCTCTAAAGCATGTAAGTTTCCCTAATTCAAATCTGTTTTCCCTGAAAGATAAGCACTCCTATTACAGTACTTTCTCAATCTGACATTTTAATGTGACTGCATTTTAATATGCTGTTGTTGAAAGCTTGCAAATTCGGGAGTTCTTACCATAAATAAGGAAGTCTGGCAAAAAGACGATATGTTTAATAAGCACGTAAATGATATATGGCATGACCTCACCCAAAAGTTACAATGTGAAACATTATGTGTCAAGCCAGCCAGAGATGGATGCTCAACTGGGGTTGCAAGATTATGGTAGATTTGTCACTTTGTTGGCATCCCTTTTTTGTGTCATCAATAATTCAAAAAATTATCAAATATTGCATTATAATAACGGGCTTTTGAGGGATTAATTTTAATACTTTACTTGCTCATTCTGTTTTCATGCAGCTGTTCGAATGACCTTTCAATCTATATCAAAGCTTTGGAGGACTGTCTGCTAAGGATTCTTCCAAATAGCTTATCAAAGGTGCAGGAACAGGAATTGCTTCCAAATAACTTGTCACTGTGGATTAGCTTGTTGACTATAATTCCTGCTAACTTATTATTTCCTGTTATTCCTTGATAGTTTAGATAGGATTATCGGTTACTGAGTTACTGATTTCAGTTCCTAATTTTAACTTTTGATTTTGTGACATTATATCTGTTGCTTTTGAATGATGTACAGGCACATGGTATGATTGAGATGCCAAACCCTCCTCCAGAATTCTTGATCTTCGAACCTTTCATAGAGACAGATGAAATAATTGTAACCTCCAAATTTAAGAATGAGATTGGTCATGACCTCGTATGGAAAGGGAACAGTGGATGGGTGGAAATAACAGTTGGCATAATCGGAAAACGTGGATCAGTGCACTCGCTAAGTCCTAGTGTAACTGTCAAGGAAACTGGCGATATTTTGTCGCTAGAGGAGAAGTTCCAAGGTTGGTCTGCATAGAACTACATAGAACTGAATTTTAATCTTAGGTTATGTAATGTATATATCTATATTTTGTAGTTTATATTTCCTTGGTCATGACTACAGTTGTTCATAATGGTTCATTTCTATCTTTGTACATTGATTTGCAGGTGGAACTGGCATCAATCTGACTCCACCTCCCTTGTCAATTATGAGGTATGTTTTGAGATTTCATTTCCACATCCCAATGGCAAAATATATTCTCGCTCATACATTTTTGTTTATGTCGTTCTTTGAGGTTTCCATTACATTCCTAGTAACATTGTGGCCTCTTGTATGTGTGTCATTAAGGGTGTGTTTGCTTCAGAAATTCTGAGACGAGAGAAATAGGCGAAGAGAGTATGAAAAGAGAGAAAGTTGTGGAAAATAGAGTAGATTTGTAGTATGGTTTGAATATGAGAAACAAAAGAGAAAAAGAGAAGAGTGAAAAGAGAAGTATTGATTATTTTTAAAAAGATAAAAGCGTCTTCTAACTAAAAAAAACCAGTATACAATTGATAGTGATACTGTCTACCTTGGTGTTGATTATAGTACCTCAATTAGCATTTATAGGTTGCTCTGAGATTGTAAGCATATATACTATTCTCAGTTTGATAATCTAGACAACTACTGTATCTCCTATCAGTTGTCTTCTTGAATAGTGATCACTGTAAGTTTGTTGAAAATTATTGCTTTGGTAATGTCAATGCTTCAATTAGTTCTAAGTTCTAACGTAATGCCAATTCCTAATTTGTATTTAGCTGGATATGTGTTGTGTGTTTCGTCATGTAATTGCAGTTTACAGAATGTTTAAACTTTTTGACAGCTTGTTGTTTCTTTACAATTCAATGTTTATGTTGGCATTCTCTTGATAAATTATTTGTAGGTTTCGTTGAGTGATTTTGAAAGATATTTTTCTTTTGCTTTTCTTCAGTGAGAAAGCTTTGCAAAGATGTAAACATCATATTGAACTGATTGCAAACACTCTACAACTAGAAGGATTTTCACGTATTGATGCATTTGTCAATGTTGACAATGGAGAGGTTTGTTGAATTCTTGCTGGGAGAATTTTATTTTTCCTTTCTCTTTCACCTAGTTGTTCTGATTTGTCTCCTTGAAGTAGATGTCATAAATAGCCCGAAAATGGCGAGGTAGAAATTTGTAACAAAAAATTTACTTCATCCTGCTTTGCAAATTCCACCCCACTAATTTGATCACTGATATAGCATGAAAATGAGGCTTGACTTATTTTTTCCCCTCTACTAAAGAGCATCGAGTTAAATAAATAACATTTCTATGATCTCTCACTTTATTTTCATTATTTTCCTTCCTTACTAATAGACCAATTCTAATTTTGTAGGTTTTGATCATAGAGGTCAACACTGTGCCTGGAATGACACCTTCCACTGTTCTGATTCATCAGGTAAGTTTTTTTTTTTTTTTTGCCACAGCTAATAATATGAACTTGAAGAAAATGGAGTTGAAACCTTACTTTTGATTCACTTGATGTGTATGAGAAAAGAGGGAGCTATCTACTCAACATAAAAATAAAATAAAATAAAAAGGCATACAAATTAGTATCAATATAAAAATTTAAAGCATCTTTATTCAAGTAATAAGATACAAGGTCATCAGAACAACCACAATATTTATGCTCAGTTTTCTTACAGTGTATTTCATTATATTCAAATCTCAGGCACTAGCAGAACAACCACCATTATATCCTCACCAATTCTTCCGCACGCTTCTTGATTTGGCATCTGAAAGGTCCGCGTAAATATGTTCAAGAGAATATGTGCATCGGTTTCATCTAATGCTGTTTATTACTGGAAATTTGATTGTGTAACAGCAGATGACATTCATACTCCAGTGAGGAAGTTGCTTCCCTTGATAATGTGAAACTTCTATTTCATTTAAAGCAGGTTCAGTTAAAATTAAGGATACGAACAGTTGTACATAAAGCTGTTGAGTTAGATATTAGAAAACTCTAGTTAATTAGTTAGTTGGGTTACTAGTTAGTCTAACTAGTTTCAGTTGTAAATTCCAACGGTAATAACTCTCCCTTGTAACTGATACGTTGTGATATATATATATATGTATCACTGAAAGAAATAAAACAGTTAGTTTTTCCCATATCTTCTTCCTCTCTACAAATTGGTACCATAGCTCTTGCAAAAGGGCCTGAATATCAAGAACAAGCAATCTCAATTTCTTGGCGTAAAGCGATATTTGGAAAGCGGCAAGCGAAATGGCGGAGAAAACAACTACATGCAACCTTCCATACCTCGATTGGACGGGCATTACGAGCATTGGTGTTTGCTCATGGAGAATTTCTTGAGATCGAAGGAATACTGGTATTTGATCGAGAAAGGAATCGAGGAACCAGAAAAGGGAATCGCGGTGAGTGAAGCACAGCGAAAGAAAGTAGAAGAGTCTAAACTCAAGGATTTGAAGGCCAAGAACTACTTGTTCCAAGCAATTGATCGTGCTACGCTTGAAACCATCTCGGATAAAGATACTGCAAAGGCAATCTGGGATTCGTTGAAGAAGAAATTTCAAGGAAATCATCGAGTCAAGAGGGCAACATTGCAAGGTCTGAGGAAGGAATTCGAGGCAATGGAGATGAAATCAGGGGACACCATCACAGAATACATTCCAAAGGTTATGCAGATAGCTAATAAGATGAGGATTCATGGTGAAAAGATAGATGATGGAGTCATTGTTGAAAAGGTTTTGCGTTCAATCTCTGAATCACATGATACTGACAAGATGACAGTGGATGAGGTTCATAGCTCATTAATTGTGCACGAACAAAACCTAACCAGATTTCAAAAGGTGAAAGATGAAGAACACGCGTTGAAGACAGAAACTCAAGGAAGAGGAAATGGTAGCAGCTTTCAAAGGGGTAGAGGAACAATTAGAGGAAGGGGTAGAGGCCGAGGAAGGAAAAGCAAGGAAACTGTGGAGTGTTTCAAATGCAATAAATTGGGTCACTACCGAAATGAGTGTCCAGAGTGGGATAAGGAGGTGAATTATGCAGAAACGGAAGAGGATGAATCAATGCTGCTAATGACAGTTGAATGTGAAGAAGATATGTCAGAGGTGCCTGATAAGAAAGAAAGTGTTTCTGCAGCAATTGAGAACAAGACAGATGAGGATTGGGTCCTTATGGCCATTACGCAAATTGAAGAAAAGGAGAAAAAGAGAATAGATACGTGGTATCTTGATTCAGGTTGCTCGAACCATATGAGTGGAAATAGGAGATGGTTCTATGATCTGGATGAAAGCTTCAAAAAGACAGTGAAGCTTGGCAATGATACAAGATTGAAGGTGGAAGGTAAAGGGAACATAAAAGTCAGAATGAATGGGGTTACTCACACCATAGCAGATGTGTTTTACATTCCTGAACTGAGAAGCAATCTTTTGAGCATAGGTCAGATGCAAGAGAGAGGTTTGGCAGTTTTGTTTGATGAAGGGTACTGCAAGATCTATCATAAAACAAAGGGTTTAATTCTTGAATCAGGCATGGAAACCAATAGGATGTTTAAACTCATGTCTGAGCCAATAAATGATAGTGAATATGTTGATGAAGAATGCTTGCAGACTGCAAGTGAGGATGATACATATCTTTGGCATTGTAGATATGGTCACCTAGGCCTCAAAAACCTGAACTTGCTTGAAACTAAAGGAATGGTGACAGGTTTACCAAAGCTGACAGAGTCAATGAAGGTGTGTGAAGACTGCTTGAAGGGGAAGCAACACAGAGACCCTATCCCTAAGAAGAGCAAGTGGAGAGCAAGTGAAAGACTCGAGCTAATTCATGCTGACATCTGTGGACCAATTGCTCCAACCTCAACTAGTAACAAAAGGTACTTTCTCAGCTTCATAGATGACATGTCTAGGAAAATTTGGACATATCTGTTAGTAGAAAAATCTGAAGCTTTTGAAAAATTCAAGCAATTTAAGAGCATGGTAGAAAAGGAAAGTGACCTTAAGATCAAGTGTTTGAGAACCGATAGAGGAGGTGAATTTACCTCAAATGAATTTGATAAATACTGTTTAGAGGAAGGAATAAAAAGACATCTTACAGCAGCATATACCCCTCAGCAGAATGGGGTAGCTGAGAGGAAGAATAGAACTATTATGAATGCTGTTAGATCTATCTTGATTGGGAGAAATTTACCAAAAACATTATGGCCAGAAGCTTTAAAGCTGGGACAAAGATTATCGTGTTAAATAGATCCCCACTTATTCTTTGTGAAAGATAAGACCCCTCAAGAGGCTTGGAGTGGATGTAAACCAAGTGTCTCTCACTTAAGAGTGTTTGGATGCATTGGGCATGTTCATGTCCCTGATGCAAAAAGAACTAAACTGGAAAATAAAATCAAGAAGTGCATTCTACTTGGCATTAGCAGTGAAACAAAAGGATATAGAATGTATGAGCCCATTGAAAAGAAAATAATTGTAAGTAGGGATGTGGTATTTGAGGAGAGTGAATTTTGGGTTTGGAATGACAGCTACAAGCAAGAAGTGAATGCTGCCTTGGTTTGGAATGATTCTGAAATAAGCAATGGAGACAGTGAAGACAATGAATGTGAATCCAGTGAACTTGAGCAGAGAAATGCAGTACAAAATACACAAATTCAAGCAGAGCAAGTGCATGAGGAAAGAAATAATGAAGAACAGAATCAAGGTGGAGGAAGAATCAGAAGACCTCCGGTTTGGTTAGATGGATTTGTCACCAGGTGAAGGTTTATGCGAAGAAGAAGAAAGAAGTACACATGGTTGATCGATCCGAGAAAGTTTTGAAGCGAGCGATGAAGAATGCAAGATGGAGGAGGCTATGGATGCTGAAATGAAATCCATAATCAAAAATGAAACATGGCAGCTGACTGACTTACCTAGAGGAGCCAAGAAAATAGGAGTAAAGTGGGTGTACAAGACTAAATTGAATGAAATGGGTGAAGTAGATAAGTACAAAGCAAGGTTGGTTGCAAAGGGATACTCACAACAACAAGGGGTAGATTATACAGAAATATTTGCACCAGTGAGCAGATTGGATACTATAAGAATGATAGTGGCAATTGCAACCCAAAGAGGATGGATTTTGTACCAACTAGATGTGAAATCAGCTTTCTTGTATGGAATTCTGACTGAAGAAGTATACGTTGATCAACCAAAGGGTTACATTGTGAAGGGTAGTGAGAACAAGGTGTATAGACTACATAAAGCCTTGTATGGATTGAAGCAAGCTCCAAGAGCTTGGTTCATGAGAGTGAAAAGTGGTTCAAAGCGAGGATTCGGGCAAGTAAGAGTGAACAGACCTTATTTGTCAAGCATGGAAGTCATGAAAAGATTCTGATGGTTAGCATTTATGTTGATGATGTAGTATATACTGGGAATTGTTCTGCTATGCTAGCAGAATTCAAAGAAGAAATGGAGAAGGAATTCAGTATGAATGACTTGGGTAAAATGAAGTACTTCTTAGGCATTGAAGTACTTCAACTATCTGATGGAATTGGACTGGTGCAGAGGAAATATGCTGCAGAAGTCATTGAGAAGTTTGATATGAAAGAGTGTAACTCGGTGCTTGTTCCTATGATGGCAGGGTGTAAACTTGACAAGGATGAAAATGGTGAGAAGGTGGACAGTACCATGTATAAGCAGCTGGTGGGTAGTCTAATGTACATCACTGCTACTAGACCCGATTTGATGTATACTGTCAGTGTACTAAGTAGATATATGAGTAATCCCACTCAAACACATTGGTTGGCTGCCAAGAAAGTGCTAAGATACTTGAAAGGAACCATGGAGTTTGGTATCATGTATAAAAGGGCTGATAAGTTGAATTTGATAGGATACACCGATAGTGACTATGCTGGAGACTTGTGTGATAGAAAGAGTACTTCAGGATATGCTTTTATCATGAGTGGAGCTGCAGTAGCTTGGTCATCGAAAAAGCAACCGATTGTGACACTCTCCTCTACTGAAGCAGAGTTTGTTGCTGCAGGAGCAGCAACATGTCATGCTGTTTGGATAAAGAAAGTGCTGAAAGAATTGGGATGCCTTGAAAATGAATGTGTAACCATTAAGTGTGACAATTCCTCTGCTATAAGGCTATCAAGGAATCCAATCCTACATGGTCGTAGTAAACACATTGAGGTGAGATATCACTACTTAAGAGACCTTGTCAAGGGTAAAGAAATTGAGCTAGAGTTCTGTGGCACGAAAGAGCAGGTGGCTGACTTGTTCACCAAACCAGTGAGTAAGGAGACATTTCTAAAACTGAGGGGACAGCTTGGTATGCATGACTTCAATGCAAAGGCAGTTTGATGATATCTGATGTGCAACCTAGTAAATACAAGACAGTTCTCAGTTGTTTTCTTCTGTTTTTAATGCAGTTTTTCTGCTGTTGTATTTGGTGGATTGATGTAAATAAGCAAAATTGTTGTAACACTTTAGCTTAAGGGAGGGTTTGTTGAGTTAGATATTAGAAAACTCTAGTTAATTAGTTAGTTGGGTTACTAGTTAGTCTAACTAGTTTCAGTTGTAAATTCCAACGGTAATAACTCTCCCTTGTAACTGATACGTTGTGATATATATATGTATCACTGAAAGAAATAAAACAGTTAGTTTTTCCCATATCTTCTTCCTCTCTACAAAAGCTTGTATAATTTATGGATTATGATTGATTGTTTAAGCTTTTGGAAATCATAGACTTGTAATGTGTACTAGAAATTAGTACAATTGGTATAGGGTTATAAGTAATTATGTTCCATGAATCTTGTGTTAATTGAGATTATAGTTGAAACATAATGCATGTGTGATATGTGTGTGCTTTCTTTGGGGAGAAGTGAGATATAATAGGGGAATGGGGTTAGAAATAGAAATCCCAAAACAAGTTTATGGAACACACCCTTACCACGTACTCTCACCTCACCCAATAATTATAAGCTTTCCACTTTATAAAAATAAAGGGTTTTACTTTCCCCACTCCCCGTCCTACTCAAACACACCTCTAAACAAAAAAAATTCCAAAAGTAACCTCGCATGGAATGCTTGTAGAGGACGTGTTTAATGACGGTTCGAATGACCTTGTTCGAACATGTTCGAACACATGCATACGAACGCTATAAAATTGGTGAATGTGGTGTGATATTATTGTTGCCTCGGTTAACAGCATACGAACGAAATAAAATAGGGTGTTCGAACACGGGCATTCAAACACGTTTGATTGGTGTCATTCGAACAGGTTAAATTACGCACAAGAGGGTGTGTGTGCCAATATTTAACACACTCGAATGGGACTGTTCGAACGTGTTCGAATGCATTTTATGGAAAAAATATATGCTTTGGTCATTTCTTTAATGACCTTTTGGTCTTTTCACACCCTTATGTGGTGTGTTTTGAGTAGGAGGGAGAGTGAGAAAAGCAAAACCCAAAATAAAACTCATCAGCTGAATGCACACACCCACACACATTGGTTTTAAAAAAAACAATTTGAGAGTGACACAAAAGAAGAACTCGAAGAAAAGAAGAGAAAAGAAAGTGTGGGTATGAAAACTGAACCATTCTCATCTCCTTCCCCATCATTTAATAATCCTCTTTCGTCATTTCTAATTTCCCACCAAAAACAGAATTTGTTAGCTTGTAACCGATTCAGTTACTTGCTTATAGTATATAGATCATGTTGATCTACCTCTTGTATAATCATCTTCATAGTGTAAGAACACAGAACATTGAGAGAAGAGAATAGAGAGCTGAGAGATTAGGATCAGTTGTAGAGAAACTATGGCAAACTCAACTGTAATCTCTGATTCATAGTGGATTTTACTTGCTCGGATTCTGTCCCCCAGATGTAGGAGTTTTCTCCGAACTGGGTAAACATTTTGTGGTGTTCATCTTCTTCCCTTACTCTTTTACTTTCGTTCATATCTTTGCATGCTTACATATTCTTTATTCTTTTAATTAATTAGTCAATTCAGTGTACTTTAGATTGTTAGAATTGCTTGCTGTTGTAGTACTTTCATTGTTTCGCAAGTTAAAGAACACCCAAGATTGGGTCTTCAGCTCAACACATCTAATGCTGACCTTTGTTTCATTGATAATGAAGTTTCTTTGCTCAAGTGAGAACATACAAACATGGTTATAAATATAGATATACTTAAGAGATACTGTATGCTTAAGAGATAATTCAGATATACTAATTATCTATCTGGCCAGTTACAAACCTCTTATCACTAACAATAAAAATACAAAATATAAATATAACAGCACTATAGGAAATTGCATAAAAGGCTATCCAGAGGAATCTGAAAACCAATGGGAACTTATATTTAAAGTGAAGGAAGATATGTAGCATTGTTTAAAGTCATCTACTCATCTATAGCAACTATAGCTGGCTTCATCTTTTGTCTTGTGTTGCTTTTATCTACATCGCCTTTTTTAGGAACCGCTTCATACAAAAAAATATAACTTATCACATCCTTCCTTGTATGCAACCTCAAGTTTGATGGTATAAGTGATCATAATACTGCATAGACAATTATATATACAATTGTAAGTTGCCAAAGTTCTTGGAGAGATGATTAATTTTTGCAGCAAATGTTTAATTGTCACAATATAATAAAAATACTTCATCTAGATTTTTGTTAAAATCATTTTGTAGATAGTTGTATCTTACAACATCTCACAATTTTCCGACAGATGTCTCATGTATTCCATTTTCCAATTTGTTGCTCTTTCAACTATTGGAAATCTGCGAAGACGTTCACGTTGTTTGGTTGCTAGTACCTATTGCAAAGTTGCCAAAAATATATCGCTTAAAAACCATCCTATTATGTATGTAATCACAATCATAGAACTTGAAAACGAGCATGTGGAGAAAATATAAATGAGAATTAATTGGGGAGTGAAACCTAGCGAATGCCACGTACTGCCTCGATGTCCACATTATTCTGGAAGCAAATATTTGGAAGGTCGAAGAAAGCAAAAATGAGTCCAACAGACTCCTTTGTTACTTTTCGTCCTCTTTTCTTCCCAACCTATGCACAAAATTCTCATATATAAGTTACACAATATGATTGGGGGGACACCCTTACTCAAAAATTAATCTTTATTTTAGGTTGATTGATATAGTGAAGCTCACTACACACTACAGTATAATAGATAGTAATCATCATGAAAAAACAATTAATTCATAATCAATTATAATAAGAAGAAAAATGTATTAATTTCAAACTATTATTACCTTTTAATCAAGAAAATCACAGTTGTTGGAGATCTATGATAAAAATTATCAAAACCAATAATATAGCAAAGCATAACTGAGAAGGCATAGAGATATAGAACACTGGTGATGATTTCCATTTGATCAACATGATGATAGTCCATTAACCAGCGTTTGCTGCCTCACTTATGGATCTAATGAAAAACAAACATCACGAGATTAAATAAGAGAAAATAAACCAAAAAAATGATGCAGTAAATGAAGAACAAGATGAATGACATAAGATTATTCAAATATACGCTACAGGTAAGTATGATTTATATATGAACCAGTGATACATCGATAGTGAAAGAACGCTTGCAATTCTACAAATACAAGTAACAAAGGCATACACATAGTGTGTGTGTGAGAGAGAGAGAGAGAGAGAGAGATCAAATACCATTGTAGTTTTGGGGAAGCGCCGTCTGTTCTTGCGAGTATAGCCGAAGTGATGATCGCAACAGCAAATTTATAAGGATTTAACCACACGTGAGGTTAAATTTAGGTTAAGCTTTCACGTGCCTGGATTAATTATAATAACATAAATAGAAAAATATAATTAAAATAATATTATCACATAAATATTATATTTAATTTATTCTTACAAATAGAGAGAGAGAGAGATACCAGACCCGGCCCAAAAGGCTATTTGATCCAAGCTAGGTCCTTAGGCCCCCAAAAATAAACTTTTTTTTATGTAAAAAAGGCCTCAGAAAATCTGAAAAAGGGCCAACTTAGTAAATGAAATTAAAACAAAAATCATAATAAAGTTATGAGTTCAAACTATTTTTAAATCATACTTGATTATATTCTTATGAAAATCATCAGTAACAAATGTTAATTATTTAACGGTGTCTAAATTTTTCTTCAACCTCAATAAAAATAAATAAATATTTTCTAAAAATTTGAAAAGTTGGTGATATAAGTGGAAAAGGTACTATTGGCGTTCTTATGAATGAAATAAATTGGACTTGATATTAGTGACTTTAGAGGACAAAGTTATAATGGGTCTAATATGAAAAGAAAACATCACTGTGTTCAAAGGTTTTTAGACTTTAATCTCAAATCATTTTGTACACCCATGTGGTTTTCATAGTCGAAAGTTGATACTTTGTTATATCTCTAATATTTGTTCTAGATTTGTAATACCCCAAAACTCGACCTACTTGGTCGAGAAGAAAACTCAAAGTAGGATCAATTAAAATTAAGGATATGAACAATTGTACATAAAGCTTGTAATTTAAGGATTATGATTGATTGTTTAAGTTTTTGGTACATAAAGCTAGAAATTGGTACACTTGTTATGGGTTTAAGTAATTATGTACTTTTTGTCAAAAAAAAAAAGTAATTATGTACTTGTTTCCTTGAATTATGTGTTAATTGAGATTATAGGGGAATAGGGTAGAAATCACAAAACAAGTTTATGGAACACACTCTTACCATGTACCTCACCTCATCTCACCAAATAACTACTTTAAGCTATTCCACTCTATAAAAATAAAACCCATCAGCCGAATGCACACACCCATACACATTGGTTTTAAAAGAAAACAATTTAAGAGTGAGACAAAATAAGAACTCGAAGGAAAGAAGAGAAAGAGAGAGTGGGTATGAAAACTGAACCATTCTCATCTCCTTCCCCATCATTAAGGGTCTCTTTGATTGTGTTTTATTTTTTCTTTTTGAAAATTGTTTTATAAACCAATTTTTGAAAACTGTTTTTAAGAAAAGAACTTGTTTAACAAACTATTTTAAAGATGAGAAAACTCAAAAACTTGTTTGGACTAATTTCTTTTTAAATCTTACACATGTATGCGGCTTGGCATTGAGTTTACAATGTCAAGCGGGAATAATTTTTTGGTCTTCTCCCCAATTTTTTGTTGTGCTACTTACGTCATTTTAGCTATTCTTTTTGCACACTAAAATTCAAAACAACATTCACCAATCGATTCTTCCTCTTATCCTCTTCATCTTTTTCTCTTTCATGCAATCCTCTTCCTCTCTCAGCTGCACCTCTTCTCTTCTTCTCACTTTTTTCTTCTTGCATTCAATGTACACTCTTCTCTCCATTTGATTTCTTTCTTCCTCTCGACCATTTCTCTCTCAACATCTCTCTTTCTCCTTCTTCCTCCATCAACTCTTCTTCCTTATCTTTTCAGTCTCGCTTACAGACTCAATGTCAAACTCATTTTTCTCACAATATTCACTCCTCTTCTTTCTACTCCCTTCCCGTAACGAAAGACAAAAATTAAGAGAGGAAGAAATAGAAAACGAATAGAAAGAAGAACAAAGGGAAAAATTGAAAGACAAGGAGAAAGAAGAACAAAGTGAAACCAACATAAAAGGAAAAAAGGAAGATCGCCAAACCGAATATGAGAAGAAGAAAACCAAAGCGAAGAAGATGAAGAAGGAAGAATACAATTAGTGACTCCTTAAGTCATAAGGTTCACCCAAAATCAGGTTTGCATGTTCATATTCTCCCTTTTATATTGAAACTATTTTCATTTGGGAATTTTTTGGGTAACAAATTTCGTTGTTATGGTTTTCCAGTTAACCCAAAAAATGAGAAAGAAGAAAATAGGGATTATTAATTTTTGGTGTGCTGATTTTAATTTTGTTTATTTATATGGTAAATTTTTTTGGGTTCATCTCACTATTACTAATGGGTTTTGTTTCTAGCTAGATTGTCATTCTTTGTTCCTGCAGTGCGATTCACTTCCAGTCCCAAGTTCGAGCAAATTGGTGAGGGATTTGTTAATTTCTGCTATTTGAAATTTCTCTATTCTTCTTATGCTTTTATAACACCGTACCCTATTTACCAGCTAATATGAATTCAATATTTCTACTACTAACTGAGAAGTGCAAGCGATGAAGCCAACACAGGAAGATGATTCACTTTCCAAACTATTTTCTATCGTTTTGGTGAGGTATGCATCATTTGTGGTTGAGGTATGACATAGACCCGAGTTTAGTGACAATATTAGTAGGAGAATGGGTAAGGGTTATTAATTTGTTCCTTTGACATTCACAGGTCTTGATGGAGCAGTTAGTCACAAGTATTGACATGCCTATTGGAAATCCTGCTTTGTTGAAGGTTGGACTCAATTTATTCTTCTAGCTAACTTATGCAAATTTAATGGTTATATTTACTTTTAATATCTAACAGCTAATTTTGCTTTAGTTGTTTTTGGTGTGGTGATGATGTTGCAACTTTAATTTACCCTTGCAAGTTGTTTTTGGTAAAATTTTAATGTTTTAGGGGTTGAATAATGGGCTTATTTGATGAAGTGATTTTGAATTATGTGTTTTGTTTGGTATTTTTTTGTGGCTTTGAGTCCTTGGGATAAAATTTTATCACATGGAGCTAGGAATTTCATGTTATGCAAGAAGCCACAATCATCTAGGGGTGATGCTGATGGAGCTGGAGAACACTTTAGGAATTTAAACTTTTGATTTAGGTTTCTATTTTGATGAAATAAAATTTGTAGTTTTGATTGTTTTCCTTTCATTTTAGGTTTATATCATCAATTTTCTTCATTAGTTTTGCTGCTAAATATGGTTTTCATCAACTGATGCTGCAAGGGACCACAAAGGGTTTCAGTAATTCAAAAGCTAGCAGAATCAGCCTTATTGATCTTCCTGGACTGGATAGATATGAAGTTGACGATAGAAGCAGCCATTGTCTAATGGAAAGCAAATTTGTAGAGAAATCACTATCCCGGGTTGGGTAAAATGCCATGACTAAATGACTCATTAGTTGTTATCTATATATCTATATTTTCAGTATTTTGAAATATGAAAATAATACATTATCTTTGCTGTAGGCATTTAATCGATGCTCTGATTGATAAATATCAGTAATATGTTCCATGTCACCTACTAACAGGGGCGGAGGTATGTGTAAACCTCCCATGGCTCAAGCCCCCCCTAGGTTTTTAATATATTTAATAATAACAGTATTAGTATAGGATATGCTAAAAAAATAGTATTAATTAGTAAATAACATTAAATGGATACTAGTAGATAAATAAAATAAATAAACAATGATTTAAGGAAGATAATAGATGCCACCTTCTAACAAATTAAGGTTATTAGCTCAATAAAAATAAATTCAATACACTTGACTAAAACTACTTTTTCTTTTTGACATATTTTAATAACCACAAATCCAAACCTCACTTACTCAACAGTTTCATATATTTTACAACTACTCTAAACTGACTAAAACTACTATATCTTGTAGCTATGAAAAATGTATCACAAAAAAATACAGAAAAAATGATAGTAAATTCTAAGATACCCATGCAAAAAGGTGAGTGCCAATACGGTGCTACCAAATAAGTAAAGATAAAGTTAAAATTATTTGTTTAAAATAATTTAATTAGTTTAAAGTAAAAAATTGATGTGGCATCAACTAAGTGTCTAAGTGCAGCTCGCCCCTGCACACTTTTCATTCTGGCTCCGTCCCTGCCTGCTAACAGGTATTTACTAAGATCAAAGAGCTTAATTCTAGAGATAAATATTCAATTTGAGATAAGTATTCAACATGGTGGATTATTACCTTTTTGTGCTTTTAGCATCATACACAGTTCTCTAAGTCACTTTCAGTTATTAAATTTTTTTCTACTCAACTGCCTTATTCAACAAAGCCTTGAAACTACAAAATTTTCATTGCATCCCATTATAGTGGCATCTGTTAAAGGTGTTGACCTAAGATCATTCCACCCATTACATATTTGAAGGTGATGAAATTGTTCAACTGTACAGAAATTAATAGAAATTACCATGTTTCTGAAATTGTAAAGCAGGATGAATGATATCAAGAGCAACAATGGTAGGATTAGATGATATCTAACTCTCATTCCTTGACCTCAAGTCCTCTAACACAGGTATGTTGTAAGCTAATTGCCGCTTCAAATTCACCTTTCCCCTTTCAAGTGAAGAACTAACTTGGTTGAATAGTATCTAGCAAATTCTACTAGCAAAGATCTAACTGCTCAGGGGGACAAATTTGAGATTTTGAAGTCATGCAATAAGGATTTGTATAAATTAAATCAAAAGTATGATAAGAGAAGAAAATAATTGTATCAAAGCGCATGTAAATTAATGTTAGTTTCAAAGCTTCAAACATATATTTATATAGATTGAAAAAACTTACTTTTTACACTTAATTTCTTTGAATCTTGAGAATAAAATATACTGTTGATTGACACATGCAATAGAAAAGAATTAGCCAAATCATTTGGTTTGTATTAATGATACTAGATTGTTGATTGACACATGCAACATTGCTAATTCCTAAATCATAAATTAATTATGTTATACTAATTTTTCAGATTTTTTGACTCACATTTTGCATGTCAAATAGTCTGATGGACTCATATTTTGTTAGAGTTAATATCCAACTCATGGTTCCAAAGAAATTGGCCTCAAAGAAGTTTTCAACTGTCATATCTCTAGATGCTGTAACTCTTAGTGTTTCTACTTTTTTTTTTTAATTTTCTTAGCTTACATCTAATTTGCTTATGGTTTGTGTTATCTGATATTTTTGTATTTCTATTTTACAGAGCCTCCTCAAAATTCCTAGAGATTTCTATCGGGATTATCATGAACAATTTCCTTCTAAGCTTTGGATTGAAACAGGGTCTGGGACCATATCCTACCTTTATTTTTGTTGATGATTGTGGTGTTGGAAATTGGAAATTGGTAGCTCCCCTCTGACTTTTGTTGTTGATATCATTAGGAAATCTGGTAGAAATAATTAACTGTAGTACTTACCGTTCTACTGAAACAATAGCCCTCGCCCTTTTAATATCCAAACTGCTGGATACTCATTAACAAATGTCTGTATTTTTGAACTATTTTAATCATGTTTGTTATTATTATTCCTTCTTCCTATTTGTGTCATATCTAACTTTAGACTGAAAGAATTTTTACTTGGCCTACGCTATTCTTCGATTCTGTTGTGTATAATATCTGCATGTCTTTAACAAACATTAACCTTTAATCTTCAAAAACTATTACTTCTACCTGCTTTTATTTCAATGTGTTTTAATTAATCAACCGCAAGCCACCCCGTCCATCGGACGGGTCGTGGGGCTAGTATGTTTTAAGAACTAAAAATATAAAATTTATTTTGCAAAATTATCTTCATTATTCTTTTTTAATATGCTTATTTTAATTTAATTTGAATATAATTAGAAATATTTTTAATGTAATATGTATTATATTAAATAATAACCAAAATAAGAAATTCAAAATACAATTTTAGTCAACAACTAACACATATTTATTTTTAAACAAAAAAATATAGTTCAAATATTTATTTTTCTATTGAATCGGATAAAACAGTTGTCCTCCGGTTTTGCTAGCTCTACACCGCTTATCCGGTTTATTGACCACTTTTCTTTCTTAGTGGTTTCAAAGCTCAATTGAACCACATGGGTCTGGTTCTCAGTTTGATGGATTCGAATCAAGGTAGTCAAAACTAGATCAGACATTGACGGGTTTTTTTGTCTGCTTAGACAAAATGGAAAACATCACCCCCGGGTATTCAAACCCAAAAGCAGTCATCGTCGTGTCGGTGACTAATCTACACACTGAGTAGAGCTGTCATTTCGAGTTGGTCTGACCTATCGGGCCAGCCTATTCAGGCCAAAGACAATTTCAATATGACCCGGGCTAGAATTATTTTGGGGCTACTATTTAAGAGTGTTCATAACCGAACCAAAGCAATGAAAGACACGCATTTAATACTTTTAAAATAGTCTCTTTTATGAGTCAAAAAGATTTAAATTAAATTAAAGCAAAACTTAAATGATAAAAAAAACAATAAAAAAAAACAATTAGGCAAGCAGCAAATAAAACGCAAAGTAGAATTGTGTTAAGAAAAACACAAAGAAGAATGTATATCTAACATAAAAGAATGCAACATTGCAACCCAACGCTAGAAATTATAGTCCACTTAATAGAGAAACAAATTTAAATTTCATACCCATCAAATAGTCAAATAAATCAAATTGAATAAGAATAAAATAAATTAGAGAACATATCGGTTTGCAGTGGTATTCTCGTAGTGTCTCAGCCAGTTACTCCATGTCATAACAAATCTATCCTTATAAGGAGTCAACCACGTATATATCATGCAAGTACTTCAGAAAGGCAGATCACTACATGACTGCTCTAAAAGATCCAAACAACGTGAGTACTCAACCTCGTCACGTGACTCAACAAGACCATACCAAAGATCCATCACTAAGTCTTGCCTATCCTTCTTCAGCTACTTTTTACATGTTCCTTTCACGTTCTTCGTAACGTGTCATTCGCAAAGAAGATTCACAGGAAATAAATCAGTAATGGCACTCATGAGGCCCAACTCCCTATCAGTCAAAAGCACCTCCGGCACTAGACAATTTGTCTCAAAGAAATCCCCGAGGTTCTTCATTGCCCATCTAAAATTATCGTATCGTTCATTGGCCAAGTAGGCGAACACAACAGAAAAAGTAATCTCCGTGGAAGTTGTTGAGGCAAAATCCCTAGTTAAGTTTTGATGATTAACAAACCTCAAATGAGAAGCTTAAGTTATCTGATTCAAAAGCTACTCATGTTTATTCTTGGGTGAAAGACAAGAACAGGTGTTAAACAACCTGTCATACCCCAAATTTGTCCGATTAGTTGAAAATCGAATAAAATTGTATTTTTGTAAACACCCAATGTGGACGGGTGTTTTTCTCGTTTTTAAAAGAGTTCAAAAATATGTGTGCGCGGACTTGTTCTCGTAGCGTGTATTTAAGTTGCCAATCAGGTGCGTGTTTGCGGTACGAGAAATACGCTAATCGCGAGTATCTTTTGAAAGTCATTAGTAATTTAGCATTATTACTATTGTGTGGTTGTCATTATTGTTATTTGTATTAGTAGTTATAAACAAATAGAGAAACACCAAAAATAATCAAAAGTTAAAGTTGTCTAAATCTTTTTTTATTATTAATAATAATACAAAGTTACATTTTTTTTTACACATCAAAAAAAGAAAAAAAGAAAAAAAGAAGTCAAACAAAAATTTTAAACATAGAACAGCAAGGATGCTGTTTGTTGCTGCCGTATGCTATTTTGAGCTCCAAACTCAACTTGCCTTCTTCTTGTCTCTTTGGTTGGTTATCATTTGAGGCAAAAACATCACAGCTTTAACAGCACTACCTCCACCCCTTGTTTGCTGCTTGCGCACTGCTCTCTCGGATCTGGTCTCCCATGAGTTTTGATACCCTGCATCAACACACACACCTACACCACATATTTTGGACTATAAATATGGATGTACAGTAACAACAAAGGGGGGACGAAAAAAAAAACAGCAGAGAAGAAAAAATAGACACAGATTTGCAGTAGTTTTGCACTGCTTCTCAATATTCATTGAGGCCCAGCAAGCTCACCTCCGTCTTCCCTTTCCTGTGAAGATAAAACCTCACGTCAACCAACAACACGAAACAAACACAACCACCACCCCCGCAAGCTCACAACCACCACAACCAACAACCTCAAACAAACGCAACCACACATCGTCTTCTCCAACGAAACCGCGACGCGCGCCGCCGCTTCGCCGTCGCGAAACCACCGCCATCTCAGCCCTCATCTTCGTTTTTTCTCTCTCACCCCAAACCGAACCACCATTCGCGACCTCCTTTCTCATCGCGCCTCTCCGTCGCGCGCGCCGCTCGGACCACCGTGAGCATCCACCACCACCGCCGTCGCGTCGCGTCGTTCTCGCACTGATTCATCATCTCTCTCTCACGGTATCCTCTCTCTCGCCCTCTCTCCCTCACTCGCCGTCGCTCTCTCTCTCGATCTCTCTCTCTCTCTCTCTCTTGAAAACTCTCTCTCTACTTCTCAAAAAATGGGCAGTATTGAAAGGGGGAGACGTTCAGTCTTTTTTTCTTCTTTCAAAGATGTTAAAGCTTGCATTTTTTGATCCAACGTTAAGGTTTGTTCATGGGCCTTCATTTTTTAAAAAAAAAAGCTTTTAAAATCTGGTTACTAACGACACCCCATCTGTTAATAATGCCACCTCCTGTAATTAGTTACACCCCTTTTTACTATCTCACACCCTTTTCCCAAAAATCGTTCAAGTTATTTTCAAATTAATGCAAGTTATTAGTGACTATCACCCAAAGCCTTGGCTTGTTTGATTGTCATGAACGCTATTAAGAGCTATTCGTAATGATCACTCAAAGTCTTTGCTTGCTTGGTCATTATGAAAGCTTTTTCCCGTTCCAAAACCGAGATATGGCAAAGGATAGGTTTACCTTAGCCTTGATGCAATTCCTCTTGTTCATATTGTTGAGAAATCATTGCTCACATGTCATTAATTTAACTAAAATCATTCTATGCCTATAATCAATTGTTTACTTGTTTTCGATGCTACTTAAATTGTCTTGACTTAACTGTGTGCCATTCCCTCAATGTGTATGACCTCCTAATGAAGACGTAAGCCTGCATGCCTGTTGTAGCATAGAATCATTAGGGTAAATGCACTTGTCCTCACACACACGCATTTGTTTTGAGAAATTCACCTTGCATCCTTGACAATTGAATCTTTGATTGTATCGGCATGTTTAATCTTAGTTGATGTATGACATACGCATGATTATTTGATTATTGAATGCGTCTGAAGTTTGTAACCAATCATTGATAATAACTTCACCCTTTTCCCCCAAAATCATTCAAACTCTTTTCTAATTAACACAAGTTATTAGTGACTATCACCCAAAGCTTTGGCTTGTTTGATTGTCATGAACGCTATCAAGAGTTATTAGTAATGATCACTCAAAGCCTTCGCTTGCTTGATCATTGCGAAAGCTCTTCCTTTCTCCAAAACCCTTTCAAAACATTTTCATCTTCAAGGCTCATTAGAACTACGTCGCTTTGATTCCCATTTGGGATACGTAGGAGCGAGTCCCGTTCTCGTCAAGCGCAATAAGCAAAAGTCAGTTTCATAAAACAAACGAAAAGAATTATTTTCAAACCCATTGTTGCTAGTGGCTAATCAGAACCTTTGTTCGTCTAGTCATTGGTGGCAATGGCTTTTCCCAAAAGAACAATAAAGCGGTGATCACCCATAACCTCAGTTAGTTTGATCATCCGTGCCAATCAATCTTTTTTCAAAAGTCATTTACAAAAGGACAAATAAAAACGAGTCGCTACTAACGATCAATCGTAACCTTTGTTCGTCTCGACGATGTGATGATGACTGACTCATTTTCAAAGTACTTAGCGGTGGTTACCCATAACCTTTGTTAGTTTAATCATTATTTGAATACTCGCCCCTATTTCAAAACTCATTAAACAAGATAAAAAAACAAAACCTTTTCACGACAAACGAGAACTACGTAGCTTTGAATTCTCCATCGCACTAGGAGATATCGTAGGAGCGAGAGGCCAACTCTCGTCAAGCGCCAAAAATAAAAATTTTCATTAAGTTTTCCCATTCATCTTCAAACAAGAAATAAATAGGCAAATCTAGGTATTTTTTTCAAATCAAACGTTAAAACCACACACTTAATTAAAGGTTCCTCTCGAGAGAGGACGCGTTAAGTGCTAACACCTTCCCGCATGTAATCGACCCCGAACCTATATCTCTAGTTTTCGAAAGACCATCCGCCTTGTTCAAAAGACCTTTTTTCAATGTTTTGGTCTTAAAATTAAAATATTGGTGGCGGCTTCTGTTCGCGTTTGTGTAATAGTATAGATTTTCGCAATTATAGTGCAAGTATACACATCGTACAAGTAATAAAGTGGATTAGAGTAAGAGATCGTTCCCACGAGGATTGATAAGCTTTCAAAGTTCAAGTTTCAAAACACAAGAGAATCAAGTGACAAATCGACAATAAGAGTTGGTTTTAAAGCTAAAGATTTAAACAAAACAAGGAAATAAAAGTTGGTTGTGAATATGGATGAGAGATGAGTTGAGTTGTTGCATGCGATTAAATCCTTCCTAGCGGGCGTCATAACGTTTAGACGTTATGACGTTCAAATGTTAACTGCGGCAGACGTGGGCCACGTTTGAACGTGTTGCTGTAAAAGAGCTATGCTTTTCAAAGACAAAACGCCGAGTTTCAAGTACAAGAAATCCTATGTCTAGGTTCTAAATAGGCCCACTCTCGTATATTAAGTACCCACAAACAATGTTCTATGAACTATTATCCATTCTATGTCTAGACTTAGATAAAGATGCCTAAATGTCTTTAGTGCATTGTTCATTCATATAAATCTTTGATTTCTTTTCATAGACCATGTGTGTACCTATGAATCTACCTATTTTAAGAGGCTAACCTCAAAACAAGTTTTGAAAATATTATTACGCAAAGATTTAAAACGGCAACGCTAACACTTCATAACATTAACTAGAAATTCATTAATAGCAAAACAACAACTCAACTACAAGTGTTTAGCTCATCTTTGAGCATCATTCTGAATGAAAAGGATGTGAAATCCTAATACCATACATAATGAAAAAGAACTCAAGTGCAAAAGATACACCCAAGTACTTCTTAGCATGTACATTTGTATAGGCGTTACAACGTCCGAACCTTACACTTATGCGTAAATAAAAACTAAGTTCGAATAGTAAAATATAGAAGTCTGTTTCCGGATCTTCTTTACAAAACTAGTTCTAAGTTAATGGAGGATGGTGGGATGATGAAGATGAAGTGATTCGAAGTTGGTGGAAGAGATGATGATCTTGAGAGAGAAATGATTTGAGCTTTAAATAGCCTCCTTGCTTACGCGTCTTCGATGTCACTAACCCACCTACCATATCTGTTTCTTCTATTTTTCCCGACTTCGTTCGAGCTACTGATTGCTTACGTGCGTCCACTCATGGGAAAGTAAAATCTTACGACTTTTATATCTTTGACTTATCATTGCTTAGCGCGCCAAAATGAAGATCTTTTCACCCTTTTTCTGCTACACTTTAGTAGACGTGGTGAGGGACGTGGTAACGTTCAGCACTGAATTTCCTGCACAAGCACAAAAAGCATCAAAACGCTCTCAAGGGCACCAATTGGTGCCTAAATGCACAGATTCATCACTTCATCTATTTATTTACTAAAGACTCAGAAATTACATAAAACTTAATTAAATACTCCTTGTATTACTAGAAAACTTACATGACTTATTCTTTGAATGAGTATAAATAACTCATATAAATATGAGTTATCAGCTTCAAAAATTTTCCACGTTGTACGTTGAGAAACCCAAACCGGATTTTTCAGGGTGCAACACAACCAAGTCTCAAGAAGATATATGCTTATGAGAAGCACACGATTGAGAAGACTTAAAATAATTTTGTACACAATATACAAAGAAGAAGGGTTCTCATGAGACAATGAAAAGATCAAGACCAATTGGGTAAACTTGAGAAAGATCATTATGAGAAGACTTATCATATTTTGTGTCAACATGAGAAGAATGATGAGAAGAGTCAACCTCAGAAGTATCAAGACAAAATCCATAATAAGAGGTATCCTCAGAAGAATATAGATGAGAAGCAACATAAAGATAAATATCATGACATGAGAAGAGTCAAGCTCAGAAAGGTCATGATATAGAAAAGTCAAGTTGAGAAGCATCATGACAATGAGAAGAGTCAAGATGAGAAGAGTCATGATGAGAAAGGTCAAGATGAGAAGAGTCATTTCATGTCTACTTTTAAAACATCATCTTGAGAAGCAACAACTTGAGAAGCATCATCTCCAAAAACTGTCAATAGTTGAGAAGAGTCATGACAGCTGTATATTGTTGTCTTCTGTAAGAAAGCAGAAATACAGCTGCACAAATGGCTATATTACTTCACCAATGACTTTTTCCTATTAACCAGAGGATAATACACACATATTCAGCTATAAATAAACGCATTTGGGCATCGCTGATCCGTGTGAGAGTGCATTGAGTTCAAATCTTCCAACCTTCTCAAGTATCAAAGTTTTCTCTCAACCATACTCAGTTGTGTTACAACTGAAGGGATTCATTCAATCTCTGAATATTTTACTTTTCTTGTATTGTATTGTAAAGTGAAACACCTTGTAATAATCAAGCTCTAGAAATCCCACAACCCTTATACCAAATAGAACACCTGTAGGGAACCTTCTCAAGTAGCATGTGTTGCTGTAGGACTTGAGAAGTGAGTTTACTTTTGTTAGAGAAGTTGCCTACCTAATAGATCAGAAGGATTGTATTAGGTGTGAGAACAATAGGTAGAGTTGTGTGAAGAAAACTACCATAAGAACATTAAGCCTAGGATTGGTTGTAAAGTTGTAAACTATTTGTAAACTAGTGGAAACACTCACAGGGAGTGAGGAGTGGATGTAGCCCCGGGTTTGGGTGAACCACTATACATCATTGTGTTATTTACTGCTTTCTAAAGTTATTTTTACACTATTAAACAAAACACTCCTCTTTGAGTTGTTTTAAGAAAACTGAGAAGTCAAGTATTTGACCTTTCTCTGCTATATCTGTTTCAATCAATAACGAAGTTTTCAACCTTCTCATCATCTCACAGTTTAAACTTCTTAATAACTTAATAGTTTTCCTTCTAAGGTAGCAATCAATATAACTGAACTAAAACACGTAGTCTTAAACCTCAAATCTGTATTGAGCTTAAAGCATATGATATTGAGTTTTGGAGAAGAAAATATACTAACCCTTCTCAACTCAGTCACATAGTTGAGAAGACAGTTTTATTCAAACCTTCTCATCTTTCTGTCATTGTTAAGAAAGTTTTTCTCACCCTTCTTAACTAAGTAGATTCATTATCTTACCTTATAGTCATACTTGTGAATTTAGTTGTACTGTTTCAGGTGAATTTTAAAAGGGTCACAAGTTTAAAAGGGTCACAATTCCAACCCCCTTCCTTGTGACACTTATTGACTTCAATTGGCATCAGAGCTTGGCCTCTGGGTTGAGCACACTAAATTCTGTGAGAGGAAAAGATCTTGGAAGAAGTCATTGTCAAACCAAATTATGTTGCCTTCCTACCAGAAGGTGCTTCATCAAACAGACCATCTGGGTTCAATGGTGAACATTACTACTATTGAAAAAGTCAAATGAAATTGTTTCTTGAATCTCAAGATACTGACATTTGGGACATAGTTGAAAATGCACCATTTGCTCCTACAATAGCAGGTCAAGTTCCAAATAGTCGTGTTCTTAAGCCTAAGGCTGATTGGACAGTAGATGAGAAGCATCGTGTACTACAGAATGCTAAAGCAAAATTCTATCTCAGTTGTGCTTTGGGAAGAGCAGAATATGACAAGAATGTGGGAAAAGATACTGCAAAAGAAATATGGGATACCTTACAAACTGCTTATGAAGGAACTAATCAAATCAAAGAAGCAAAGAAAGGCAGTCTCTCATCCATGAATTCGAAATGTTCAAAATGACTGGAGAAGAGACCATTGATTAAATGTTCAGCAGGTTCACTGCCATCATAAATGGTCTAACTGCTCTAGGAAAAATCTATCCAAATGCTGAGAAGGTTAGCAAGCTTCCGAAATGTCTCCCAAAAGCTTAGAGACCAAAGAAGACTGCTATAGAAGAAGCGAAGACACTGTCATCACTTGACATTGACCATTTGTTGGGCTCACTAAAAATTCATGAATAATAACTCATTGAAGAACTGCATCCAAAAAGAAAAGCAGTTGCTCTGAAAGCTTCTCAAAAAGAATAAAACACCCCTTCTCAAAAAGGAAAAGCAATAGCACTTAAATCTTCTCAAGAAATGGATGATGAAGAGCAAGAGAGTGATGAGGATACAGAAGGAGAAGAATTAGCCTTGATCTCTAAAAGAATCGATAGATGACTAAACAACAAAAGATGAGGAATACCTCAATTCAGAAAAGACACATTCAAAGGAGATGGAAACAAATCAAAAATTATCTGTTATGAATGCAAGAAGTCTGGCCACATCAAACAATATTTCCCTCTTCTTAACAAGAAGGGTTCAAAAAGATTCTCACCTAGGAAGAAAGCTTTAATGGCTACTTGGGATGATTCAGAAGAATCATCAAGTGAGCATGAAGAGGAAGAAGCAAATCTTTGTCTCATGGCAGGGACTGAACAAGAAGAGATACATGATTTTGAACTCTCTAAATATGAATTCTGTAAAAGAATTCTAGAATCCTCATTTGATAGTCTACTCTGTGACTCAAACATTCTTTCTCAAAACACATAATCTCAAAGATGGGACTTCATATCAAAAACTCATAGCAATCAAGTCATCCTTAAACACATAATCTCCTTCATCTGATAAGAAACCAGTTTCGCAGCCATCAAACACCCCAGCAGACAATTCAACCAGTCGGAATAACTCAGCCTAGACTTCCTTCCTTTCTTAGATATAAACCAATTCCAAGACATGTATTTAATATGATTTACCATGGAGTTTGTGTTAGCCACCTCTCACTCAAAGATGATCTTATTTCTAGCGTGCCATATAGCCCAAACCGTGGTAATCTATATAATATTCAGCACTTCAGTTTTCTTCCCTTTCAATAATTAATTGATCTATGTATCCTTTCATTTCCAATCACAAGTATCGGAAAAAACCCAAGTCCCACATTGACTAAAGATATAGTCTCAAAAAAGTTAGGTCTTAACTAGTTTTGTAGGGTTGAGTTAGGTCTTAACCACATTCTAAGAACCAGTATTCCACCCTTTTGTCCAAGGATGATCAAACAGGTTTTGCAGTTGCAGAAATTCTCACAAAAATGCAAAAATTATTCAGAATCCATGTCTTCTTATGCACCTTTAAGAATTTAACAGCAGTATAACACATTAACATTAGAGTAATGTTATTCAACCAAATACTTCCAGTCAAAAATAGCCAAAAACCAACCTATAACACCAATTAACCAAGTTTTTTAGTTCATTAACCAACTTGTATTTTCACAGTTTTCTAGGCTATTGACTAAAAACTTGGTTAATTGATTACTTGGTTAATATCCTAAAAAATTTGGTTAATTGATGTTGTAGATTGGTTATTTGGCTGTATTTGGCTAAAAACTTTTGTCCAAATATCATTATTGATTTAGACTTTTCCCTTTCGTTATACCAATAATTTTATGCAACAATTGACCAAGTCCACAACCCAAATATACATCTACTAAAGCCTGCATTTAAGTTGAACATTAAACAAGATATTTAGTTTAGTTTAATCCGTAGGACCACTTCATGGTACATTGTACAATTACAATACATTACATGTGACATATGTACATAACAAAATAATTGACCACAACACAACACAATCATAGTCTTAAACTACGGTCACTTATCCGCAATTGTCCACACCATAATAGTTTCTGAGATCTCCGTAACTACGACTGCAACCACAATTTAAAACATTGAACACAACCATGAACGGTTGTATCGTGTCGAAAATCTAAATGGCTAAAACTAAACCAGGAAGCGAACGACGATAAAGATCACGAGGCTGACTCTGCCATAATGTCATCTTATTGTTATCATGTTGCCTATGATCTTCTTCTTCCCACCTAAGTGGCCTCAAATCTCTAACCACAAGCCAAGTATTAAAGTACTCTCTAAATTGAGTTATTAACCCATTTTTCATGGTCCAAACATGAACCCAATAAGCTTGACCTTCCCAACCTTCAGTGATCACACAATCCCCAATTGAACTTACACTTCTTGGCTCAAATTTGAACCCTTTCTTATGATCTGTTTCCCCTGTTAAGACCTTCATCATGTGTTGACATTTTGGTGGACCATGGAACCAATATTCAAGATCACTTGCTACTAATTTTGACACCATGTCCATTGTTCCTTCTCCTAATAATGCTTTGTAGAGCATTTGAACTATGGATTTGTTATGGGTTTCTGAAGCCAAAACAGAATCCATGGTGTATATTAGGCTTGTGGTTATAGAAAATGAATGGTACTTTAAGAGTTGCCACATCTTTTGAGGTATGGTATGATGGGCTTTTATAGGCTTAGATGGAAAAGTGGATGTCCAAGTTTGGTGCCATTATTGGTTTGGGAACTAAGCATAGACGGTTGAGATTTGATTGATTTGTGAGGTGGATTTGATTTAAGGGTTTTGGAAGAAATTTAAGTCCTACATCGAGTAAAGATAACAGGTCGATCCTAAAAATTAAAAAAAAAAAAAAAGTTAGTAATTTTAATGTTGAATAATTTAAATATTAAAAAAAAGCATAATTTATTTATTATTTTGCTTTTTTTTAAAAGAAAAAATCTTTAAAAATGATTTTTAAAACAAGTTGTTCAAGAAAAACTTTTAAGAAATTTTTTGAGTTAAAAAAGAAGAACAAACGAATGGAAAACTTCTGCAGGTGAATTTTAAAAAAAAATTAAAAATAATGTAACAAACAGTCTCAAAGTCTCAAAAGAGTTTATAATGAAGGGAAAGATTCGCTTTACAAGCCGGCTTGTAAGGATGAGTTAGTCAATAATTGTAAAATGATAGCGCAACTTATGCTATCTGTCTGGTCACCTACCATTATTATTTACACATCAGGTCTAATAGTGTTAAGAGTAATGGAGTGTATTGAGAGAAAACTAAGTCCAAGGTTGAATTCGTGAAAAGAGTAATTTTTTTTTGTCAATTTGGACGAAGTGACAGATAAACACCACACACACTAGTAAACAAAAACACTTGGGTTCGAATCCAGCAGTTGGCTTCCTATGTCGCTAAAAATTGCCGATCCAACCAAAAGTGAATGACTTCTCAACAAGAGTTTATAATCAAAGATCTTTCACCTTTTTTTAAAATCAATGTATCATCCACGGTGATTGTGAAGACTAATCATTCGTATTGAAAATTTATTTAAAAAGATTGACCTCTCCCAACAAATATATTTTCATACACGCCGGTCAGGAATCAAACCCAAAACCAAATAGTTAAGGGACTCAAGCATCTTCCACTTATATCATATCATGTTGGTTAGATAATCTCTCACTTTATAAGTCAGGAAGATGTATTAAGCTGAAAATTCTAAGAAGAGGGTATGGAATTATGGTTGTGATTAATGGTTGAGGTTTGAAAAACGACAAAACATGTCACACCGAATGTGCATATGATTTATCATAATATATGCTACTAAATAGAGAATGCATTTATGTGGAGATTACGATGTGAAGTTGTAGACGTATGTGCAATTATGGAGTGCCAAAACCAAATTTTGTGGGGTGGTTCTTTAGAATGATTAGCCAACACTTGGGATCTATGGTTATTCAAGTTGAATGATACACCTTTTCCTTTGGAATTTTAGGTATAATCTAGAAGTGCTATGAAATTGAATTGATGTTTTTGGAATTTAGAAGGACCCCTCCTTTTTTTTCCAACTTAGGAACTTGCTCACGAAAGCATATGCTAGTTGAGTTAAACGACGACAAATAAATTTGCCCTTTTTCAAAAAGTTAACGCATTCTATAGCATAAATAATTTTTTGGTTGAGATCAGGATATCCACCACCGAGCACAGTGACTAATCTGCTCGCTAGATTGGAGACACATCGAAGGGTGGGACAGATGGCCTGAAGATTTAAAACTACTCCATACCTAAGGCAATGATAGAACTCTCAACACTTGGTTAAGAGAGGATGTGCCCCAACCGCTCAACCACACTCCGGAGTTATTCTAGAGCATAATTAAAAACAAAGATTTAAAGTTTAAAATTTTTTCTTGTCAAACAATGTCTAAATTTTTTAAAGAATTGCTTTTTTTTTTTAGGATGTTTATGACTTGAATTTGGGTTGAACTTTAGAAGATTTCGGACTCAACCCATTTATCGCAATAGGTGTATAAGTGTTTGACACTATCTATCAATTGTAGATTGACACATTATTAAAAAAGTTGGTTAATTGGTAACCACCAGTTGGTCAATTAATAATCAACCACTTTATGAACTGTTATTGGTAATAGTTGTAAAAGTCTATGCACTATGTGTATAAAATAAACTCAAAAGAGATTTTAAGTTTTGTACTAAACCTTGCCTTAGCTCGGGTTGGACCTGAGTTGGCAGTTGGTAAGGCTCTTCCCCGAGTCCATTTTTGGGGTCTACCATGTGGTACCTGTAAATCCACTCTGATGCTCAAGTCGGTATCTGAGAATTTCATAGTGAAGCATTTTCTGCATGATGGGCTCGCATTTATAGACATCTAGTCTGTTGGATCGTCTGGATGCATCCCTGCCGTTATTTCCTGAAGGGCATGGATAGCAAGTTGGGATTTGCCTATGATGCTAAGTTGCTCTCGATCTCGATCCAGGTAAGTCGGATGATCCAGGGCCCAATGCTGGAATTGGGCCTCCTAGCCCAGTCCGAAACAAGTTTAAAAACATTTTATTGTAAAAAAAAGTTTGGAGATATCAAAAAAAAAAGTTTGAAATTTTATGTCTGTCACATAAATGGATTTATTTTAACGACGACAAATGAATTTTCCTTTTTTTAAGACGTTTATGACTTGAATTTTAGAAAATTTCAAACTCAACTCATGAGCTGGGTTAGGGATGGCAATGGAGTGGAACAGGAATGGGTCCCCCTCTCCCCATCACGGCCTCCCCAATTGTCCCACATCTCCGATTTCCGCTTTAGGGAGTTTTCTCCCCGATTCCCGTGGGGACCCCGCAACTTTATTAAAAAATAAAAAAATATAAATTAAATATGATAAAATTGAAAAAATATGTATTTACCAAAAAATAAAAAGTTTAATATTTTAATATAAAATCATATAAAAATAGTCTTAATTTGATATTTTGATATTTAAAAGTCCAAAAGTAATTATAAAAATATATAATTAGCACAAATTAATATTTTATTAATATTTTTAATTTAAAATATATATTAAAAATACTAAAAATCAATTATTTGTGATATAATATATACCTATAATAAGAATATTTTTGAGGAGGGGTCTCTACTGGGCAGAGAGCATGGTCCTTATTTGTATTCCTATTTTGACCGCAGAGAAATTTTCTCCCCATCCTTGTCCCCCACGGGTAAAAATTCTATGCTTACGGGTTAAGTTAAAAATTCACTATTATTATTATTATTGCTTTAGGCGGAACTATTGAGGGTCTCAAATAAATTCATTTTAAGTGGTTGCACGACTTAGAATAAGAATTTATGGAGTTTGAGTCTCAAAATGAATTTATTTTTAACTCCACCTAAAGCAATTAGTAGTCTCAAAGATATATTTATGGATGGCACATGCTATTTTTCTCAAATAAATTTTTCAACAACAAAATATTACACTCTAAAAACATAAACTTCAAAAAAAGATTGTAGACAAGCAAAAATGGAGTGTATTTAGGCATTTTTTTTTTGGAAATAAACGGGGGCCTAGGCCCAAGAAGACAGAAAACTATCGAATTACACAATGATAATTAGACACTCTCCTCACATCATCGAGCAAAATAGGTCCAACAGCTGAATAACATAACTAAAAAATGATCAAAGATCTACACTCAGGGAAGGGATTTACAGGTATTATTTGCAGAGATCAACAAGGTACCTTACTCACAACATCTTCTAATCGACTCTTTGCGAACTCACCTCTGGTTGCTGAAGCCCTAAGCCTTCGGGAAGCTGTCCCTGTTGCAGTCAACCTCAAGCTCGATGATGTGGTCTTTGAATCTGACAACCTAATCCTCATTGATATGTGCAATGGGAAATCAGTTAGGAAGGAGATACAGGGTATTGTAGAAGACATAAATTCTCTAAAATCTAAAATACAGAGCACTGATTTTACCTGGACTAGAAGGGAAGGCAACAATTGTGCACACACAATTGCTTCTCTTGCTCGTGACAACTTGCTACAAGGTTTCTGGACATCTCGGCCCCCGGCGCTCCTCCGTCGTGCTTTGGTCTCAGATGCTCAAGCACTGTGGAAATAACTCAAGATATTGCTCAAGGCAGAACGATCGGAGCTTCCTACGCCTGAAGATGTCCGGATCTGCGTGATTGCTCGATCTTCTCCCCTTAGCATGGCGTTTCGCGTGGAGATGCTTCTGTGGAAAGTCTCGCGGCGTGAGGAGGAAGGAAAGCTCTGTTAGGGTTTTTTTTTTTACTTAATTGGGATACTCTACTTTAGTCCAATTTAGTCCAATCATTGTTTTTAGTCCTATTTTTAGTTAATAGTCTGTCTTTGGATATAGCCACCGGCTGCTTTCTGTTTAAGTGGACCGGGTTATTAGTTGGATATGGTCCAATTAACTCTAGTCCTCTCCTTTGATTCCCTTTGGATGTATGGTTTGGGCCTGACCCATTATTTCAATGAAATGAAAATCATAATCCGGTTGACCAAAAAAAAAAAAAATGATCAAAGAGTCATCTTGAGGACACCCCATAATTGCCAACATATCAGCACCTTTGTTAGCCTCACAGTACACATGCTTGATATTCACATCCCAAGATAGTTGCAGCATCTTCGTGATCCCTCGCACCAAGCCCCAAACATCAAGGCGAAACGTCTCCTTTTCGAGGACAATTGAACGCACAACATTAGCATCCCACAGACTTCTAGTTTCTTGATCCCTTGATTGAAGCAAAGCCTCATACTCTAAAGCAGGCCCCACAACTCAGCAATAAGCGCATTACGATGGTCAATGTGCTTTGAGAGCCCTCCATGCCGATAACCAAGTTGGTCCCTGATAAGACCGCCACAACTTCCATAACCGGAATATGATTTAATTAAAGGCACCATCTATATTCAAACTAAACCACCCCTCGGCTGGAGGACACCACTTAACATCAACCCAGCAAGTAAAAGAAGAACTTTGTGCATTATTATTCATCATCACAGCATCATATTGCACAATAGCTTTCATTATTACTTGCCAAGGTCTGATGGGCCTGACAAAATGTGAATCGTGTTGTTCCTTGTTTTTCGAAGACCATAAGATATGACAAGCAACAACCCAAATTCTATTCCATTTCGCACATCCCACACTCCAATCATTAGAGGAAAGATTAAACTCGACCCAGTTGGATAGATCACCACCAAAAAAAAGTGTTGTGCTTCTCCACCTTAACAAGAGCCATCCATGAACACGACGTTACCGGGTAGTCCCGAAGCGCGTGTAACATCGATTTTGGAACATTCGAATAATGGTTGTGTTATGGAGAAATCACACGCCTACTATTCACACCCCCCACTCCTAAAGCCAAACTGATTGGGTCTTCAACAGTCCAAGCCCATATTCACTCATCGAATGACCCAGATTGCACCTCCACAACGAATGGACCAGATCATCACAATTAAGTGCCTCCAAAGCCTATAAATACCACATTTATCATAAGAGAGAGGTACGCATTGATTACTACTTATTTGCATTAACTCCATACCATCGACTTTAGATCGAAGTGATCGTGCGAGTGACACCCCACCTCATTTCGGAATATCAACTCGGATGTGACTCCATATTGATCAAATCTTCATTACCTACCAACTATCTCGGACATACACTATCCTTAGATACGGTACAGAACAGGTTGCAATAATCATCACCTAGACCCACCTTGTGCTTCCTCTGATTAGTTGTATCTGCCCACTTGTAAATTTACTTCAAATATTTAAAAAATTTAACTATAAATTAAGTCTACGTGGAATTCAAAAGTTCAAACATAGATTCGAGACTGAGTTGTCACAGTGGTAGAAGTGTTGTTTATTGATACCTGCTTGTCAGGTTTGATTCCTCCAGGTGTCAAATCTTGCTTTTTTCATTTGTGTGTGTGTTAGGTCTTGACACTTGTCAGTTCGACCACCAAAACAAAAAAAAGGTTTAAACATAGATTCGTCTCAAGAACACATCCTAGTGAAAAATGATAGCATGAATTCGAACGCGCAATACTCCATTTTCTCCTTTCAATCCGACCATTTGTTCTAGAGATGCTTATATTATCTCAAACAAACTAATTAATGACTAACATTGTTAGTCTTAATAAACTAAGCCCGCAAAAAATTGCGAAAAACATATAAAAGTAACCCTAATTATACAACAGGGAGAATTGAAGTCAATATATTCACATGTTTCATATGGATTGTCTACCATCAATCATAGACATTTCAAATGTGAAACTTTTTAATGAACATGCTTTCATCTAAGAGAAGTGGTGGTTCCTTATCACGATGATGTTTCATCTAATTTCTCATCTCTTTATTCTTCGGTCCTATTTTCAGTATGATCACTTTTTTTGGTTATAACAGTATGATCACCATGTATACACTCAAATTTAATTACCACATAAAGTGAGGAAAAAATATTATAATAATAATAATAATAATAATAATAATAATAATAATAATAATAATAATAATAATATGATAGATGTGGATTAAGTTAAAATGAAATAATGACTAAAAAGTTACTCATACAATCCCAACAACAAAGCACAAAAACTAACCACCATGATGGAACCAGAACCACTCCTAATGCGATTAGAAAATATCAAAAGTCAATTACTCGTAGAACTTATACACTCCAAAGAGTCCATACACCATTCACAGAACAAACTATGTCTAGACTTGCAACCACTTCCAAGTTACATAAATTGGAATCAATTGTTATAATACTCCTAGTTTTTAGGGGAAATTACACTCACTTCCCTTAAGTTTTGGTCAAATGTCACACACCTCCCCTCTAGTTTTAAATTTAACAATGACCTCCCTTAAGTTTTGGTCAAATGTCACACACCTCCCCTCTAATTTTAATTGAAAACTCACCTCCCTTAAGTTTTGGTCAAATACAATTTTCTAATTGTATTTGAAGATATAATCATGTGTTCTTGACTTGTGTTATACTTGCACATCCATTTCCTTTATTTTCTTCGGCCATCGAAGGCTAAATCTTATAGGTCATTCATTTCAAATGAGAGCTCTTTTTCCTTTTGTACTCATTTGTGTTGTGCACTAGCTACTTTCTTTACTTAATTTTGACTTCCCAACACTTTGCAAAACTGTCGATAAGTTGCACTAGTTTCATCTCCCATCTTCCTCTGTGAACCTACTACAAATCTTTGTGATGGATTCTTATTCAAAACTAGAAACTGTGAATGAAGGAGAAAGATGAAGAAAATTGCACAGGAGTAGAAGAAGTCTTTGTAAAGGTGTATTAAATTTTAGGGATTGGAAATAATCCAATAATTTGAGGGGAGGTTATTGTCAAGAAAAAACTAGAGGGGAGGTGTGTGGCATTTAACTAGACTTCAGGGGAGGTCATTGTTCAATTTAAAACTAGAGGGGAGGTGTGTGACATTTGACCAAAACTTAAGGGAGGTGAGTGTAATTTCCCCTAGTTTTTAATAGTTTGCTACATTTATAAGTAAATGTTAAGATTTCGGCACAAAAAAACACGGTATTAGCGAGGGAATCTAGGTGGGTCGCTAAAAATCAAATACCGAGGGAATTAGCGACGGACAGGGCTGTCGCTAAAGAGGCGCTGAATTTATTTTTTTTAAATTTCCGTCGCTAAATGTAAAGATTCCCTCGCTAAAACCATGACAGCTGTAACCCACAATGGTTACTTTTTAAATTCCGTCGCTAATGCCTAAAGTTCCGTCGCTAAATCTGACAGTTCTGACATGGCACAGATTCCCTCGCTAATGCCTAAATTTCCCTCGCTAAATGATTCCCTCACTAAAATTCAAAATCCCTCGCTAATTTTTTAATGTAACTGATGCATTATCTTCCTCTTCCCTCTCATTTCTCTCCTCTCCCTCTACGGCTCCAACACCACCACCGCCCATATCTCCTCATTTTCTCCTCCACCACCGTCCACGCCACCCCCACCACCGTCCACGCCACCACCACCATCACTAAGGTTTGTTTTTTCTCACTCTTCTCTCTCTCTTTCTCTATTCTCCGAAATTCCTCTCTATTTCTCTCTAATGGTTTTTCTTTTTTCCTCACCTACAACCACGATTTGTTTCTCACCACTGCACCGAAGTGCACATTGTCACCGAAACTCCAAAAGACCGTTGGATTCTTGACTCAAAACGGTTAGTTTTTCTTTATTTTTGATTTTAGTGGGTAGGATTGGTTTTTAGAATTTGATATGATTTTAGTGTATTTAGGATTGATATTGACATTTGTGTTTAGGCATGATTTTATAGATGTTCAGAAATTGATATTATTAGTATTAGTGTTTAGGAATGATTTTTATTTAGAAAGTAATAATAGTACTATTTAGGAATTTGATTGAAATTTGATTTGAAGTTGATTGAAATATTATTTTTCTTTATAAATTTGATTGATATTAGTGTTTAGGATTGATATTATGTTGAATAATAATGTATGAAAAGTGTATGTAGTTGGAGATGTTAAATGAGAAGTGTATGTCTGTTAATTTGGAATTGATAATTGTTGTCAAGTGTACATTAATTTTGAAATTGAAATTGTGTTCACTACAAAAAAAACGCGAATTAGCGACGGAATTAGCGAGGGAATATTTGTCCCTCGCAAAAAACTGACATTAGCGACGGAATTGTAGGTCCCTCGCTAATGTGCCCATTAGCGAGGGAATTAGCGGAAATGAGATGTTCTCGGCCGATTTGATCGAGCAAAGACGCTTTTTTTTTTAAGCGATTAGCGACGGAACTTTCAAGTCCCTCGCTAATTGACTGACATTTTTGCAGGATTCTGACCCATGGCAGTGGCTTGGGAAACGCGAGGATTAGCGAGGGACAGTCCCTCGCTAATTCCCTCGCAAACTGTCATATATTTAATTATAATAACCGAACCACCTTCTCTCACTCTTCTCTCATTCTTCTCTCATCTTCCTCTTCCTCTCCTCTTCCTCTTCCTCTTCCTCTTCCTCTTCCTCACAATCTCTAACCCACCACCACCACCACCACCACTCACAATACCCATTCTTTCACAATACCCACTCCTCTTCCTCTTCCTCTACTCTCTCTCTTTCTTCACAAAACCACCACCCACCACCACCACCACCACCACCACGCCCCCACCACACCACAACCACTCTCACTCCTCTCTCTCTTCAACCACACAACCACAACCTCTCTCTCTCTCTCTTCTTTCTTCAAAACCACCACCACCACACCACCACCACCACCACCACCACCACCCTCTTTCTCCCTTACTCTCTTCTCCTTCTTCTCTCTTTACACCACCACCACCACCACCACCACACCACCACCACCACCACCACGCCCCCCACCACACCACAACCACTCTCACTCCTCTCTCTCTTCAACCACACAACCACAACCTCTCTCTCTCTTTCTTCACAAAACCACCACCACCACACCACCACCACCACCACCACCCTCTTTCTCCCTTACTCTTCTCCTTCTTCTTCTCTCTTTACACCACCACCACCACCACCACCACCACCACCACACCACCACCACCACCACCACACCACCACCACCACCACCACCACACCACATCCAAACAACAACAACAATAATAATAATAATAATAATAATAATAATAATAATAATAATAATAATAACAGTAGTAGTAATAATAATAATAATAATACTAATAATAATAATAATAATAATAATAAAAAAATTCAAATTGATAAGCGTGCCAATCAGACTTGGGTTGCGTCTTGTCGGCGATTAGCGAGGAATTAGCGAGGATCGGTCCTCGCTAATTAGCGATCGACACAAATTCCTCGCTAAATGCCACTAGCGAGGAGGAATTAGCGATCGACCGGTCCTCGCTAATGGCAATTAGCGACGGAATTGGGCATGTTAGCGACCGAAAATTCCCTCGCTAATGACCGTGTTTCTTGTAGTGGTTAAATAGTTGTTTTGATGTTTGATGAACCCTAGGTTAGATGACTATATCGGATGTTTTTATTGAGTGTTGTTGATGGAAAAGGGTGAGGTGGTGTCCCTCACCCCCCATATTTTGCTCGAAATCATCTCCATCGAGATAATTGCGAGACAATTCTAACAACGGTAAGGTTGGGAGTTCGAAATAACTTCCTTCACTACTTGGATGGAAAAGGGTTTTGTGCTGTCCTTGACCCCCATATTCGGCTCGAAATCATTTCCACCGAGATAATATCGATGCCACTAACTTGATATGTTATATGTTGGGAATTTTATTGGAATCTAACTCGCTTTTTTGAATGCGTGTAGATGAATTGGAATCAATTAAATCGTGGTTGGGTGTATGATAGGTTATATCCGGGAAGATGTTTTTTGAAAGAAACTTTTGCAACGGTGTACCTATTAGTACTGATGATGAAATTAGGGAGCACTTGTATCGTAACGGGTTTCAAGCCAAATTATTTTATTTGGGAGGACCATGGAAAACGACTTCCAAATTTTGACTTAGGGGCTTCAAGTAGTTCTAGTTTTCGTGTTCCATCTAATGAGCAATTTCAGTAGATGGAAAACATGATTTGTGATGGTCTTGGTGTGAATGTACCATTTGATGAGCCTCAATATGACGATCATGATGAAGCTCCAAATGAAGAAGCACAAAAATTTTATTGCGTGTTAAAAGAGGCAAACACACCGTTGTTTGAAGGCTCGCCAGAGTCAAAATTATCTATGTGTGTGAAGCTTTTAGCTCTCTAGTCCATAAGCAATATTTCTGAGTTGGGTTTAAATTTTGTAACTCAAATGATGTTGAACGGGACACCTAATAAGGATAATTTGCCAAAAAGTTATTATGAAGCAAAAATGTCAGTTTCAAAGTTAGGATTGGAATATAAGAAGATTGACTGTTGTGAGGATGGGCACATGTTGTTTTACGACAACAAATTTGGTAAAACCGATGCGGCGCTACAAGCGTGCAGATTTTGTGGAAAGTCGAGGTATCATGTTCGTAAAGGAGACAAACGTAACTATAAACCCATTCCTGTAAGATCGATGTTCTATTTGCCTATTGTTCCAAGGTTGCAAAGAATGTTTGCATCGGCTGAAATTGCGAAGAAAATGACGTGGCATTATGAGAATAGACATACCTCAGATATTTTATGCCATCCATTTGATGGTGAGGCGTGGAAACACTTTGATCGAGTCCATCCGGATTTTGCCTCAGACCAACGAAATATTCGACTTGGCTTGTGCTCTGATGGATTTACTCCATATATCCAAGCATCATCTTCTCCCTACTCTTGTTGGTCGGTCATTGTTACCCCTTACAATCTTCCTCCTGAGATGTGCATGACTAAACCGTTTATGTTTTTGACTTGTCTGATACCTGGCCCAAAAAATCCAAAAGCTAACATAGATATCTTTTTGGAACCTGTAATTGATGATCTCAAGAGATTGTGGAAGGGTGTTTGGACATATGATGCAGCAAAAAAGAAGAATTTTTTGATGAGAGCGGCATTGATGTGGACAATTAATGACTTCCCAACTTATGGTATGTTGTTGGGTTGGGGGACTCATGGTAAATTAGCATGCCCCCACTGCATGGAACACACAAAAGCGTTTACGCTGAAGTACGGGGGAAAGAGTTATTGGTTTGACTCGCATCGTAGATTCTTACCGCCAGATCATGTGTTTAGAAAGGGCACGAGAGCATTCAAGAAATGGGTAGTTGAAAGAGATGGCCCACCGCCTTTGTTGACATCAGATGAAATATGGAGTAGAGTTATGAATTTGCCACAAGCCACAGAGGTAGGTGAGCTCCCCCGAGTGGATGGATATGGACGGGATCATAACTGGACAAAAAGAAACATATTTTGGAATCTCCCATATTGGAAAGATAATCTATTGAGACACAATCTCGATGTTATGCACACTGAGAAGAATTTCTTTGACAACATATTTTACACTGTGATGAATGTGAAAGATAGAACCAACGACAACAATAAGGCTAGATTAGATGCCGCTCTATACTGTAGCAATGCCAAGATTCGATCTAATTTGAATTTGGTGCCATTGGCTAATGGCAAAATGCAAAAACCCAAAGCCAATTATTGTCTAACACCCGAAGAAGCAAAAGATGTTTGTCAATGGTTGAAAGGATTGAGGATACCATGGCTATTCTTCTAATCTTGCAAGATGTGAATACCGGGAAGATTCATGGGATGAAAAGTCATGATTGTCATGTATTCATGGAGTGTTTACGTCCAATTGCTTTTAACTCATTGCCAAAGTGTGTTTTGGAACCACTAACTGAAGTGAGCCAATTTTTTAAGAATATATGTTCTTCAACATTGAGAAAGAATGATCTTATTATGATGGAGCAGAGTATTCCTTTCATTATCTGTAAGTTGGAGAGAATACTTCCTCCTGGTTTCTTTGATTCGATGGAGCATCTCCCGGTTCACCTTGCATATGAAACAATGCTTGGTGGACCCGTTCATTATAGGTGGATGTATCCATTTGAGAGGTAATTATGAATTTTAACATTTTAATTAAATTGCATATTTAGTATGACTATTTGTTTAATTAACTCCACTTCCTCCATACGTTTAGATTAATGGGTGATTATAAACGATCTGTGAAGAATAAAGCTAGAGTCGAAGGATCTATCTGCGCAGCTTACTTGCACCGTGAAACCATTTATTGTTGTTCTCATTATTTCAACAACTTTATGTTGTCAACAAATAATAGAAACGAAATAGAGGTTGAAGAAGATAGTCACTCACTCACTTTATCCGTGTTTAACAAACCTGGTCACCCTTCGGGAAAAAAGTCGACTCATTGGTTATCACAAAAGGAGTGGACATCAGCACATGTTCATGTCTTGATCAATTGCACTGAAGTTAAACCATATGTTGAGTAAGTATGCTTCAATTTAATCTTTAATCTATACACCTTTAGAGTATGAAGTTAAATCATGGTTTGATCAACTTTTAATTACACCATTTCAGCGCATTCTTACAAATTGAGGGTATACCGGCCGAAGACTCTTCTGCTCGTATATATGAAAGTTTTCCAATCTGGTTTAAGGCTAGAGTAAGTAAATAAAATAATATTTTAATGTCAAACGTTTAAAGTAGATATGCGACATTACTTATTTTTTTTCCATATGTGATTAATAAGGTTTATGAAGCGGAACCAACTCCCCTAATCCAACACTTGAGGAACTTAGCTAATGGTCCTTTTCGTGAAGTTAGTGAGTGGGACACGTACCTCGTTAACGGTTATAAATTTGACACTCAATCATGGAGTGAGGGAAAACAAACCATTAATAGTGGTGTATATGTTAAAGGGGAAACAGAAGGAGGTGAACATGACTACTACGGTGTCATCCAACACATATATGAGCTTGAATACACGTATTTAGACTATGAAAAGAGAATAGTTTTGTTTTACTGGAGTTGGTTTGATCCATCGGATAAAGGAACGAAATTGAATCCAAAATGTAATACGGTCGACATTCAAATGGATAAGAGGTATAAGCTTTATGATCCTTTTATCATGCCTGAAAATGTGAGACAGGTGTATTATGTTCCATACCCATCAACTCGCAGAGGATGGTGTGTTGCAATTAAGACAAAACGACGGGGTCACATTGAAGCCACTGATGTGGGGGATGAGGTTCCTTATCAAGTGGATGAAATGTAGGTGTCAATGAGGTAATTGAAGTTGAACCAATCAATACCTTATGTGATGATCGTCTCCTTGTTGAAGAAGTTGAACCGGTATTAGAAGAAGAAATTAGAGAATATGAAGAAGATGAACAAGATGAAGAAGAGGAACAAGAAAAAGAAGAAGATGAAGAATATGAAGAATTTGATTAGTTTGAGTAGTATTAATTCAATAGATCTACGTGATGATCGACTCTATTGTTGTCTTTAAATGTTGTTGTTGTTGTTGTCTTTTTATAGTATTAATTTCATGGATCTATTGTTGTTGTTATTAGTTTGAATAGTATTAATTCCATGGATCTATTAGTTTGAATAGTATTAATTCCATGGATCTATTGTTATTGTTGTCTTTAAATTTATATTTACCATTATGTGTTTCGTCTTTAAATCCCTAGATCTAGTTGCTTGTTCATGTAATTTTAAAGATATATACCATTATGTGTTTCGTTTTTCATAGATATGGATCCAAGAGGAGGTTATGACCCACAGAGAGGTAAGGTAAAGAACAAACCACAGAGGAGGAAGCATCGCCCAACTCGTGAGGTACCTAGTGAGAATTATTTGATGCTGCCTCATACCACCACTATTGCTGGAGGAGCTGGGACTTCACATTCTGCTCCAGTTGACCCACCACGTGGTGATTCTCCCACCGGAGCTAATTGGTATCATATATCTTCATCTAGCACATCATCTGCATATAGCCAGACATCAACATCCTATGGGTATTTTCCCATCAGCATCCTATGGCCACACCAACTAGATATGTGGGCCCACATCTACTCCATCCTATGAGCCCACCAATAGGCCCACCTATGCAACATCCTGGACAAAATATTGTCACTGCCCGATACCCGAATAAATCGGTAGCTGAACCGACTATGCGGGCGGATCTGGTCGGATTGCGGGTTAACATGTTGAGATAATCAGTTTCATGCGGTTCTAATTGGGCGGGCTCGGACCCCAAAAAAGCACCCATAGTAAACCGCAACCGCCTGCCTATTAATAGTACTATGCTGCTGCCTGTGTTTATGTCATATCATATGTACAATACGTTGCAGGTCCTTGGTTTAGAGAGATTCTATTGTTTTTAATTAAATTGCTTTGAAAATGATAATTTTTTATTCATCTCTATATTTGACTTTCAGTGCATCACGTGAAAAGAAGAAAGCTAAATATAGGCTAAATTATTGTTTTGGTCCTTTATATTTGGCCTCGATTTCATTTTGGTCATTTATCTTTTTTTTTCTTGTTTTGGTCCTTTATGTTTCAGTTTTGTGTCAATTTGGTCATTTTTTGTAGTTTTCTGTCTATGACCTTAACGGACGCCACGCTGGCAGTTAACAGCTGACGTGGCGTCTCAAATTCATTAAATGATGTGGCACAGTTAATTGACTTGACAATACACATCACCATTTCCTTTTTTTTTACCCAGAAATACTTCCTCTCAAGAACAACAACAACAACCCAACATTTTGTTCTTCTTCCAACAACAATAAACCTAGAAATCGAACTCATTCTTCGCTGAAATCTTACCAGATATTGAAAGAGGGAGAGAAATAGAAACCCAACCAAACCCATTCTTCTCTAAAAATATCGTAAACTCCCTTCTAACCTTTGATTTCTCATATTCGAATTCCCTCCTTCTCACCGGAGCTAGATCCTCAAAAACCGCTCCAGATCTAGATCCCAAAAAACACGAAAAACAGACAAAAGGAAGGAGATTAATGGTGATTTCTTCTTATGCGGCGCCTTCGATTTCTCGCAAACTCTCTAACCTTCAATATTTTACTGTGTTTAGCGCTTGTTGTTGATGATAATGAAAAAGAACACGAAAAATTGAGAGAAGGAAAGGAAAGAGAAATGAAAAAGTGAGGGAAAAGGTTGATGATGATGGTTTTTGTGAGACGGTGATTACTGGGAGTAGTGGTTGATTGTATCTCAGATCTAGAATTTATTATGCTCTTTTTTCCTCTTTCTTATTGTTCTTCTTTTAATTTTGTTTTCCAGTTTTGATTTTCTTCATTTAGCTTCTGTTTTGATTTTGTGTTTTTCATTTAATCTGTTATTTGTTTATTTATTTAAGTTTTTGTTTGTTTTAATTAAAAAAAGAAAAGGAAATGGTGATGTGTATTGCCAAGTCAATTAATTGTGCCACGTCATTTAATGAATTTGAGACGCCACGTCGCCAGATTAATCGCCACTTAAGCGTCATAAGGTCATAAATGTAAAATTACAAAAAATGACCAAATTGACACAAAACTGAAACATAAAGGACCAAAACGAGAAAAAAAAAAGATAAAGGACCAAAATGAAATCGAGACCAAAGATAAAGGACCAAAACAGTAATTTAGCCCTAAATATATATAGGTGAATAGTAGATAATGTGTTGTTCATCTGTTTTATTTCCTACCGTTGGATTTAAGAGGATTGTGGTTTTGTAGACGGTTAGGATGGCTTTTTATTGTACTTTATTTGATAAAATTTTCAAAAGGAAGAGAGAGTCACAGTGCTGTACTTTCCTACCTTCTTCTACCTCGCTTCAACTCCTTCTCTGGTTTTTTTTAACGAAATCTACCTCTCTGGTTAGATGTTCATCTCCTTGTCTCGTTCTTTATTTTCCTCCCTCTACCCAAAACCCTTTGTACTCCACCCGCCAAATCGCATGAAACTCGGTGAGACCGAACCCGCGCTATCCGAGAAGAACTTTGGGCGGAAGTGGGTTGGTGTTTTGGAACCGCGGTTTTGACTGGGTAGTGGTTTTGGGCCCGAAACCGCCCGATGTTCAGGCCTACTGGGTATATGAGTTCACATATTGGACTATCTATGCCTACATCTGAGTTGCATCATCTGCCCATACTGGATGATGCTGACCCTGATGATGATGATGCTGACCCTGATGGTGGTGATATTGACGACACATCATCAGAGGAAGAGGTTGTTGTCGACCCTATCACTCATCAACGTCGCAAAGTCATCATGCCCTGGCAATGTGTAAGTATTGTTTTCCTTTTACTTAATTTAAATTCACGGTTTGATGCATATATATGCTTGTTAATTTTGCAACAATTTCATTATGCAGGTTTCTTAAATCTCCCACTGGTTCACAAGCGGTCACTTAAGTGATTAAGAAATATTATTTGACAGAGTTTCGTGCAAAGTTGACATCCATCACTTAGGAAGAGGAGAGTGTTTGAGGATTTTTTCGGTAAGTATTAATTATGTCATTTCTTATGTTGTTAATTTTAATGTATTGTTTAATGGTTAATATATTTACTAATATGTGTTTTGATTTTGTTTAATATAGACCATAGTGGCTTGGAAACCTGAAGATGAAGAGGAGGTCAAGAGGGTTTTTTTTTTGGATTAGAATGTCCAAACAATTATCAGACTAGTGTTACAAATTGAGAGTAAAAAATGTATGCCCAAAGTTTATGAGTGAAGATGTCTGGAAAAAATACAAGGATGCTTGGGAAGAAGATACATAGAAAGGGAAAGCTAAAAAAGCCAAGCAGAATAGGTCATCAGAAAAGGGTGGCTCACTTCACTGCCTTGACTCCGTCAACCTGCCTCATCATGCTAATAGACTGGTAAGCTATTTTAAAATTTTGTTTTACTTTTTAGTTTACACATAAATTGAAATTTATTTCATTTTTATAGGCTAGGAAGGTCGGTCGCCCTCTCACTATTCCTGAGCTGCATAGAGCCACTCATGTGAAGAAGGATAACAACCAGCATGTTGAGGAACGCGCTAAAAGGACTCAGGTAAATATGCAACTTGATTTCTATTGTATTTAGTTCTTTTCTTAAGGGGGACATAATTATCATTATGTTTTGTGGTTATGCAATGCAGGAGCTGGAACCCTGACTCACTTGGTCCACTTTCCCCCGAGATGATGGCTTTGGCAAACAAAAACTGGAAGAAGGCAGTAGGCAAGTCGAATAAAAATCGTCTGTATGGTGCGGGGCCCTTGGCTCCACTTGTGAAATTTGCCTATCACTATGACACCAGCTCTAGTAGTCGACATTCCCATGCTTCATCAACTGAGACACAACAGCTCAGGAAGCAGGTAGAGCCTTTGGTGGCTGAGCAGCAGAGGAAGGATCAGACTATTGCAGAGATGCAACCAAACCAGTTGAGGATGCAACGTGAGCAGGAGAGGTTGTTCGCTCTCTTTAACAGCTTGAGGCCACTTGAGTCGTCTGATCAAACAGAATCTGATCATCCTGATCGTCCCTCTTCCCCCTATTGATTTGGATTATGTTATTGCTGTCCATTTGGATTATTTGGATTATGTTGTTGCTTTTCGTTTGGATTATATTGTTGCTTTTCGTTTGGATTATATTGTTGCTTTCCGTTTGGATTATGTTATAACATTTCAGATTTGATTATGGGTTTTATTTGACTATTCTAGAAATATGAAGTTGCATTTAGTTTATTTTATTACCATTATTTATATTTATAAGCAAAAAAGCAGGAATTTTAAATAATAAAAAAATTCATAAAAAATCCCTCGCTAATGCAACACAAAATCCCTCGTTAATTCCCTCGCTAAAATTCTCTCGCTAATTACCTCGCTAATTCCCACGCTAATTCTCTCGCTAATTCCCTCGCTAAATTTTTCTCGCCAATTCCCTCGCTAAATTTTAGCGAGGGATTTGGGTCTTCGCTAATTCCCTCGCTAAAGTACGTTAGCGAGGGGTTTTTGTGCTTTAGCGAGGGAATCCTGCGTTGCTAAATGACGTTTTTTTTTTGTAGTGGGCAAGTGTACCGAAACGTCGTAAGTAATAAATCGGTAAGAACCGAATATCGTCCTCAAGGATCGAATTCAATTACCAATAAACGCTAACAACAACTAAACGAATAAAAATAAACTAAGGGTTGGTTGATATAATCAAGTGACCAGACTATAAAGTGAACACAATAAAATGTTTTTGTCTTTTTTATTAATAATAGAAACCGAAGAACTCTTGAAAATATGAGATGTTAAAAGATGTTAGGGACAAACTCCTATTGATTCCACACTATTGCAATTGATTTGAATTGGAAAACTACTCTCTTTAACTTTGTTATCAAACCCACAACATTAACTAATTCCTAATTCCTTAGGCAATTGATCCTTTGTTGATAACTAAAAGCCCTAATCTCTTAGGTGATTCTAATTCACAACAAGCATTACAATCAAGGGTTTGCGATATACAACAACTCAAATATTATTCCTAAGCTAAGAGTTGAAGGTATTCAATCTCAAACATTCAAATATAGAATTTCCATTCCATAAATGAATCATAGATCATCTCATGAGTGATCAAGTCATAAAAAACATTAAGAACAAAGATTCAATACACAAAGTAAGAGAGAATTTAACATAAAAATAGATCTAAACCAACTACAATAGTGTTTCGTCAATATTCATTCATCCCTAACAAAAAGAGATTTAGCTACACATAGAGGAAGCAGAGGAAAAACATAAATTACACTTGAATGAAGAAGATGAACTCATTTGAAGCTCCAAATCTTGTTCCCAAGCCTTGAATCTTCAATAGAGATGATATGAGATGAGTGACTTTGAGTTCTAGGGTTTCCAAGAGTGTAAAAAACTCCTTTTTTCGAGTTCCAAGTCGCTACTTAAGTGATTTCGCGCATCAGCTCTGTTCAGGTGTGTGTACGCGCAAGATACGCGCAAAGCTACTAGAATACTACTGCCAACTTGCGCGTCACTGGCGCTTACGCCAACTTACGCGCAACAGCTATTGGAAAAATATTGCACACTTGCGCATGACTGGCGCTCACACGCGACTTACGCGGAACAGTTCTGGAGAAGTTTTGCAATATTGCGCGTGACTGGCGCTTACTCGCAGCAGAAACAAGACTAACTCCACCAATGGATGTTTAGTACAAAATGAGACCGCCGGGGTGCTGTCTAGTGCTGCCATAAACTTGTTGCTGCTTAACTATTCCTAAATCGCTCCAACTTCACTTCTTGTTTGCACACTTGTTTTTCAATTTGATCTAGTTCCCGAGCATTTAAACATAAAGAAACCCACATAACCACTACACAAAAACTAGATTCAAATATTCACAAATTCTGCTCAAACTTTACTGGTTTTCATTAAAATCTTCCTTTAAAATACAGTTTTTAACATTCAAAACAAGCATGTGATATGGGTTTATCAGTAAACCTCCCATGTATAATTTTTACATTCCAAAGTTTATTTTTGATCAATTTTAGGTCGAAATTTCTTGAAAAATAATTTACTTTTTGGAGGGATACGTTGACCCAACTTGACGAACATCTTTATTTTGCACAGAAAAAATTATATATATTCTGGTTAATAACTTAGCTGGTTTAATCTTCGAAAAAAAAGCTTAGCTGGTTAAAAAAAACTTAGTTTTATCGTTAATTTTGTGGTTAGGTCTATGTGGTTGTATTTTTATTCATTTTGTTCTTTATTATTACAAAAAAAAAAAAAAAGACATAATTTGATCGATTAATTCCTTGCTTTGTGATATAAAAAAGTAAGATATATATTCTTCAATATTATTTTATAACAATATTTATTCTTCATGAAGAATAATATGGATCTTATACTCCAAGACCGGCTAAAACAACTGTATCTAGAAGTACTATTGACATCAAAAACCATGTATAGTAACACTGTCATTCCAAGAATATTTGGGGAAGAAGAGTTTATTCCACAACAAGATTCCAAACTCCAATAGAGAGGAACAAATTTAATAGATGATTGCTACGAAAGTGTATTTAATTTCTTTAGTCTTTGGATCTAATATACAGAACGGCAAACAAATATTTTTATTAATCAAAGTGACACTGTAATTGTCATTTTACAACTGTTCCTGAGAGAATTTGAACTCAACACCTTGAGGGCACAAGACTAAGCTCTTACCACTGAGTTAGCACCTCAAGGGTGCGTTTGATTCACTAAGCAGTAAGAGACTGGACTGAACAACTCCAGTTGTACCATGTTTATTTTGAAAACTGTTCACAGTACTGGACAAAATGAGGGCAAGGGACTGGACAAAGACCCAGATTTCTGTACCTCACAAAACCACAGTACAACTTTTTGTGTCACAGTACAACTTCCTGATCACTCAAAAAAATACCAAAATATTATTTTTATTTCCTTTTCAATAATTTTTTCTCTCTCCTCTATTCTCCCTCTCTCTCTCTCCTATCTCATTCTTCTCTCTCTCTCCCTGTCTCTCCTATCTCATTCTTCTCTATCCTTTTCTCTACATCTCTAATATTTTCTTATCTTATGACCTATCTCCATCTCTCTTTCTCTCCCCCCTCTCCACCTCTCATCTCTCTTGTATTTTCTCATCTCATGACATCTCTCCCTCATCTCTCCCTTTCTCTCTCATTCTCTCTCTCTCTTCCATATTCTCCTTCGTATGCTTTTCTTTATAATTTTTTAATTACATTATACTATATGTTATATAAAATCATTATAAATATTAGAAAAAAAAATTATAGTAAAATTTACATTTTTTTCCTGTGATGTCCATGATTCACCAAACAATGTACTGGACAAAAGCTTGTCCAGTCCAGTACTGTCCTGTTTGCAAATCAAACAGACCCCAAGTGTAACAGCAGACAAATATAAAATAAAGAAAAAACTGAAAAAGTTTACAAGAATTTTTTTCAAATACAAAACAGTAAAAAGAGAGACGATTAGTGCATTTTTTTTATTTACTAAGTGCATGTAATATGATCATAACCATTCTTTAGATTGGATAAAATAATATATTGGTATAGGTAGTTTAGTCTTTTTGCTTTCTCTCGTAAATGAAGCAAATGGTTAGTGTCCAAGAGTATTGGCCAAATGTGGATTAGGATTCTCTCATTCCACTCTCCCAACATCTCCCTCATTCCTCTCTATCTCTCTCTTACTTTAGCTCTCCCATCATTTATTTATAGTTTTTTATTGGTTAGAAAGAGTGAAAATAAGAGAGAGATAGAGAGGAATAAGGGAGATATAGGGAGGGAGGGTGGAAGGAGAGGATCCAACCTCGTCAAATGTTAAGAACTTAGATTTGCCAAGGGGTCGTTAATTCACATGTAATGTAAGTATGAGCTGGAAATTGTTTCAAATGATTTTAATTATTATGGCAGTCGAAGTAGTGAGAAAAGCCTTGGACCGAGGGCTCTTTTTCATTTAGAGAACAAATATAATAATAATAATAATAATAATAATAATAATAATAATAATAATAATAATAATCCGTAAAGCTTGATCAACTGACAAATACCGACATAGTTAGGATGTATATCATGTCCCGGGTTTGAACTCGGGACCTCACAGTGATGTGTGCGAGTTTCTAGTGGCAATTGTCATTTCATCTACAAACATAAAAAAATTCGAGCAAAAGGGGTACTCAACCCAAATACATCCGAGAAATATCAGACACCACAAAAGGAAAACCACTGAAAACTAGGTGCTATCTCTTTAAAATACCATAAAGAGGATCAACATACAGCTCATATATAAGATAAACAAGAGGAAGAATTACAATTAGCCTGAAATCACCTCCATGAAAGAGATAATAACCTATCAAAACATCTTCCAAAATCAGGTATGTATGCAGAAAAAGCACATATGTTTCTCAGGTTCCAATAACCCTAAAAACGGTATGTCAGATGAGCATCAAACCACGTCTGCACGCAGATAGACTAGTACCACCAACATGTATGAAGTAACGATACAAGGACAAACTATCTTGCTTTAAGACAAAGTCGTAGCCCAGCCAACTGGCGATATCATATATACCAAATCGCAGAAGAAAACATGCACCTACGAAATATATGGCCATCCAAATCCAATATCACCCATCTACTAAACAGGCTAGTCCAAGTAGCTACTCTATCCAAGAGGAACTGCCAAGAGAAGGCAACTACTTTAGAAGAAGCAAAACTCTTTCACACCATGTTTAGAATCTGAAGCACCTGATAAGATAGCCTCAAAACACAGAGAGACGACTGAGAGAGAAGATGATAAGCAGAACCCACCAAAAATAGTCGAAAACCATGAGGATACCAAAGCCTAGGGTTGTTCATCATAACTTAAAAACTGAACAGAACTGAACCAAAATTAATTGAAAAATAAGTTTTTAATAAAATTAGAAAAAGTAAAAAGACTGTTTGGGTAGTTAGGATAATAGTCCGGGCTTAACAGTTCGGGCAGTTCAGAGTTAACAGTTCAAAAAAAGAGTTCAGAGTTTAAACAGTTCTGTTCGAACTCGAATTGTCAAACTGCTAACACAGTTCGGTTCAATTCGGCCAAACTGTTTAAACAATTCGGTTCAGTTCAGTGTAGTTTTCCTTGAAAATCGAACCATAAACAACCCTACCAAAGCCAACTATCTGGCGCCACTGATAAAGAAACATGTCCTACTAAAAGAAGTAAATCTCCAAGTATAGCCTCCTCTCAAGCAAACAATTGTCACCTCCATGTGATAGCCCAAACCCAAGCTCCACCCGGCCAACTAGCACCAGAACTAACTAAAGCATCAGGGTTGTCTGCTACTAAGAAGAGTCTTGGAAACCTGAACCTAAGAGGCGTATCACACCCAACCAAACATGATGCCAAGAAAAGATCATAGAATTGTCATTTCCCACTTTCTTCTTCCTAGTGTTCTCTAAGATCCAATCCCCCCTTGGATCCAACCACCTCTGTGGTAGAGGTCCTTCCACCAGACTGAAGGTGAATAGGGAATACTCAACTAATAAAAGTGGCATGATTATCTGATGGTGCCTTGATCATTTTGGAGTTCGGGGTCTGTTTGCTTTGGTGTCCAGCTTGTTTAGTGGTTGTTTAAGTATCTTTTCTTGGTTGTTTAGGAGTTAATTGAGTGTTTTAGTGTACTTTGCATTTGGCCATCTTCTCCTAGCCACTAACCAGTGCTTTTTGCTTATGGTAGGTTCTACCAATGAAACTATTTTAATTATCGAAAATAACATTATGAGAAACCAGCCATTTTCATTAGACCCAATTTTTTTTAAGAGCGCCACTACAAAAAACACGGTCATTAGCGAGGGAATTTTCGGTCGCTAACATGCCCAATTCCCTCGCTAATTGCCATTAGCGAGGGAATTAGCGAGGGACCAGTTCGGTCGCTAATTCCCTCCTCGCTAATGGAAATTAGCGAGAGAAGAGTGAGAGAAGAGTGAGAGAATCAGATATTTGGTAAAAAAATAACTGGACATTAGCGAGGGCGTGCCTGGCCGCTTAGCCGCCACTCTGGCGCGTCGTCGAGCGATGCTGCAGCGATCAAATCGGCGAACGTTCAGACATTAGCGAGGGACTTGCAGTTCCGTCGCTAATCCTCGTTTTTTGCGAGGGACAAAATTTCCCTCGCTAATTTCGTCGCTAATCCTCGTTTTTTTTTGTAGTGCGCGCACACACACATAATCAATAAAAGGAGAAGTACAAGAGGTACTCTGCCCACATAAACAGAGCAATAGGGAATACATAGAGTGGGGCAAACAAAACTACCTCTTAGAGATACGATCAATAGGATCAACTGTCCATTCGTAAAATAAACACGATGGAGCTGTACTCCTCTACCTAGGATACCATCATTAGACCCAATGATCCATATTAGTCCATGAATGCATGTTATTTTATGTACAAACTAAAATGACCCATTCCGTTTGAATCTTTACTTTTAATCCTATGCAGCCTGTAGCCTGTTTTGGCGCCAAGGCTGAGTCACTTTTTGTGGGCTCCATTTTTTCCTTAGTTGTCGTCTTCCCATTTGCTTCTTATGCCATGTGTCACTTTTGTCTTTTAGCTTGCATGAGAGACACATTTCATCTTCCATCTTTTATTTTGGTCTTCCAAGTGTTCATATCTTCCTGTAATCACATTTCTTTTGTTATGCATGTCCAACACATCTTCCATCTTCTCATAAAAAAATTCATCACTCCATCTTTCTCTTCCCTCTCTACAACCGCGCTCCCACACGCCCCTCCTCCCTCCTTCCTTCATCCGCTCTTTTGTTCCTCCGTAGATTTGAGTCACTCTCAATGTCGCCATCATCGTCGCATCACTTGCCGTCGTGTCTGGCCGGAGAGAGGATTCTGCCATGGGTGAATTGGGTGTCACTGTGATGGATCACGTAGCGTGTCGTGGGTGTCGCGGTTTTGGTTGTGTAGGGACGGTGCTCTCGGCAAGGAGAACCAGAAGCGCATGATAGGGAGGGACGAGAACGAGATGTCTCCCTCCCTCATAACTGCAGTAATCAAATGAAAGAGAGAGCTGTTTGTACAGAGAGAAGAGGGAAATCACACAAGGAGAGACATATGAGAGAAGAAATAGCAAGCTGAGAGGAGAGAGAGAGGGAAGGAGATAAAGAGAGGAAAAGAGGAAGATAGAGAATGGGTGAGGATCGAGAGGGGCAGAAGCTCGCGGTCGTGGGAGACGGTAGACCCACGGAGGTGGACGAGAGTTGGAAATACGTTTGGAGAGGGGTAGCCCCGCAGCCATTTGAGAAGATATGGCTCGCAGGAAGAAGGGCACCGCAACAAGCTCGCCGAAAATCGCCTATATACTGGCGGGAAACGAGAAGGTATGCTTTTTTTATGTTCTTTTCACTCCCGATCCCTCTCTTTTATGTTTGATATCCTTCTCTTTCATCTTTGCATGTTACGCCATGGTGCAAGGAAGAGGTGTTGAAATAATTTTAGGGATTTGCACCATCTAAACAAAGACTGCGGCAAAGAAGTGGTCGCGACGGGAAGCGGGCGGTTTGGTGGTTCGATGATGGCCCGGTGGCATGCGGCTCCCATGGTGGTTTGTGGTGGTGTTGGCGGTGAGGGGTCTTTGCATCCCGAAATCAAAAGTAAGTTCATTTTATTTTATCGCCTCCTAGCTACATGTTGATCCACTTTCATTTTAATGTTAAATTTGGACTCTTGCATGTTTTGAGATTTTCACCTATGTGACTCTTCTTTTTGGTGTTGTAGTTTCTCTCTATTAAAACTCATAAAAATCCATGCGATTTATTTGTGGGAGGTTGCTATAGGAATGAGTGCAAGGTGTTTGATGAAATGAATTCCATTGAAATAGACCATGAAAGCTGTTTTTTTATTTGTTTAAACTCTTTGAGGTTGAACCGGACATGAGGTAGTGGTAATAGTTAAATTGTTTTCATTGTTCCTTCTCTTCTATTTTATTTGTTGTAAATTTCCATTTTCTTTGGTTTGGCGTGTTTCAAGCATGTGAAGCGAGTGAGTGAAATGGTTGTCTTTTTTTATGCTTCCTCTTTTCAAATTAATTAATCTGCTATAGGATTTGTATGTTTTATTTTGAATTTATTTGGAATTGTGGTCTTTCATTTGGAACACTCAATGATTAGATATTGTTGTTCCTTATCATGTACAGAGATGGATTAGTCTTTTGTTTTATTTTAGAATTGTGGTCTTTCAAACCTGTTAGCAAACTCCCACATATAAGCTCTCATATTCTGCTATTTGATTGGGTACTGTCATGCTTTTGGGCATTGGGGTCTTGATGCTTTTATATGTTTCTGTCTATGTTTTGTATTTAGCACAACTTTGGACATCACTTTAAATGTGGTTTATTATATGAATCACAACTACTTGAACCTGTAATCTCTTTCAATGTTTTAATGCTTTCCTTGATGTTTAATGTGTTTTGATCATAGGTGAGTATCAAAGGTTAACTAATGACAGAACTTTGTGATTATGTTGAATGCAAATTTAGTTCAAAAAGATAGCTAAAATATGTTGGCATTGTGTTGCTACTTTGAGTGCTTCCCGGTCAAGACAAAATTCGGTACTAACGTCTTTTGGTAATTTCATGTTTTTTTATTGAGATGGTCTCGAGATAGATGCTGGAACAGTTTTGGAATCGTTCTTATTAAGCAAGGCAACTTCAGCCTGAACACCATTTTCAAGATTCATCGGGAAATATGGAGATCAATGATATATGTGTGTGTGTGTGTTTAAACTATCGTGTTGAAGAAGAGGGCATATTATGGATTCAACGGCTTTCAAGTTTCGGTTATTTCTCGAGGTCCTGGATCTGCAAGAGTGAGTACTTGCTCAATTCTTGGCAATTGTTTTATGTATAATTCTTTTTATTTATTTATTTATTTGAACTCTATTTTAATACCTTTAAGTTTGATAATTGTTTAGAGGAGGAGTCCATTCAAGAACAAAGCTGAGGATAGTCAAGTGTGTAACTTGTGCTTATAAGAAGACAAGTGTGCCTCTTCAGCAACTGCAAAGTCTGTGTAATGGGAAGGAGGGGAGAAATTTCTAGAAGTTGAGTGCTCTTGGTGTTAAGGATGATGATTTGATAATGATGATGGTCTCGATCTGCGATCTTGCATTTAGGGATTATCCATTCTTGGCCTCTCTTCAATTTCACCCTTGGTCTCTCTTCATTGAATTTTTTAAGGATCAAGTTACTTCAAGAGGTTTGTGTTAGCTTTTGAAGGATTTCATTTCATGAGTTTTTCTTTAGATTTCTACTATTGCTAACCGTAAGTGTTGCTAATCCGGCTCATTAAATTTCAAAGTGTTTCTTTCTTCATGATTTTGGCCGTTGAAGAAAGTCCTAATAGCAATATTAAAACTTGCATACCACTGTCATTGTAGGAATCATAACATGTCTTAGTCAAATATTTATATGATTGTTACTAACATTATGATTATAACTCTAGATTTTTCTCAAGGTTTTAATTTAACTAGAACTCATCTGTATTATTTGTGATTCATGTAAATGAGGTTGAGGCATTACATGACATGTTTAAGAAACTAAGAAGTTCAATAATTGATGATGGCCTCATTCATCTTTAGTATTAGTGTTTATTGGTTATAGTTAAATTTATGCATTTTATTATTATTCCTTTTTATTCATCTTACAAAACTTATTGTGCTTAATGTTACACTCTTGAAGTTGAAGGAGATGGTATTGGCTACATTGACCTGAATCGGAAAGTTACTGATTCTAGATGATGATGTTGAATTCATTGTAGAAAAGGTTCTTAATTAACCATGCAACCAAACAAACATTTGTCCTCCTTCAATTTCTCTATTTTCCTCAATCTAATTAACTTTCATTCATCATTTTCTTGGCTATTAAGATAATGAAGGAGGTTGACTCAAATGGAGATGGGAAGATCGATAAGGAAGAATGGAGAGATTTTGCTGAGAAAAATCCTTATCTGCTAAAGATCATGACTCTACCATATCTAAAGTGAGTCTCCATTTTAATCAATGAAATTTCTCTTTTATTCTTCAAAAGTTTATTTACATAATAATCAAAACTCAAATGGTTCTGTTTGTCAGGGATATAACTGTGGCATTTCCCAGCTTTATTTTGCACAGTGAGGTGGATGACTAGCTACAAATAATGTTGGTGATCAATGCAGATTGCAGCTACATAATTAAATTACTCATTGTAATTGTCTATAATGTATTGACAGCTCATCTATGTTTATTGTGAATGAAGCCTTGATTGCAAGTGGGGGAGTTTATGGCCTCATTACCTCTTTATGGACCTTGAAGTTCTGGTTTTAATATACTTGGTATCAAAATATGCATCAAATTATGGCTACATGGCAGCAGAATTGAATTGCTACATTCTTTAAAGTGTAACAGATTGATTTCTTATGAAATAGCAAGTGTAAGTATGAATGGCCTGAATTTCAATCTGTTATTGCTACATGGCAGCAGAATTTGGAATGTATGAATGATTGTTCCATCTTTTGCAGCTTTCAGAATGATTTAATATACTTGCTATTTCATGTGTCTATGTTACACTTGCCTTGATTGTAAGTATTATAAGAACGCTTCTTATCATAATTGAATTGTTGTTTATTAGTCAGTGTCTTCTTATGACTTCAATCCAGTGACTACTATATGTGTGGATTCTGTTGTATTATAGTGTGTCGATAATAATGTATTATAGTGTGTTTTGGTCTAATTCATAGACACATTAATGCATAATTTAGTAAATGGTGATTACTATTAAGTACTCCTATCACATACTGAGCCTATAATTTTGTTATTACACAAAAAAAGATTTTTCTCTGCAATTTCTCTTGATGGGTCGCTTATATTTTATTATGTTAATTTCGATACATATTTTTAATTTATTCTTAGGGTCTTCGTCCATCGGACGGTATGAAAGGCTAGTTTACTACAAATCTAGGATATATTGTGGTTTCACAACTTGGGAGTCCCCATGGGCGCCACTGAACACGTTGTTTACTTTTCAGCCTTTGTTCAATCATACTTAGTAGGACCACTTAGGTAGTTGACCCATCACAGTCAGATAACGATGAAGATTACATTACCATTTGAAGAAATAGATAATCTTTGACCATTCAACTTAATTTAGACCATTTAAGAATAAGAATAATTATAAACAAAGAGCAATGGAAACTAAATTGTGATTACAATCCACAACCTATATAAGGGGTCCATGTCAATTAACTCCTCATATCATTTTCTTCTGTACCAGACAATCTCATATCTTGATACTGTTTCTTATGATATAAATTAAAAATATGGACAAAAAACTATGAAGTACCGACGCAGTCAAGGATATCAGACACAACACTGGAAAAGACATCGAATACGACATTGACATGAACACGTTAACATACTGATAATATATAGTTTGAGAAAACAAAAGTGATTGAAGTGCTGATGTCGATGGTTTGACGCCTGACGCGTCTTCAATCTAAAGTGTCGGTGTAACATATGGTAAAATGACAACTAGTCTTGATTGTATAGAGATGTATACATGCATGTTGCAATATTAATTACGAGGAAACAGTTGGATCCAACCATGCATGGAAGAAACCATTCGTGTACATAGAGTTTAGACATTCTCCTAATCATTCACCATCATAGTCATAGCCCCCACATACAATAAAATTTAATTGACAGAACAACAATGCTTCTAAATGTTCATGGATGAGAATTGAGAACCAATCCACTCTATCGTCCTCTAGCTAACAATTTCTGAAATTATATTAAATTTTCTTGGTCATCATACTGTATATTCATAAATTTCTCATTAATTGCAGGTCATGGGCATCTTCCTCCTAGCCCCATTATTGGTCCATTATTCCTAGTTAACTCACTGTTTGAGACGACATTTGTTAGGAGAAAGATCACTTTCAATCCAGAGAATTTTTACTGTACAAATAGAGACTATGCCATGCCACACACTTTATTGATACTACTACCAAGTTCTTGGTATATGCACAATTCAAATTTCATTTCCTTTCATATACAATGCAAACAAAACAGTGCAATTTATTTATAAAACTAAAATTACCTCCATTAATTACAATGCTAGAAAAAGCTAAAATACCGACCAAAATTAGAGTTAAAAAAGTTAAATTTATATCTAAATTAATTACCTTTAAATTAAATTGATCTCCAAATTTACCAAAATGTTCGCTCCCCTTATATACTCTCTCGAAACAATTCAACGGCTAGATCTAAAAGTTGGACCTAAAATGATAGGCTTTTAGGCCTTGCCAGACTTTCACAAAGGTCAAACCAGACCTAAAAGTTGGGCATATGATAGGACACAAGTCAGACTTAGGCCTAACATTTTTAATATAGGTCAGGCCCAAGCCTTGCAAATTCAGTTTGGTCCAGCCTATTCGCACCTCTAGCCACCCCTACCGTAATCTCCTTCTCGGCCTTTTTCTATTTTCTCAAACGTTGTTAGTTTATCTTCTTCATCTATTAACCCAAACTTTCTCACAAACTTTTGAAGAGGCCAGTTGAAATCGTTCATGTAGCAGTTCATGAGAAATTGACTGTAAGTGTCCGCGGTGGCAGACTTAAGACCCGAAGCCAAGGGTTGCAAATTATTTTTACATCACACATCATTGAAAATATCACTTTTTTTTTAACAAATTCAGTATTAATTTCATAAGAGTTATATCCATTGCATGGAATTCAATGGAATTAATATTAAGCTCAGAAAAGTGATTATGCGCAAAATCACTTCTGGAATCGAAAGCTTGAAGAGGAAAAGAAGAGAAATTGGCGTCGGTTTTGTTGAAACCTTTTGTTGTGGTTGAATTTATGCACTCAATACGAGTTGAACACCGTTGGTTGGATTAAACTTGGTTGCGAGTTGAGGGAGAACGACCCAAAACGCAACTTCTAGGCGTGAATTGCATCTTCACCGCGATTTGCAATTTAAGCACTTTTTAGCCAAAATATTTGTCATATTCTGATTCTTTATTTGATGTTGTATAGTGAATTTGCCATTGTTTAGTTTAAGCTCTTTTGGAAGTTTCATCTTCTTCATTCAGCCAAAAGTATTTTTGTTGCATAAGCATTTTTCTAAGCTTAACTTTGGTTTCATTGAATTCCTTGCGAAATTTTATTCAAGTTAGAGTTCAATTTCATTCAAGTTGGTCACGTACTGCATGAGTTATTCAAGGAACAAGAAATTGAAGTGTTCTTGGTGTTATTGAAAACATTCATAGTGTTCTTCATTTTTCTCTGTTTTTATTTTACAAAAAGAAACCAAAATGCCACGTAATTTAATGAAATCCCAGTCAGATGTGCCGCTTAAGACGTCATGTCAGCCTAGTGCACGGAGTAATGTGGGTGCAAATTTAGGATTTGGCTCAAAATTAATATTTAAAGGGGGTTTAGAAAGTAATAAAATAAAATTTGAAATCTTAACTCTCAAAACCAATGGTAATTGAGTTCCCAAGTTAAGTTTCAAGACACAAATTTTGAAGAAAAAAACACATGTAGAAGGGGCGCGTGTATAAGAATAAAAGGAGGGTGCATAACGTTACTCCCTCCCAACGCTAGATCTCATTAATACAACAAACAAAATGAAGAACCCAACCCTGATTCACCAAGTGATGAGGGTACTATTTGCACCCTACGTGTCTGAATTCACCCCATCTGCGTAAACTTTATTCTTAAGAGTTCTATTGTGACGCTTGAGTGTTTGTTGTAAACTTTGATAAGGTTTTGACATTTCTTCCACGTTTTTGTGCTCTTGAAGTATTTATCATTTCATTTTGTTCTTGAGGTTTATGCAAATTTCGATGAGGAAATTTCTTTCGGTTATCTTTATATGGATGATGAACGATGATGATGATGGACAAATACGGTGGGTCACAGCGTTCTGATGGTTAATGTTTGAAAAAACTTGGGTATCTATCTGCTGCGATGGTGGCACCTCAAAGGTAAACTTTGGAACTTTACTACGTGGTTAATGTTTCAAAAAAGTTGGGTATTTATCATCGCTGCGATGGTTAACCTCAAAGCGCGACTCAAAAGTGGAAGTCTATTGCATTGTCAATTCATTGGAGTACCTTTTGAGGTTAACCATTGCAGCAGGATAAATACCCAACTTTTTTGAAACATTAACCATGTGGTAAAATTCCAAAGTTTACCTTTTGAGGTTAACCAGTGCAGCAGAATAGATACCCAAGATTTTTGAAACATTAACCATTGTAACGTGTGGGACCCACGTATTTGTCCATCATTGTCCATAATATCATTGTCCAAATATCATTTTCCAATTTCTTTTTAGGGCTGTAGAATTGTAATAGCGAATTTCTATGCATGACATTTCTTTGAACATGTGTCACCTTTATGTGTTTTTGCGATTTAAAAATGTAATGATTTTAACACGTCATGGGTAGTTAAATATGTGAGATAACATTTAACATTATTTTTATACAATATATTGATAACATTATGCGGTGTATTTTATTTAAGGGTTTTTTTTTGGTACCCCCACCCATTCCCCTAACACCCCCACCCACCGTGTGAAAATACCAAAATACCCCTGACTCTTTACAAAATCACCATTTCTTCACACAATTGGTCATACATACGATTGACCACCATTCACTCGCGATATACGCCCGACCAGACGTATATACGATCAAATTTCGTAAATCAACCAATCGTATATACCCCACGGCACTCTATATACGATTTAACACTTTTTACTCACCGTATATACCCCTATTCAGGCGTATATACGATTAGCCAGAAATTGACCACTCGCATATACCCCCAGAAGACCCTATATACGAAGAACAATCAGTAAGCATTGTATATACACCTGTTTTGATGTAAATACGATGAGCAATTTTTTTTTTTTTTTTACTAATTTTTTTTTCTTCGCTTGCAGTGTCCGGTAGGCATAGAGGGAGACGTGAGGTCTCTCCGATCAGAGAGATAGGAGTCATCTCATCGCCCGAGTCACGAGGACTCGGAGGCATAATCACTCCATGCTTCAAAGACGGAGACGAGAGCGAGCACGGCTGAGCGGTGAGTATGAGCCCGAGGCGGTGAGTATCACCGAGGCGGCTCGATGATCACCACTGGAGCTTTCTATCTCGGGGATTACCTGCAGCAGACGCAGCAGGAGGATTGGCATAGAGGGAGGCCGGTTTCTCAGTATCATTCCCGGCTACTCCTCGATATCATCCACACAGATCCCCGTGATGATCCCCAACCTCTTCATTACCATCCCCACCTCCCGAGTATCGCAGCAGCAGCAATTTCTGTGTGATGCTTATTACTCGAACGATCCATGTCCGAGTATCATGAGGTGCCTCAAGCGATGATCGGGAGGAACCTCAGCAGATGATCGGGAGGAGCCTCGGGAGGAGCCTCACCTCTCTTTTCACCGACTTGGGCGGATCATGTCTGCAGATTCTATACTCACGACCGGTAAGTTTTGCATTTTTGCTTAAATAATTTATTTAAGTCACATAGTCTCGCACTTTTTGCTTACATTATTTATTTATTTTTATTTCGGGAGTATATCGTGTAGTCAAAGTATGGGCTCATGGCAACAAAGTCCATACTAGACTCCATCTTCATTACCACGACCTACTACAACAAGCACCACCGTGGTCGGGGACTCCAGATTGGCCCCACTTCTCCGCATCGCCACGCCACAAGAGACCATGAGTTCTTTGTCGGCTTTTATTGAGAGATGACACTCGGACACCTCGTCATTTCACTTGCCATTTGGTGAGATGGCGATCACCTGCAGATGCGTCTCTTGTCTGCGCACCTTCCCATCCGGGAACTATGCCACACCTCCCGCGCCTCACTTTGTTAGCTCGGAGTTTGCCACACGACTTGCCGAGACATATTTGGGTGTGTCACGGGTTGAGGTCGCTAACAACACACCGTGGGGTCCATATTCTGACTTCAAATGGTGGAGCGGGTTTATGGCGCCCACTTGAGGCTTCATCGGGTGGTGACTTCGAGTTCCGTACATGCACGATAGGTGCTGCGTCGGTTTGGGTACACACAGATCATCCCACGTGACCCTCTTAGTGGCCGTCCGAGTCATCACCGATTGCGTGTTTGGGATCGCCCACTTCATGGCATCTGTGGAGGACATCCTGCGCGACTACTCGGGTTGCTCGAGGCCGGATCGGTATGCGTAACTACTTAGAGTGTGGTACGTCAGGGCTTCTATCCCTCAGACTATTACTGGCTCCACCATCACCACCATCACCTAGAGCTCACTGGACACCCTCCCGAGATACGCTACGACGATCATGACCGGATTAGGGAGCTTGTGAGGGCTTGTAGAGAGGATTCGTGGATTTGGCGACATCGCGCATGGCGATCCAACAGATCGGACAATCCATAGGATGGTGGGGATGGCGACCGGATGGCGTGGTCGGGAGCTTAGGACGACGACGCGGGGCGGGGCGAGGGGGACGCCGTTAGGGATTTTTATTTGTTTTTGATGTATTTGATATTATTTTGGCACTTTATTATATTATTAACTTTTTCGGATGTTTTATTTATTTTACGACTTTCCATGAATTTTTGATTTCATTGATTCGATAAAACAAAGTTACACATGCGATAAAACATAAACAACTTGAATAAAAATAGACAGATAAAATGAAAATACAATAGAAACTATCGAAATTTGGTGGAGTTAATCGACGAAGGATCTCGTGGCGACGGTCCTACGGTTTCGACGCATGAGATGAATGTAACTCCTCCATTTAATTGTATGAATGGACATCATGTCTCGGACGTCATCCTCGCTGTTGACATCCATGGTAGACCAGTAAATACTTCCACTAGTCGTTTCGGGTTTCAGATAAGCGATACGAATTATCTCATGTTCGCTGCGTTCTCGGTTGAACCATCGCAGTAGTTTCGCGCTAAGAGCGAGAAAATGATATATCGTGTTTTAACCTACACGAAACAACATCTCTCCCATCGAAACTTATACCATCATCTTTCAAGATGATACCCTGATGATCAACAAACCCCATATTAGAATGAACAAGAGTGAGGGAGGAAGGCTCGTATTATGACATTAGGGAAGCCTGCATCATCTTCACTTGTGATGTGTGAGAGAAGGAGGAGTGAGTATTTGAATTTTTGGTGTGAAAATAGTGATGGTGGGAGTGAGTATTTATAGATGAGGTAAAAGATTATCAACCGTTGATTTTGGCGTGCAATCTACACCGTTGATCAACTTTGAAAGCGAAATCATGACCGTTAAATTTTTTTTTACAATTTTAAAAAAAAAAATTTAAGACGCATCGTATATATGTCATTTGGGACATATATACGATGCGTCTTTTTAAAAAAAAAAAATAGATTACAAAGGGCATTTTGGGGATTTCAATTTGGGTGGGGGTGTTAGGGGAATGGGTGGGGGTACCAAAAAAAAACCCTTTATTTAATTATTATTTTAATTATAGAATATTAGTATTTGAAATGTTATCTATTTAGAAAATTATTTGGCCTTTGATTTTCTCACCCCCCTCAACCTCCATCTCACCCCCATATTTCCCAAAAACCCAATACTACCCCTGCCTTTTTTTAAAAAATTAAAATTAAAATTTTCGGAATTACCTCAAAATAAGGTAATTCCGGTTCAAAAAAAAATTAAAATTTTGGAATTACCTCTAAAAAAGGTAATTCCAAAATTTTTAATTTTTTTTTTAAAAAAGTTTATATTTTGGTCTTAAAATTTAAACGCGTTTTATTGGAAATATGATACGAACGATTTACGATTTAATAACAATACGTCAAAATATATAAAATGACCAACATAAAATAGAGTACAAATACAACTATGGGTCCAAAATGTCTGAAAATAAGCACGTGAAGTAGGTGAACGGGTGACATCTAGGGCATCCCGGGCCAATCCAAGACGGGCAGTGCGTATATATACGATTTGTTTTAATTTTTATTACTAAAAGACTACTAAAAATAGTCAAAACTACTCTAAAAAAATATAAAAACACCACTAAAAATCTAACAAAACCAAAATAAGGCTATACAAATTTTTTTAGATTTTTGGAGACTATGAAAAATTAAAAAATCGTAAAAATAGTGCTTGATGGAATTTGGGATTTTGAGGCCGTAGTCCCGTAAGAAGTCCTTTAAAGAGTCTTGATTCTTGATTTTTTTCGCTTCTAATGGTTGTGGTTTCATTTCGATTTTTTAGCCTAAATTATTCGTTCGAAATAAAAAAATTGTAATTTTCGGAATTAGAGGTAATTCCGAAATTCCAAATTTTTTATTTTTAACAAACCATGTAATTTTTGGGAAAAAGTAAGGGTATTTTTGTCCGTTTTGGGAAATATGGGGGTGAGATGGAGGTTGAGGGGGGGTGAGAAAATCAAAAGCCAAATTATTTTAGACTATTGAGGTATTTTTTTTTGGCCCGGACTATTAAAATGGTAGTTGCAAAGAAAGTGGGCCTTAAAACCCCTTTAAAGTGGAAGTTTAGGCATTTTTAACATTGCACCCCCCTTTTCTACTAAACAAACCCTCACTCTTCCAACCAGAAACTCACATGTAGTCTAGTCTAATGCGCAACCTAACCCACTCAACCTGGTCCATACTCTTTCTTCTTCCTCGATATACAACTATAGAAAACCCTAAGGGTATGTTTGGGAGGGGAGGGCTTAGGAAAAAGGTTTTTTTTTCACACCCCCTTCCTCCCTTAGACCCCCAAAATTACCAAAAGGGACAAAAATGCCCTATAAAAAGTTTGAAAATGACATTTGAGCTTCACATTTCAACATTTCCGGAACAAATGAGTGGAAAAGAGAGAGAATCGGAATTCTTGGTAATTCGGGAAAAAAATCGGATTTATCTCACACATTAGGTAAATACGATTCACAAAGGTGAACTGGATTTACCTCGTGTGTGAGATAAATCGGATTTCTTCCGAATTTACCAAGAATTCGATTTTTTAATTTTTTTATTAACTTTTTTACTTTTTTTAAGTGAGAGTCTTTCAGTGCGGCACTCGACCCGACGCGGCGGCGGACAAAGATCTCGAAGAGTGGTTCTTCCGTTGGGGGTAGTGGATGGAATGTTTCAGTTGATGTTCCTCCAACATTCCATCCACCACCCCCAGTGGATGAACCACCACCCCCAGCATTCCATCCACCACCGTCGGTAGTTTCAGCTGTCGTTCCTCCATAATTCCATTCACCACCCCCAGTGGACCGGTCAACTAATACATCATATTTGTTCTAATCGTTAAGCGTTCGTATAGTATTTAAAAAAACAAAACACACGTATTGTTTTAAGAATACTGTTAAATACAATTTTATTTTGGAATTTTTTAAAAAATACAATTTCTTAAAAAAAAAAAGGGAGGGGGGGGGGGTTCCGGATTTACCACATACGTAGGTAAATCCGGTTCAGAAATATGAACCGGATTTACCTGCGTATGTGGTAAATTCGGAAATCCCCACGGAGATCCCAGAAACTCATTTTTTTTAACCGGATTTACCATAATTTGAGGTAAATCCGGGAAAATGAATTTATTATTTTTTTTATAAAAAGTGGAGGGTATTTGTGGGTTTTTGGGGGGTTATGGGGTTGTGAGGGAGGAAGGGTGGTATGAAAAAAAACCTAGGAAAAATTAGTCTATATTTTAATACTACCTCTGGTCCACTTTATAAGAGAAAAATCATATTTTAGGTTTATTCAATAAATGATGTATCTAGTCTATAAATTTTTAGGTTTATTCAATAAATGATGTATCTAGTCTATAAATATAGACTAGATACATCATTTATTGAATAAACCTAAAAAGTGATTTTTCTCTTATAAAATGGATCGGAGGGAGTATATATTTAAGATTTTAAAAAAATTAAAAGAATATAACATTTTTAATCATACTTCATTTTATGTTTAGAGACATTTTATAGCTTCCTCAAATTAGAATTAAAAAATATGTTCTCTCCTCCCCTCGCAAACATACCCTAAGGGAAGTTTTCCTCCAACCTGTCATACTTCATTTGTGCATGTTGTATGAACGTTTGCCTTTTACGTGATTGTGATTGTCTGTTAAATGTTAGGTGTTGTGTCGGGAACACTTACTGAGATTCTTATCCTTTAATTTATTTTTTACAGCTAACCAGCTGGGAGTATCGTGGCGGTATTATTGATAATTTACCTTAGAGTAGTCGAGGTGTAATGTGATGCTTTTGGATACTTCTATAGGATATAGGATTTTTTTTCCTTTCGGTTATCATGTTGTTTATGTTCTTGGCTATTGAGCTAGTCCCCCCCCCCCCTAATGAATTTTGTTTATTTTTTATCACTAAATTTTAGGGGGAGTACTCTTTTTTATTCTTAATGTTTTTTTTTTTATCTATAGAGGGTTTTACATCAGAATATTTTAACGAAACTCCATATCCCTTACTTTGGTATAAAAAAGAGGAAGTGACTCACCTTATTAGCCCAGTATCCGTGTCTTTAGAAAGACCAAATGAGATTTCTTTTACGAATGAAAAAAATAAATAAACTATGAGTGTTAGCAGTTCAAACGAACAAATGGTTTTTGGTTTTCAACCTTAAAATAACGAGTTTAAGAAAACAAACTATGATCTATTTTTTCAAATTTTTTCACAACTACGTTTTTACTATAAAATAAATTATAGTGAAATAGGGTGTAGAATGATGACATGGGGTGTGATCGCCGATGCATGAGGCATGGACAAAGAGTGGCTCTTGACATGCTTCTAGACAAAGGACACACGAGTGAATCGAATTCACATCGGAATGAGAAGGATCCTAATTAGGCTGTAAATGTATGAGACTACATAATTGAAGAAAGTTTAATAAGAATTTATTGATACTACCCATAACAACAAGATCTATCTTCTTTTTGGGGAGACCAGAATATAAGAACCTAATATATAGTTAATTAAGTGTGGTTGAATTGGAGCACTTGTGGGATGGTGACCTTGTGAGAAATTTCTAGGAAAATTTGAGTGGGGTCAAAGCATTTTTTGAAAAGACAGTGTGTTGGTTTGAGGAAACAACTAACAAGTAGTATCAAAGGGACTCTACGCTAGTATAATGTGTGGCTCAGAGAGCAGGACCAAATGACAACTAGTGGGAAAGTGAAGCTTGAGGTGATGAAAGTGGGGAGTGATCGTCGATTCCGAGGCATGAACAAAGAGCAACTCTTGGAACACTTCTAGGCAAAGAGACACAAGAATGAAAGGATTTTACATCGGAATGATGGGAGTCCTGGAAGTTGTATACACATGATACTAGAATTGAAGGGAGACTTATGTGAATTGTATCGTATTTGCTATAACAACAAGACATATCTTCTTTTTGGGAGACCGAGCATAAGAACTTCATAGTTAAGTATGTTTTAGTTGGAGGACTTAAGGTATCGTTTACCATATGGAAAGTTTTCCAAAAGTTGAGTGAGTGTGGATAAATCCCCACTAAAGTGATATGTTTTGGTTTGTAGAGACGATCAACAATTTATACAATAAAAACCACTTAATGAGAGATAAGAAATCCAATTGAGTTTCTTAAATGTTGTCCATCGAAGATACCCCAAGAATAACATTGTAGTAATAGTACTAGTTATTAAAGAATCATTAAAAATCTGACAATTATATTTCAGTGGTACTTTGCAAATCATAAATTATCAAGGTATAAATATATTATATAGTTAAGATTTCCACAAACCCATTCCATCTCCAAGAACTTGAAAGTGGAGAAAGAATGATTAATTTGTGTTAATTAGGCTTGGAAATTTATGGACAACACTTGTGACTGCACATACTAAAATCCAAAAATGAGCTAAAAGAAAAGGAATTAATATATAATATTTATATTAACAAATATTATACAAGACCATATCAATTAGCTTCACACTAAGCTATCCAAAAATAGAAAGAAGGAATCATACATTTCATTGTCCTAAGACAAAACTAATCTCCTAAATCCTTCTCCATTGTTGGAATCATCAACCAATCATCTGGACAACAACCAAGATCAATTGCATTTTCATCCAATATTTTGGATTCATGGGTAAACCCTTTAGAATGTTCCATGAGAATACCATTTTCTACACATGAAAGATCCATTTTTTTCTCACTAGTAGTCATAATATTGCCATCTAAACCTTCAAGAAATCCCATCCACCAAGTATATGAAGAATCGTGATTCTCTTCCAACTCCAATCCCAAAGAAGCTTCAATGGGTGGTAATATTGCTAATGAAGATGGCTCAGCCAATACAGAAGGTCCAGTTGTAGACCATGTAGGTCCAGGCAAAGGCATAGCCTCAAATAAATAGTAACAACACTTCACATCTGAAAACATAGACACATCATTTTCATAGTTTGAGTTGTTGAAATTGTAATTACCTTTCAAGCTATTATCCTCTTTCTCTAGTGATGAGTCTCTTCTCCTTGAATGTTTGCTTGGAATTTTGCTTTCCATTGAATTGAACCTATCACTTTGAATGTTAGAGCTAAAGAAGACAGGAAGAGTGTATTTAATTGTTATGAAAGTGAAGTGACCAAATAAAAAAAGGGTTTGGGGGGAAAGATAGTCAGAGAAAGTAGCATGTATACTGACACGTATATGGTGAATCTATAGGACACATCAAGCAATAGTCTGAGTGTCTGTAAAGTCTTTGGCTTATTTGCTTACTCCTTAGTACTTTTACCTGCACTGTGCTTTTAAATCTGAATTGATCAACCATACTATACTGTGAAAGCTATTAAATACACTCTTCTTGTCTTCTTTAACTCTAACATTCAAACTAGGACAAAAGCAAAAACTTTCAGCTTTTGCTTGACATGCAATATTTTAACAATTTAGTAGCAAACTACAGCTTATCCACTACAGAAGCTTAATTTGGATTTAGATACTACTTCTACTTAAACTGAATATTAGGATGATTAAATTAAAATAAAATAAAAAAGTAGCAACATCTAACATGAGAATAAAAAAACAAAAAATAAAAAACAATTATGCAGGCGTAGGAGACATGTTGAACTCCATTTAGAAATTGGCTAATGCTTCTACCTCTAGCACACATGTAGTAGCTCAAAGCAACACCGTTCAAATCTCTCCTATCTATGATACTATTAGGGGTTGTGATATTGACGGGGAAAAAGTAGACTATTCAAAAAATGAAGGAGACATATAGATGAAATTAAAGTAGACATATTATAAACAAATAGAAAAATGAGATTTATTATCTATCTATACCTATTAACCTGCTACCAAAATACCAATTTTACCATTTTCCCAACTAAACAATTATTTTAGGATATTTATGTAATTTCACTTTTTCACTTTTTTAAACTTTTTCACATTCTCTCACACTTTTTTCTCTTAAATACCCTAAAATTGAAAAGGGTAAAATTGGTATTTTGGTTGGAAAAATGATAAATTTGGTATTTTGGTAGTAGGTTAATAGTATAGATAGATAGATAGATAGATAGCGGATAACACTTGTGTAGTATTTATACAAGTTATATCTGAATAAATCAGTTCAACTAAATTGTTAACTACTAACAAACTATTACAACAAATAACTAACAAACTTTAACAAACTAACACCTTGCTTACATTACATACTTTACTTAGCGCCACTTCACTAGCACCAACTTCACTGAGCATAGTAGATTTACACTTCAACACTCCCCTTTAAACCAATCTGCCTAAAGATGTCACATCCAACATCTTCCTCATCTATTTAAACTTTTCTATTTTCATGGGCTTTGTCAACACATGAGCTACTTGCAACTCCGTTTTGCAATAAACCAGCTTGATCTTCTTATATAATAACTGCACTTAATCATGAAGGAAATGGAATTTAGTTTATGTGTTTACTTCTCCCTTTGTGACATGGGATTTTTAGCTAGATTAATGGCTGACTTGTTGTCAACGAGGAGCTCTACTTCTTCATCTGTATCGAGTTCAACTTCCTTCAGCAATGTTTGTAACTAGATTTCCAGGCACACAACATTACAAGCAGAAGTGTATTTTGCTTCACAGGATCGATGATAGTGCTACCACAGTTTGCTTCTTTCAACAATAAAAATTTCAAATAATGCTATTTAGACAAGATATTAGACAAATAATGCTACAAATATACGGCTCTGTATATACTATGGGTCCCATACCACTCAAAAGTAACTATGTCTAATACGGTGGGATTTATATTTACGGTAGGGTCCGTATATTTGTCACTATATTTTGTCACTTTACTTGTCTAAATAGCATTATCGTAAAAAATTAGTGCTTCAAAAAGCTTAAACATGTAAACCACCACTATACAACTCTGCAGATTTGGGGAACACACCGTAATCAATTGTCCCTTTCAAATACATTAGGATTCTTTTAGCTGCCAACAAGTGTGAATTCTTAGGCTCTAGAATAAATCTTCTAACCATTCCACACTGAATGATATGTTAGGTCTTGAGTTACACACATACCTGAGGCAACAACCAACTAGTTGCTTGTACAGTGTGCCATCAACTTTATTTCCAGTTTCATCTTTGCTCAGTATGCTTATATGTTCGTGATGATTTAGTTGTGACAGGAAGTAATCAAAGTGAAATTGAAATGTTAAGGGCTAGAATAAAATTAATTAAGCTGAGTTCGAAATGACCCATTTGGGGGAATTGAGCAAGTTTGTTACAGTTTGTTAGTAAAATGTCGTAATAATTAGTTAGAAGTTAACACTTCAGTTGAACCAATTCATTCAGATATAGCTTGTATAAATACTACGCAGTTGTTCATAGTAAAGTAATTCTCAATCTGAGAAATTTCCATCTACTTAGTGAAAGTGTGTGTGTGTGTGTGTGTTCTCTATCTATTCTTGTTCATCTTTCTTCTCTAGGTTCCAGCAATTCGTATACGGAAGGGCTAGGTCTGCAGGTGTGTTTGATCTGAGCTCCACCCGGACTAACCTCGAGGGGGTCGCGTAAGGTTGCTCGTCCTTTGAGCAACCAAGGCATGTCTCAAGAGAGTTATTTATATTCTCTTGACTTAAATTAATGCAAGTTATCTAGTAATTTTGTGTTGAAAATACGTAAATATGTGTTAGTAATTGTTAATGAGGGTTAGATATTGATTTGTGATAATATGGCACTTTTGGTGCCTTATTATTATTTTTAATGTGTTTGTTCAATGCTACAATAAGTGATGCTACATCATCAACATGCCAACGTCAGCAAGAGAGAGAAATCAGAAAGTGACAATTTGGCGCTTCCACTTTATGTCCACTCGGCGCAGCTCTATTGGGTAGCCTAGTTGATACAGCCACCAACCAAACCACTTTTTAGGGCAACTTGTCATCTCGCAAGTGGAGGCTACTTTCGGTTGGTGGCAAGTCAAGTCCTAGCTTTTTTAAGACAAGTGGGAATAATGCATTAACAGTATCTCCCTCACAAAAGAATCATCTTCCATCTTCCACAAAATACACAACTACTACTCTCCATACTTGCTAGTTCGAATAGATAGAGCTTTTGTCTTTCTCCTCTTTCTCTGCAAATGCATTATGCAGTAACGCAAGCAAGCGATCCTCTCCTATCCTCCGCCTCACTCACTCCCAGTGACTACATCTCTCACTCCGACCATCACGACTTCACTTCCGCAGCTCCGATCTTTTGCTCATCGCCGGTGTTGTCACATCTCGCCGACACCGTTCATCAACACTCCTCGTCGTCGTCGGTCTCCTTTCCACAAGCCACCCCCACACCGTGTTCATCTTGTTTCAGTTCTTCTTCCGTAAATTTACATACTTTTTGTGTTGTGTTCATCTTTTTTCGGTTGTTCTTCTTCTTCTTCCCTAATGCAGCTTTGTTAGAAAAACATTGGTTAATTAATTATTAATTAGTATGGAATCAAATGTGGTTAAAATTTCAAAAGTAGTTTAATTTTATTTGTTGAACATAGAATGCGAACTGTTAACGTTAACAACTTTAAGATGAAAAACACTCACAATAATTGGAAAATGAAAATAGAGGAAGCTTCGATTTAATGCCATAAGTTATCATAGTTATGGCATTCTTTCAAATTTCTATTTGGTGTTTATTTTGTTGTCCTTATTATTTGGTCATTTCATACATGGATCTTTGATTGGTTATGTTCTCAGATAACCTTTGTGTGTACCTTGTGTCCTTATTCATCATTTATGTTATTGTTAATTGAGTTTGTAATCAATAGTTTAGGGAATAATTAATTCTTGAGTTATTTTGGTTTTAGTTTGTAGGCTAAATTACTGTTTTGGTCCTTTATCTTTGGCCTTGATTTCATTTTGGTCCTTTTTATCTTTTTTTTTTCTCGTTTTGGTCCTTTATGTTTCAGTTTTGTGTCAATTTGGTCCTTTTTTGTGTCAATTTGGTCCTTTTTGTGTCAATTTGGTCCTTTTTTTGTGTCATTTTGGATGGAAAACTACAAAAAAGGACCAAATTGACACAAAATCAAAACATAAAGGACCAAACCAGAAAAAAAAAAAAAAAGATAAAGGACCAAAATGAAATCAAGGCCAAAGATAAAGGACCAAAACAGTAATTTAGCCTAGATTGTAAAGATGAATAAGAACTCTTCTGGTTTCTACAACCACAACTAAGAGGTCTTTTACAGCAATGAAAATTATCAATACTAGGTTGGGAAACAAGATGGAAGGTGAGTTTCTAGCTGATAGCATGACAGTTTACATTGAAAGGAAAATTAGTGAAAAATTAGTTCTGAGTCTATTATTGAAGATTTCAAGTCACTTGAAATGCGTAGAGCATTACTTTAAGGTACACAGTTTAATTTTTTGATGATCAACTTATGCTTAATATGATTTGCATATTTAATTTATATATTATAATAGTTTATTTTAGCGGTCCACCCTAGTTTTTTCTTTTCAAGATCCGCCATTGCCTTTTGACACACTCTTCTCTCCATTTTTATCGCAAAAGCAAGCTCCATTTTCAAGGTAGAAATTATTGTACTTCAATGTTGTGAAGCGATGCTACAGCAACACAGGACAGATTCATGTGAAGGACTTTGAGTAATATATCTTCTATGCTATTTAGGGCCCGTTTGGATCGGCTTATTTAGGCTTATCTACTGGCATAAGTACTTGTGAGACTGTTTGGGAGAGCTTATGAAAACAGTTTATGTCATGTTCATAAGCTGTTTACAGCTAATTTCCATAAGCTCTTCAGGATAGCTTATGAACAACTTATAACTTATAGAAAAATAGTTTAACATAATTTTATCTTTTATTATAAAAACAACTTATGCATAAACTCTTATACAATAAGCATTTATGTCATAAGCTGCTTAATTAAGTTGTTTATCCAAACGGGCCAGTTTCTTTATATTTTATGTGATATGAACAAGGTTCTAATCCTAGTTTATGTTATCTTGTTGACCCTTGAGTTCGAATCATAGACCTTGTTTGCAGTTATGAATGTACTTATTTTAGTTGGCCAATCCCAATACAAGTTTGAAAGAAGTTTCATACAAGGATTAAAATGCAAACATGAAAACATTACATTCAGACTATTAAAAATTCATTACAAATCTATAAACATTCAACTACAAAGTGTTTACCTCATGATGAGCATCAACAAGATAACATAAACTAGGATTAGAACCTTGTTCATATCACATAAAATATAAAGAAACTGGCCCGTTTGGATAAACAACTTAATTAAGCAGCTTATGACATACACTAAAACAGATTTAAGGATTTGCAGCGTTTTTTTTGGGCATTGGTAGCGTTTTAAAACGCTAGAGAAGCTGGCGCTACGGATGCGTACACCCCATTAGTAGCGTTTTAAAAAACGCTAGCCATTGACCCAGTGTGTTTTGGACATACGTAGCGTTTTATAAAAAACACTAGCCATTGAACCAGCGCCTTTTTACAATTCCTAGCGTTTTCTGTAAAACGCTAGGGATCCTCTAGCCCCTTTTTATAATTCCTAGCGTTTTTCGTAAAAACGCCAGGGATCTGTAGCGCCTCTTTACAATTCCTAGCGTCAGAAACGCCAGGATCCTCTAGCGCCTTTTTACAATTCCTAGCGTTTTCTTTAAAACGCTAGGGATCCTCTAGTGCATTTTGTCCATACCTAGCGTTTTCTACAAAACGCTAGGGATCCTCTAGTGCATTTTGTCCATAGCTAGCGTTTTTCTTTAAAACGCTAGGTATTGAATGATTTTTTTAATTTCATTTCTAGCGTTTTCTTTATAAAACGCTACCTATTGATTGAATTTTTTTAAATATTTTTTTATTTTTGTTTATTCTCCATTTTAATTACAACCTATAAATTCATTCCTTCCAACAAAATTCATCAAATATCATTCCAATCCAATATCATTCCAACAAAATTGATCAACAAAATTCATCAAATATTCCAATCCAATATCATTCTAAGAAGTACTTACAACATAATATATATCCAAATCATATATACAACATATATAATAACTAACTAACATTATGAAACTCAAAACTTGCTACAAAAAGCTAGAAACAAAACGACACCACTCCCCCCCTTACTGTTGTAAGTTGTTCATCAGAGTAATGCTGGATCTTATTACAGCTGGGAAAATACTGAAAAATAAATTGAAATAAAATTAGAATTATATAAAATGGTTATTAAATATGAGTAAGTATTATAATATCAATATAAAAAAGAAATCTAAGTAGTTACCTTGATTGGGATTACTACTCTGTCGTGAGTGATAATCTCTCTCATATACTTCATAGTGTAGTACCCACAATCATTATTATTTGGTTGTTTAAGACACTACAAAGCAAAAGATTAGTTAATTAATTGTCACATTTTTATGACCAAAAATTCAATTAAAATTATAAGAATATTGATAAAAAACTTACAGTTATGGGTATCCATTTTGTTTTACTCGTAGAGTATCCCCAGTATTGTCTCAAAACACTGTAACGTCATACATATATATAACTAAGTTAAACAAAATACATATATTAAATTATACAAAATGAGAGGGTTACACATACACACCTGTCAACTATCTGCACGAAGTCTCACGTGAGACTTTGTAATGGCCTGAAGTGAATCCGGATAGTAGATGACATTTCTCTTAGGGTTTATTGCAAAGAGTACCCAATGTTGCTGCAAGTAAATGAATCACGAATGAGTACACATTTACACTATAATACAATCCTCAAAATAAATAACCAAGTGATTGAAGACTAAATTTCTCACCTTATATTGAGTGGTGCCAAAAATAAAGATTCGTGATCAAAATCTTTGGACATCCCCAGGCGTGAAAGGATATAACTTTCAATTTGACTCTTCCTAACCATAATATCATCTGGTTTACCTTGATCCCACACAACGATACACTCTGGGCACAAGAACAAAAACTTTTGTGTCCGTTGCGAAGGGACCAGAAACTCATTGTACAAAAACCTATAAATAATATATATACAACTTTCAGATCCTCATATATACTCTAATATATACAACTATTGTGTACAAATAATTTAATACATACCTCATATATACTCTAATAACAACCACAGTGGCCCATTCCATGTCATATACAGCTTTCAGATCCTCAACATTGAGAATCATATCCTGTTCCACTCCCACAATTTGATCGGTCGGTAAGATAATAATGTCATCAGGCTTCATTTTTTGAGTGACGTGGACCTTTACATAAGTGATGAACTTCTCGAATTCATCATTGGGAGATTTAACAACATGTTCGACTGGGTGTATTTCATTTCGTTTAATAGAAGGAGATGGTCAGGACAGTTTGGTATTGTCGGTGGAAGGAGACGGTCGGGACACTTGGGGTACCTGTATATATTAAAAAAATGATTAATTAGTTAGTTAGCACACATTATATATAACAATGAGTCATTAACTTATTAACAAAAATATTGTCACTTACAACGACAAGTTGTGCAGGCCATGCCACAAAAGTACTAAGTGCTTGATCCACAGTAAATATATCCGCACTAACAATTGGAAGTCAATGGTGCGAGCCCTTCAATGGAATAGTCTACTCTAACTCTCAAATGGTTTTCGGGCATGGGTAAATTGTGCATTGTGGCACTCAATTGGTTACATAACATGCCCATCGCAACCTTTCGATGTGGGTTTGCAATATATAGCTCACATTCACAGATTATCCTAAATCAATTATAAAGAAAAATAAATATACATGATAGTTTGATGAAATACATATGTACAAAAAAGCAGTCGAGTAATAATAAATACGTGTTGAAGGGATGGTGCGGCTATCTCGTGCGCTAACTTGGGCGGTGAGGTGCGGCGGGTGATATAGGTACACAGCAGAGGGTGGTGCGAAGGGGATGGTGCAAAGAATGGATTGTGCACCAATGGATTGTGCCAAGAGTCGCTTATACATCTGTCTCTCTTCCATTAATACAAAGAACATTCTTGGATATTTGGTCATACTTGTGCGCCATCACTTTACATTGCCGCGCACCACTGCTATGGCTCTTTGGCCCAAACACGGTGGTAGGAGGAATGCCATATCCATAACCTCTTATACGACGACCCTTATACTCTTCCCTTCCCAAGGCACGAGCAAGGATATATTGTTCACGTAACAATGCATTAACTCTCCTTGTGATACAGATTGTGATATGCTTTCTTTGATGCACAAACATAAGTTTATAATGAGACACAAATTCCAACTTGCTAGGAATCATAAAATTAAAATTACAATACTTGAATTTTGGAATACTTACAATTTTGTCCTTGACCTCCTTAGTTTTGGGATCCACAATGTCACCATCTTTGTTCGCTCGGGCCTCTAACCACACAGTACACCAATCAAGGGATTCTTGAGTTGGATCTTTCCCCTCTTGCAGTAACTATTTAAGTTTAATAATTGTTAATCAACTGTAAATTAAAAGATTCATTAAATCATAATAAATTAAACTAATTGTGTGTTACCAATCTTTCTTCGAGAATTTGATATCCACTAGAACCTCCTCTATAAGGGTACTCGGGATTAGAAGCTCTTTCTTTATTCGCTTTGCTCTTTTTCTATTTAAAAAGATAAGTATACATTAATGAATGATATCTAGTTGCTCATGGGTTTTGGCCTAGTCCCCCCATGTCTCTTGTATATTTTCCACTTTTTATTAATAAATTGTAGGGGGAGTACTCTTTCCTTCTTGATGGTTTTTCCCTAAGGAGGGTTTTCCATCAGAAGGTTTTAACGAGGCTCCATAAACCCTTCTTTTGCAAAAAAAAAAAAATATATAACTTAAATAATTAATATACTAACCAAGAAATCCGGATCTGTAGTGCGTATATGTACAAATTTGCTCCAATCCTCCTTAGTTATAATTCCGGAATACAATCTTTGGAGGCTCTCTGCCCGATGGTCCCATCGGGAAGTTTTGAATACTTTTTCCTACATCGTTCTATAAGCCCGATGCAACCTTCCAGCTTCCTTGAGTATCCAATCTTTTCGGGTATCATCCACATCAAAGTGTTTCTACTTATACATAAAAATGGATTAAATAAATATAACTAAAAAATCACTAAATAAGATTATTAAAGAGGTCTAAAATTATATACGTATTAAGGCAAAGAAATCATCTTTCATTTCACAGAAAAACTCTATTATCTTTCTCATTCCAACTTTTAATCGAAATTGGAAACATTTGTTTCACCTTAGTACCAATAAAACTAATCAAATTTGTGCCGTTCTCTCCAATAGGCAAACCTTTAACACTCCATCCGACTGCATTAAATCATTAAATAATTAGATAACTTTGAAAGGTAGAGAACAACATTAATAATTAGTAACTTATCGAATATTTCTCGTGTCCTTTACTTATCCGATGGACGATATTCTTTTTCTTTGTCATTCCACGGGAGTGAACTTCTTTGTGTTTCTATGACCACCCCCATCACCACCCTCATGACTACTCTCATGATCACTAAGTGATGCCGATGTCGACTTGCAATGGCCCAAATGAAATAGATCGAGGGAGTTTTAGCTTTCTAATTGTTTAGAACCAACAAACACTTAACAAAATATAGAACAAGCATACGCCTCACCTATAAATACATATATAAATGTAAACGAAATATTGGAAGTTACTAGTAGCTATATAAATGTTATGAAAAACAATGCTTGCTAGCTAAGGCAATTGCAAATGAAGCAACTTACGTGGTCCCTATACCAATCAAAAGGAATGAACATAAGGTTCATAAGGTTCATGAAATTCAACGATGTTTAATAGGCAAAGCAAAATCATAAGGTTCATGAAATTCATAAGTGAGAAATGACTTTTAGCCAAACTATGCATCCTAAGCAAAGCTAAACTTACTTTCTCAACGATCAACACCAATAAACATAGTAGAAGATAGCACCAAATTGTTCAACTTTATACAAAATCATCATGCAGTGATTAGTCCACAAGATATATCACAAGAAAGAACATAAAAAACATTTATGCCTCACATTCTTCCTAATTCCATTGCTTTTATGCATAAGATTATTTAGTTATTTTTTATTCTTAAGAATGGCTCTCTCAAAAAATAAAGGTTTTAGGTATAACTAAGCCACTGCATGTACAGCAAGGACTTCAACTAAAAGGATGTGCTAAAACCAAACTTATAGAAAAAGAGGACCTGCGTGCAAACTATTGGTTATGCATGCCACAAATGCCCCAATAACTTATTAAATCATAACAACATATAGAAGGAATGAATAATAAACATCAACAACCAAAGAAGTTCATTCATATTAAAGCATGGGTAGTTCCAAGTTTCATAGACTCAATCAAATAGTCATTGTAGTGAGAGAGGTGGAGAGTGAGTGCATAAATACCTTTTGAAAGAGAGAGAGAGTGCAGAAAAAGGAGACAAATGGGAGGGAGCTGCGTGGTAAGATAGCACCAAGGAGAGAGAGGGAGAGCTGGTACGTTTGGGGTTTCTGGGTTTTCGGTTTCCTGGGTCGACGTCGCGCGTTTCTGGGTTTCTGGGTGATGAACGAAGAGGGTTTATGGGTTGTTCGCAAGGGATGAACGAAGAGGTGGAGGTTTCTGGGTTGTTCGCAATGGATGAACGAAGAGGGTTTCTGGGTTGTTCGCAAGGGATGAACGAAGAGGTGGAGGTTTCTGGGTTTTCGCAAGGGAGGAGTTTGGTAGATGAAGAGACGTACTTGACGAGAGTTGTTGTGCCAAGGGCAAACATTCCCTGTTTTGAATGATAACAAATTACAAGTTACTAATAATTTACTTGAGGTAAAGCGCAGGAAAAATATAAGAGCGCAGGGCGATGAACAAGAGAGCCGGAAGCTAACTCAAATTTGTAGAAGCTCGGACGAAAAAAGTCTCAAGCATTGAAGACTTATATCGCTGCGTAGGACTCATGTAAGATCGTATTACCCAAGTCTTTATGACTTTTGTAGTTGAGAGATGATCTTTTAAAATAGAACTGTTGTGTTAAAAATCTTCTATGTTAAAGAAAAGTTTTGAATCATGATTTGTTGTTTTTTTATAAAGAAACTTGATTCATAGCTTAATGTTTTAAAAGAATTTGTTTTTGAAGTAAAGAATGATTCTTGATTTGGTAAATTAAGCTAGAAATCGATTTCCACTTATTTCTAAAGCCAAAAATCGATTTCCTCTTGCTTTTTAAAGTCAAGAATCGATTTCCTCTTCCTTGGAAGCAAGAAATCGATTTGCCACTTCTTAATTGGTTTTGAAAGAGTTTGTTTTGGAAAGAAAGTAATCGATTGATGACTTTGTGTATTTGAAGAGCCAAATCGATTTCCCTCTTGCTTTTCAAGCTAGAAATCGATTTCCCCCTTGTTTAAAGGCTAGAAATCGATTTCCCTTGTAAGTCTAAATCCAACAATCGATTCATAGCTTGCTTGTTTTTAAAAGAACTTGTTTTGGAAAGAAAACAATCGATTGATGACCTTGTGTTATTAAAGAAGCAAATCGATTATTGACTCCTTTTCTAGAGCTAGAAATCGATTTGGGGCTTCCTCCTTAAAGAGGAAAATCGATTTCTTGCTCGCTTCTTTTAAGAAAACAATCGATTTGTTACTTATGTTTTATACGCAATCAATCGATTTCTCACTTATAACAAATGATGTTAAGATTTGTTTCAACGGTCATATTTTTTCAATCCCTATAAATAGGACATAGGGTTTTCACGATAAAAAGACACAACCCACATATCAAAAAGAAAAGAAAAGAACGAGAACTCTCACAAGTAACATTCATCTTTTTACGTTCTTCATCTAGGGTTTCAAATCTCTCATCTCTCTCAACTACATATTGTTATATTGCTTGAGTGATTGGATCCTAGTTTATACTTGTAATCTTTTATACTTATTGGTTGTTGTGAAATCTCGGGAAGCTTTCTTGGGTAGTTCAATCGGGAGATTGAATTGTAGCGAAAATCCTTAGCGGGGAGCTTGGGTTCTCAATTTGGGGAAAATTGAGATTGGTGTGGTAGCTATAGGGAAGTTGCTTGCTTGTAAGACATTGAAGAAGTATCTTCTCATATAGTGGTGATTACCAAAGTCCAAAGGTTGCAAAGCGGGAGGCCGAGGAGTAGGGCTTTTATCCGAACCTCGCTAAAATCACTGGTGTACTTCTTTCCCCTTATCTTTACTTTGCATTTTCTTTATAATTGTTAATCTGTCATTGTAGTTGATATTATCACGCTTAAACTTCAATATCACCGGAATTGTTTACGCCATTGTTATAGCTTGCTTAGGTGTTGCATATAGTTTAAATCTTATTTTCCGCATGTGATTTTAACTTGCATCGTTAATATTTCGAAAAATAAAAAGATTTCATTTTTAAAATATAACCTTATTCACCCCCTCTAAGGTTATCATATAGTCCAACAATTGGTATCAAAGCAGAAAGCGCATATAGAGCTTAACATCTCGCATTTTTACGATCATGGGGTCTTTTATTAAAGAGGAATGTCTTTTAATAGGCCACCTTTATTTGATGGAACTAACTACGACTCTTGGAGTAGTCGAATGAAATGTCATGTGCAAAGCTATAGATTTTACAATCGTGGAGGATTATTGTTGATGGACCGCTCACTCCAATGAGGATCAAAATTACAAAACCGGTGATCTTGATGTTGGTGATTCCACAAAAACTCAAGCAACCGGTAAAAAAAGGAAGAAGTACTGTTGAAGACATCTATACCATTGACTTGAGTGAATTGAGAAAGTCCGAACTTGACAAAATCTCCTTGAATGCCAAAGCAATGAACATTCTACATCTTGCGCTATGTGAAGAAGAATATGGTAGGGTAAAAGGTTGTCGATTGCTAAGGAAACTGGGATTGTCTAGAAGCTACTCATGTAGGTACAAGCCAAGTAAAAGATACAAAAATCCGAGTTCTTACTTACGAGTATGAAGCTTTCAAGATGAAGGAAGGTGAAAGCTATTCTTTGCCATGCACCGGAGGCTGAATTTAATTGTTAACAACTTGAGAGCACTTGGTAAAAAGTATTCTACAAAAGACTTGAATGGAAAGATACTTGCGTCATTGGATGGTGAATTTTTCCTAAGACATGTGCTATCACCGAAGCTAAGGATATTGGTACTCTTCCATGAAGATTTAATTGGGTCTCTTCTAGCATTTGAAGTGGTGTTGGGTGCTAAGAAAACCCAAGAAAAAGAAGTGGTAAAAGAAAAGAGGTCTCTTGCTCTTGCGGTGGAAAGTCTTCCAAATCGGGAAAGAAAGTGGTTGAATCGATGATGAATCGATGAAGAAGACATGGTTATGCTTGCTAAAAATTCAAAAAATTCATGAAGTTCAACAAGTTTAGGAAAGGTGATTTTTCAAAGAAATCAAGGGTATAACAAAGGTGATAGTCATGAGAAAGGAGACGACCAACCAAGATGTTTTGAATGCAACAAACCGGGTCATCTCAAGGTTAATTGTCCAAAACTTAAGAACAAATACCCAAAGAAGAAAGCAATGAAGGCTACATGGGATGACACAGGCGAGGGTGAAAGCAGGAAGAAGAAGAGGAAGTTGCTAACGTTGTTGGTCTTTGTGATTACTCTCCGATGATACATGGGACAATCTCAAAGAAGTGACAGTGATGGCGATGATGAAGTGATTGCTTCAAAGCTTGCGTGTCTCATGGCGAGTGACTCAACTAAGGTAACAAATTTTAATCCTTCTTTTTCGATTTCGATGATTCTTGTGATGATGATAGTAGTTGTCAAAATGTGAGTGAGGCTTTTGAGGCTCTTTATATTGAACATGAAAAACTTTTGATAAAAACTATGAATTTGAAAAAGAGCAACAAAAGCATGTCTACTCAAATCGAGACGCTTGAGAATGAGATAGCTAGATTGAAAAAGGAGCTACAAAATGCCAAACCTTTCAACCTTGAATTTCTAGAGCTTAAACAAATTTTTGAAAAATCAAGATCGAAAATGAAAATTTAAAAGATTCTTTAAAAAGGTTTGAGGTTGGTGAAAATACCTTGACCAAGTTACTTCACTCTCAACATGAATATGTTGATAGGAGAGGTATTGGTTATAAAGGTGAGTCCAGCTCCCCAAATTTAAAAAGGGATATGGTATTTGTAGTCGCTTCTTCAAGTAAGACACGTAGTTCATTCTCTTGCACTTATTGTCAAAAAGGAAATCATGATTCTCTTAGATGTCCTATTCGCAAACTATGTGAGCTTGGCAATCTTATACGCTTGCAAGAAACCAAGGTGGATTGTGAAAACAACCCCTCGAGAACTAACCTCCATGGACCCAACCAAATTTGGGTACCTCGCACTAGTGTTTGATTTTTCCTTTGTAGGTGCGTAGACTATCCAAAAGGGGAAATGTATGGATGGTTGTGAGTGGGTGCTCAAGGCATATGGTTGGTGATGCTTCACTATTCTTGAAGTTAAGCAACAAGGCTAGTGGATCTGTGAAGTTTGCCAATAATGAAACCTTTCGTGTAATAGGTAAAGGTTGTGTGGGTAAGGAAAACACAATCAAAATTAGAAATGCTTTATTAGTTGATGGTGTTAAATTTAATTTACTAAGTGTAAGTCAACTATGTGATAATGACTTTGATGTTTATTTCTCAAAAGATAAATGTCTTATTGTGCATGAAGCTTCTAACTTTCACATTGTCGGTTTTCGTGAAAACAATGTTTATTATGTTGATTTTGACACTGTTGGTGATGATATTGTATGCATGCCTTCTTTACTTGATGATGTGGATGTGTGGCATAGACGCTTAGGACATGCTAGTATGGAACTTCTATCTAAATTATGTGCAAATGAACATGTTAGAGGTTTACCCAAACTTAAGTATGAAAAGGTCAATTATGTGATGCATGTCAATTGGGTAAAATGCATAAAACTTCTTTCAAATCAAAACTCGTTATTTCTACCAAAAATGTGCTTGAATTGTTGCATCTTGATTTATTTGGTGAAATTGATGTTGTAAGTCTAGGAGGAGCCAAGTATGTGTTTGTAATTGTTGATGATTATTCTAGATACACTTGGACTATTTTACTTGCTAATAAAAGTGATGCTTTCAACAAGTTTGCTAAGTTGTGCGAGAAAGTTCTGAGAATGAGAAAAACTTAGCTATCAAGGAAATTAGAAGCGATCATGGAGGAGAATTGAAAACTCATCATTCAAAACTTGGTATGAGAGATTAAGCAAACATTTAATTGCAAATGGTTTCAAGAAGGGTAAGATTGATTCTACCTTATTCCTTAAAACCAAAGGCAAACATCTCATTGTAGTTCAAATTTATGTTGATGATATTATATTTGGATCTACTAATGATGAATTGTGCAAGGAGTTTTTCGACATGATGACTAGTGAGTTTGAAATGAGCATGATGGGGAGTTAAACTTCTTTTTGGGACTTCAAGTGAAACAAATGAAAGATGGAATATTCATCGGTCAAAATAAGTTCTCAAAGGAGTTACTAAAGAAATTTGGCATGAGTGATGCAAAGGAAATTGGCACTCCAATGGCGACTACGACCAAATTGGACAAGGATGAACAAAGGTAAACCGTAAATGAAACAATGTATCGAGGTATGATCGGTAGTCTTTTATATTTAACCGCTTCCCCGACACGATATTATGTTTCTTTGTGTGCTGTGTGCTCGATTTCAAGCATGTCCAAAAGAATCACATTTAAAAGTCAGAAACGGATTCTTAGATATGTGAAGGGAACCACGGAGTTTGGATTGTGGTACCCAAATCGAGTCACTTTGATTTGGTCGGATTTTCGACGATCTTTGATTTTTCTTTGGTTGTACCTTAGATAGAAAAAGTACTAGTGGAACTGTCATTTCTTAGGACCTTGTTTGACTTCTGGTCTAGTAAAAAGCATAATGATGTTGCTTTGTCCACCGCTGGAAGCCGAATATGTGGCGGTTGGAAATTGCGTTGCACAAGTTTTGTGGATGAAAACAGACTTTGGAGGATTTTGGTTTGTCATATGAGAATGTACATTCTTTGTGATAATACTAGTGCCATTAATATTGCTAAGAACCCCATCCAACACTCTAGAACTAAGCATATAGAAATTAGACATCATTTTATTAGAGATCATGTTTCTAGGGGAGCATAGAATTAAAATTTGTAGGCACTGATGACCAACTAGCGGACATCTTCACAAAACCTTTATTTGAAGCTCAATTTTGTAAAATCAAGAAGAGAGCTAGGTATGCTTGATTTTTCTAGTTTGTGATTATGTGCTATGTGGTCCCCTCCTTTTGATGACAACAAAGGGGAGAAATAATTGCTACATATGTTTATAATTGGTATCTGCTATGTAGGCCTATTTTTTTTGTATGATTCTTCTTTATGCTTATGCTTAGGGGGAGCGTATGCTAATGTTTCTTGTTTATCGCCTCCCTATGCATAAGGTAATTTGTTATCATCAAAAAGGGGGAGTTTGTTGTGCCAAGGGCAAACATTCCCTGTTTTGAATGATAACAAATTACAAGTTACTAATAATTTACTTGAGGTAAAGCGCAGGAAAAATATAAGAGCGCAGGGCGATGAACAAGAGAGCTTCGGAAGCTAACTCAAAGCTGTAGAAGCTCGGACGAAAAGCTGCTCAAGCATTGAAGACTTATATCGCTTTGCGTAGGACTCATGTAAGATCGTATTACCCAAGTCTTTATGACTTTTGTAGTTGAGAGATGATCTTTTAAAATAGAACTGTTGTGTTAAAAATCTTCTATGTTAAAGAAAAGTTTTGAATCATGATTTGTTGTTTTTTTATAAAGAAACTTGATTCATAGCTTAATGTTTTAAAAGAATTTGTTTTTGAAGTAAAGAATGATTCTTGATTTGGTAAATTAAGCTAGAAATCGATTTCCACTTATTTCTAAAGCCAAAAATCGATTTCCTCTTGCTTTTTAAAGTCAAGAATCGATTTCCCTCTTCCCTTGGAAGCAAGAAATCGATTTGCCACTTCTTAATTGGTTTTGAAAGAGTTTGTTTTGGAAAGAAAGTAATCGATTGATGACTTTGTGTATTTGAAGAGCCAAATCGATTTCCCTCTTGCTTTTCAAGCTAGAAATCGATTTCCCCCTTGTTTAAAGGCTAGAAATCGATTTCCCTTGTAAGTCTAAATCCAACAATCGATTCATAGCTTGCTTGTTTTTAAAAGAACTTGTTTTGGAAAGAAAACAATCGATTGATGACCTTGTGTTATTAAAGAAGCAAATCGATTATTGACTCCTTTTCTAGAGCTAGAAATCGATTTGGGGCTTCCTCCTTAAAGAGGAAAATCGATTTCTTGCTCGCTTCTTTTAAGAAAACAATCGATTTGTTACTTATGTTTTATACGCAATCAATCGATTTCTCACTTATAACAACTTGATGTTAAGATTTGTTTCAACGGTCATATTTTTTCAATCCCTATAAATAGGACATAGGGTTTTCACGATAAAAAGACACAACCCACATATCAAAAAGAAAAGAAAAGAACGAGAACTCTCACAGTAACATTCATCTTTTTACGTTCTTCATCTAGGGTTTCAAATCTCTCATCTCTCTCAACTACATATTGTTATATTGCTTGAGTGATTGGATCCTAGTTTATACTTGTAATCTTTTATACTTATTGGTTGTTGTGAAATCCTGGGAAGCTTTCTTGGGTAGTTCAATCGGGGAGATTGAATTGTAGCGAAAATCCTTAGCGGGGAGCTTGGGTTCTCAATTGGGGGAAAATTGATATTGGTGTGGTAGCTATAGGGAAGTTGCTTGCTTGTAAGACATTGAAGAAGTATCTTCTCATATAGTGGTGATTACCAAAGTCCAAAGGTTGCAAAGCCGGAGGCCGAGGAGTAGGGCTTTTATCCCGAACCTCGCTAAAATCACGGTGTACTTCTTTCCCTTATCTTTACTTTGCATTTTCTTTATAATTGTTAACTGTCATTGTAGTTGATATTATCACGCTTAAACTTCAATATCATCGGAATTGTTTACGCCATTGTTATAGCTTGCTTAGGTGTTGCATATAGTTTAAATCTTATTTTCCGCATGTGATTTTAACTTGCATCGTTAATATTTCGAAAAATAAAAAAGATTTCATTTTTAAAATATAACCTTATTCACCCCCCCTCTAAGGTTATCATATAGTCCAACAATGCCTAGCGCTTTCTAGCAAAAACGCTAGGGAAGCTGAAAAATTATAATTACAATTCCTAGCGTTTTCTGTAAAACGCTAGGGATCCTGTAGCGCCTCTTTACAATTCCTAGCGTTTTCTGTAAAACGCTAGGGAACCTCTAGCGCCTTTTTACAATTCCATGCGTTTTATGTAAAACGCTAGGGATCCTCTAGCACCTTTTTACAATTCCTAGCGTTTTCTGTAAAACGCTAGGGATCCTCTAGCGCCTATTTACAATACCTAGCGTTTCAGAAACGCTAGGGTTCCTCTAGTGCATTTTGTCCATAGCTAGCGCGTTTTTCTATAAAACGCTAGGTATTGAATGATTTTTAATTTCATTTCTAGCGTTTTCTCCTTAAAACGCTATGTATTAACTGATTTTTTTTAATTTCATTTGTAGCGTTTTTTTTAAAACGCTACCTATTGACTGATTTTTTTTTAAATATTTTTTTTATTTTTGTTTATTCTCCCTTTTAATTACAACCTATAAATTCATTCTCTTCCAACAAAATTCATCAAATATCATTCCAACAAAATTCAGCCAATATCATTACAATCCAATATAGATACACACATATGTACATTTCACCAAAAGACCATATTAAACTAACAAGTACTTACAACATAATTAATATATATCCAAATCATACAACATAATAACTAACTAACATTATGAAACTCAAAAGTAGCTACAAATTAAAGCTAGAAACATAACGGCACAACCTTCGTGACTACTGTCTTGACCACTCTCATGATCACTAAGTGATGTCATCTGACCTGCAATATAACGTAATCCATGTTATTGTTAAATTTACAAAAACAATATAATTATCTATTAATAAAAAATAACGAGATATCATTAAGTCTATATTACCTTTTCTTAGATAAAATTTTGTTTGCAATTCGCGCCTTGGTATTTTTTTTCCAACGAATAGTAATTCCATTATTATGATCTTTTCTAAAATATACAACATCCTCTATAGAAGTATTTTCCCCTATTATTGGTTCTGATGTTCTGAAGAAAGGGTCGTCCTCAACACCAACATCATCAGGGTGCTTCATCATCATCATTGTTATACACAAATTTTTTGTCATCAATAGAACAATAGACCAATTGATAATTAACTGGATCAGTGACATAAAACACTTGTTGAGCTTGCGATGCTAAAATAAAAGGTTCATCTTTATATCCTAACTTGTTGAAATTCACCCGCATGAACCCCGATTCATCAATCAGAAACCAAGATTATTGTCAACCCATTCACATTTGAACACGGGCTCTGAAACATATTGTAATCCAACTCCCATATGTGTTCAATGAAGCCAAAGTATGACATATTCGCATATATGGAATTTCTCTTTTTGCTTGGATGCATGCATAGAATGAGCTACAAGAGTCACCCCACTATTTTGCATTTTACTCGATCATCTTGTTCTTTTGTATAGAAAGTGCACTCGTTCATTAGATAGTGTTGTAAGAGAAGACATGTATATTTGGACCTTTTGCTAACCATCTCAATCTTTTTGAAATCAAAGTAGGATTGAAACACACTCACCATCAATGTGATGTTTTAGCCACACTATGAAACTCCTATTGTGTTCTTTTGCTAACCAAACTTGCTTCTTTCAGGGAATTGACTCTTAAGAATCTCCTTGTGTTTGGCAACATATGAATCAACCTCACTATCATTGTGAAGAACGTACAAGTGTGCTTGCTCTAGTTCTTTCCTTGATACCATCACTAATTTAGTTTCTGTCATCCCTTTATTAATCCTTCCTACATGACGAGACCTTGGCGTCCCACAGAATATTCAAGACTAGATAGATAGCCGTGCAAAACTCAATAGCCTCTTCAACTATGTAGCGCTCAACAATACAACCTCAGTCGTGATCGATTTTTCACATATCCTTTTAATATATTCATGTAACGCTCAAACGGATACATCCATCTCATGTAACATGGGCCACACAATTGTGTCTCTCTAACCAGATGAAGTATTAGATGAATCATTGTGTCTCAAGCTCACACAAAGTGACAGTAATTTCTCTTTGCAATGTTGGCAACTTTCCAGGGTCAATCACTCTACTACAAATCGCCTTAAAGAAGAAACAAAGTTTTGGTTAAGGTCTAACGCACTTTCTTAGGCAAAATGGATCGTATACCAATGGGTAGCAAATGCTCCATGAGAACATGACAATCGTGGGACTTTAGAGACTTTAACTTGAGGTCTTTAATCGATACAAGAGTCGCCACATTTGAAGAGTATCCTCTGGAACTTTAACTCCATGAAGAAACTCACAAAAGACGATCTTCTCCTTTCTAGATAGAGTATGAAGTGCAGAGGTAGATATGTACGTGTACCCTTCTTTCTTGGACCCAATTCAGGTCTCAAACCCATACTAACCAAATCCAACCTTGAGTTGATGGTATCTTTAGTCTTACCCGACATATTGAGTAAGGTACCAATGACACTTTCGAAGACATTCTTTTCAACATGCATCACATCAATGAAATGCCTTACATATAATGACTTCGGTATGGCAACTCAAAGAAAATCGACTTTTTCTTCCACCCCCATTTGGCAAGCTCTCCTGCAAAAGGCTTCCCAAATTTAATGTTCAAATCTTCCACCTTTTCAAATACTGTTCGCCGTCAAAAGCGGGGAACTCTACGTGTTTCTGTATTCCCATCAAATGCCTTTCTCCACAATCGATAAGTGATGAGTTGATGGCAAAAATCTACGATGACCAAGATAAATATTCTTCTTACCATGTTCCAACCACATCCAATCTGTGTTATCTTCACATATAGGGCATGCACACTGCCCTTTGTTACTGTACCCAGATAGATTGCCGTATGCAGGAAAGTCGTTAATTGTGCCAAAGATCATAGCCCTCGTGGTGAAACTTTCTTCTCTGAACCCATCATACACTCTACCCCGGTCTCCCACATTTGCTTCAAGTCTTCAATTAAAGGAGCCAAGTATACATCAATATCATTTCACGGTTGTTTGGGCCGAGAAATTAATAAAGAGACAAAGATCATATATTTGCGTTTCATGCAAAGCCACGTGATAAGTTATAAATCGCCAAAATCACGGGTCATGTATTGTGGGAGCTACTCGGATACCGTGCGGGTTAAATCCATCGCCAGACAATGCCAGCGTAGGTTTCGGGTCATCCCGAAATTAGGATACTCAATATTAATTTTTTCCATTGCGGAGAATCTGCCGGGTGTCGTAGCATACCATCTTTAATCCTTTCATCCTCATGCCATGTCAAGTGTTTTGCATCTTCTGAACTACGATACATGTGCCTAAATCGAGGAATTATAGGAAAATACCACAACACCTTTTCTAGAGCGGACTCTTTCTTCTTATATGCATGGTGCATTACATTTAGGACACGACTTTAACAACGCATGTTCATTCCGAAATAAAATGCAATCATTCGGACAAGCGTGTATCTTCTCATAGTTCAAGCCAATAGACCCCAACATTTGCTTTGCATCATACGTCCGAGAAGGAAGCACATTATCATTCGGCAACATTTCTTTCAGAAGTGCGAGTAAATCGGTAAAGCTCTTATCCGTCCATCCGCGGAGAGTTTTCAAGTTATACAACTTGATCACAACCAATAATTTTGTGAATTCAAGACAACCCGCATACAATGGTGTCTCTCGCATCGCTTATCAATTTCTTAAACATTTCGGGACAATCATTAAGATCCTCTTCAACCACCTTTGCCATCTCTTCAAATTCGTTCGCATCAAATGAATGTGTTCGGTGTCAACCGTGCATGGCGCATATCTCTTAGTAATATCATTCATATTTGAAGATTCACCTTTTTCTCACCGTGCATTATCCAACAAGTGTAACTTTGATCAATTCCATTCGCCTTTAAATGTCGTGGTCAACTCCTCTCAAAGAATCGATTTTACATAACAACAACTTAAACAATGACATTTCATACCACTAGAAGTCCCTAAACGTTCAACAGCACATCTCACAAAATAATCCACTCTAGCGGCATACTCCTTGGACAGACGATTGGCAGACATCCAATTTCTATCCATAATTTCCAAATATTTATAATAAAATCCTGAGTAGAGAACTTTAACATATGACCCATCAAGCAATTCGAATATAATGAAGAATCAATTCATATAAAAAAAACAAACAAAATTTCCTCTTTTAAATTTTTTTCAATTCCACTCCTTATTTTCCCAAGCTATATCTATCTCATATTCTATTTCTATTCTCTCGGTCCTTTGGTCAAGACAAAGGAACCATAGTCTAGTCTTCCAAATGATGAACTTAATTTATGTGTTACAAGAAGAGGCTAGTGGTAAAAAAAAAAAGAGTCTAGTGTGCACAAGTGACAAAACTAATATATTTCTAAACTAGAACCCACAATTAATATCTAACAAATTTCCTAATTGTAATTTACAAGAAAAAATTGCAACAAGAGACTATTGTAATTAGAGAAAGGAACGAAATAAAGGAACCCGAAACAGAGAAAGGAATAGAAAACTCACCGATGTTGTCTGAGTGAGAGACTGAGAAAGATGATGTTCACTGAGAGAGATGATTTTCATTGAGAGAGATGATGTTAATTTGCGTTAGGGTGTTAGGGTTTTGCGTTTCTGGGTGAGTGATTTTGCGTTTCTGGGTGAGTGTTCGCTGAGAGAGGGAAGTAGCTCAATGGGAAACGAAAAAAAATTATTTAACCATACCTAGCGTTTTCTAAAAAACGCTAGGGATTTATCTAGCGTGTTTTCTAAATACCTAGCGTTTTGAATAAAAGCGCTAGGGATCTGTCTAGAGTGTTTACTAAATACCTAGCGCTTTATAAAAAATGCTAGGATCTATCTAACGTGTTTTCTAATTGGCTAGCGTTTTGAATAAAAGCGCTAGGGATCTGTCTAGCGTGTTTTCTAAATACCTAGCGCTTTCTAAAAAACGCTAGGGATCTATCTAGCGTGTTTTCTAATTGCCTAGCGTTTTGAATAAAAGCGCTAGGGATCTGTCTTGCGTGTTTTCTAATTGGCTAGCGTTTTGAGTAAAAGCGCTAGGGATCTGTCTAGCGTGTTACCTAATGGGTAGTGTTTTACTTTAAAACGCTACTAATGGTGTAGCGTGTTATTAAAATGGGCAGCGTTTTTTTATAAACGCTACTAAAGGTGGCGATCTCTTTATACAATTATGGCGTAGTGTTTAACAAACCATGCTTAAACCTAGACATTCTAAAGTATAGTCTATAGGATGAAACTGTGGGTACTTCATATACATGGGTGAACTTATTTAAGAGCTTAGACATAAAATTTGTAATGACACCCTGACGTGAGTGACTGAAACACACACTTCACATGCTAGAACATCCAATGCTATAGCATCCGGCATTGCATTGTTCTTTTTTAAAGGATTTACACTGTGACAGGCATTTCAATTATCTTTTTACCTTTAAACCCCACAACATCTTTACTTGCTTACTTACATTTCTGCCATTTACCATATTTTTTAACAACTTGCTATTGCTACTTGGTTTCCCTCACTATTTTACTGATATTTTAAACTCTACAATTAATGTCAATCCGTTTGAGTATGATCCTTACTTTTCAGTTTTCACTATATTAATTGTGATTGTGTATACTTGAACATCACCTTTTAGTATAACAAATTGTTGGCGTCGTTGTCGGGGATTGCATTTAATTTTTATTGTTTAAGTAAAAGTAGAGTAGTGATCATTTTAACTCGGTGTTTTATTCTCTGATGTTACAACATTAGATGCTATACCATATGCACATGATCAACTCACGATAATTTCAGTTTGATCCCGAAATAGAAAGGAGATTTAGGAGGTTGCGAAGACTTCAACATCAACAAAGACTTAACATTCTTGGAAGCGGTACTATGGCTTCTGAGCATAATAGTGGGAGAGTATATGGTAGAGGTGATGGAAGAGGTGGAATAGTACTTATAATATATTTTTCAGGCTATCTGAGTGATCATGATGATGATTACAGACATCAAATCTCAAATCAGACTCCCATGGGTATGACAAATGATAGAGATAGAGCTATGAAGGAGTATGAAGTCTTTGGCTCATTTTATATTGGGTTGGAACCACAAACCAGAATCATGTTTGATGCCTCATCAGAGGGAGTGATGTTGAATTCATCTTACAATGAAGCTGTGAGCTTATAGACAACATTGCAACCAACAGCTACCAATGGCCAACAGAAAGGGTAAGTGCTCAAAAGAAAATAGCTGGGGTGCATGAAGTCAGTGAGGTATCTACTTTATAAGCTCAAGTTTCCTCCCTCACCAACATGATCAAGAATATCATCAAAACCAATGCTACAACATCCAACGCTGTAGCATCATCAAAAGCCGCCATAGCTTCCATTGAACAAGCCCCCCAAAAATAACTAGTTGTGTATACTATAGAGGAGGACACTATAGAGGAGGACACTTGTACGAAGAATGTCCTAGCACCCCTATTTATGTTAACTATGTAGGGTACAACAAGAATAACAATCCTTACTCAAACGATTACATTCATGAATAGAAAAGACACCCAAATTTTAGTTGGGGAGGTAATGAAACTACAGTACTAAATGCTGCAACACCTTCCACTCTACCAGGATTCCCTTGTTAACAAGTTCAAAGACCACCTTCACTAGTAATAGACAACTCCATGGAAGCCCTATTGAAAGCATTTATGGGTAAGACAGAAGACTTTATGAGTGATACAAAAGCTTCAATTCAAACTCATAATGCCTCTATCAAGAACTTGGAGAATCAAGTTGGATAGATAACTATTTCTCTAACCCAAGGACCAAATGGATCACTACCTTCCACTACAGAAGCTTCAACTTCACAAACCTTTGGGAAGGAGCATGTCAAAGCCATTTCATTGAGGAGTGGGAAGGATTTGACAAGGCCTCAACTGCAGTAGGTGATGGTAAAGAAAAAAATGAAAAAAATGAAAAAGAGAAAAATACATCTAATGTTATAGCACCCAATGCTGGAACATCTATGCCATCAACTAAGTTTGTTCAAGAGTACCCTCCTCCTCATTTTCCTCAATGGTTGAAGAAGACTCATGAGGACAAAAAATTTCGTAAATTCTTAGATGTGCTAAAGCAACTCCACATCAATGTACCCTTAGTGGAAGCACTCCAACAAATGCCCAAATATGCAAAGTTCATAAAGGATGTGCTTGCAAAAAGAACAAGATTGGGGGAGTTTGAAACAGTAGTCATGACTGAAGAATGCAACATGATCATGCAAAACAAAATTCCTGGGAAACTAAAAGATCATGACAATTTCACAATACCATGTTCAATTGGTGAATTTTATACTGGTTGTGCATTATGCGATTTAGGTGCAAGTATTAACTTGATGCCTAAATCCATATTCACACAACTTGGTATTGAAAATGCCAGGACAACCAATGTGACCTTTCAGCTTGCAGATAGGTCTATAGCCTATCTTGAAGGGATCATAGAGGAAGTTTTGATTAAAGTTGACAAATTTGTGTTTCATATAGATTTTGTTATTTTTTGATTTTGATGCAAATAACAAGGTGTCAATTATTCTTGGGAGGCCATTCCTAGCTACTGGGAAAACTCTAATTAATGTGTAGAATGGAGAATTGACCATGAAGGTCAATGATCAAGAGATCAATTTCAATGTCGTGAATGCTCTTAAGTATCTTGGTGAGGGTACTAAAGAGTGTTCATTTGTTGTCTCTTTGGATCAAGTGGTACAGAGACACTTCCACAAGCAAAATGACCATCTAGTCAGAGCTCTTGCCAATGCATAAAAGGAAAAGCTTGTTGAAAAAGGGTCTATACAAGAAGAAATCACTGTGAAATAGGTTTGGCACGGAGGTATGATTCATTAGAGCTTGAAGACTCAAACATCAAGAGGAATTCTCATTCTATGAAAGTCCTCCTTCTCTTGAACTCAAAGAACTACTAAAGCATATGACATATGCTTTCTTAGGGGAAACTGATACACTTCTATTGATCATTGCTTCTGAACCAAGAATCAAGAGAATGATCTCATAACTATCCTAAAGAAGCATAAGAAGGCTATCGGATGGAAAATGTCAGATATCAAAGGGTTTAGCCCCACGCTCATGAAGGAGGTAATAAAGAAGGAAGTCATCAAATGGTTAGATGTTGGTATTGTTTACCTCGTCTCAAATAGTGCATGGATGAGCCCTGTTCAATGTGTACCAAAGAAGGGGGGTCTGACAGTAGTGGCTAATGAAAGGAATGAACTGATAGCAACCAGAACTATAACTGGGTGGAGGATATGCATGGACTACAAAAACTAAACAATGCCACCAAGAAAGACCAATTTTCATTGCCTTTGATAGATCAAATGTTGGATTGATTGGCTACTGAGCAATTCTATTTCTTTTTGAATGGATACTCTAGCTATAATCAAATTGCAATAGTTCCTGAGTATCAAAAGAAGACAACTTTTACATGTCTCTATGACACCTTTGCATTTAGAAGGATGCCATTTGGACTATGTATTACTCCAGCTACCTTCCAAATATGCATGATGACAATCTTTTCAGACTTCATGGAGAAATCTATAGAGGTCTTCATAGATGACTTGTTAGTATTTGGGAAGACATTTTAACTCTGTTTAGCAAATTTAGAAGAAATACTCACCAGATGTGAGGAAACCAACTTGGTACTGAATTGGGATAAATGTCATTTCATGGTCGAAGAAAGTATTGTGTTACGCCATATAATTTCCAAGAAGGGTTTAGAGGTAGCATGGCTAAGATTGAGGTAATTGAGAAGCTACCCCCTCCTACCAGTGTTAAAGGTGTCAGAAGTTTCTTTACGCATGTGATAACTCTTAATTATAAGAGTTATTTATACTTTAATGGCTTAAATTATTGTTTGTTTAAGAGTATTTATTTTAATTAGTTAATTAGAATTAGTGGTTTGTGGTTAGTTAAGGAAAAATTCTGGTTTAATCTTAATGGGCACTTTGGTGCTCTATTTTTGTGTGTTAATGTGTGTTTTAGTGTGGTGCAGTTTTCAGGTGTTATAGCACCAGTTCAGATTCCTACACTAGATGAGAGAGAAAGCGTGAAAAGGGGCTCTACGCTAATTTCAGCGCGCACCAATGTTGCGTCAGGCCGGGACCACCTATTTTGTGTGTATATTCCTTTTATGAAGGACAAATGTCCTTTTGGGCACACTAGAAGACAATGAATTATGCTTTTAGGGTTTCTATTGGTTTCCACAACCCTACCACTATTTAAGATAGCTGAATCTCTTCCTTTTGGGAGGCTGGTCTGAGGAGGGGAAAGCTAGACATAGCTTTCTTGCTACCATTTTCGATTTTCACCATGTTTATTCACTAAAAAGTAAATTCTGCACTGTCAGTGTTGGGAACAGTGTTGCAGTACTGCTGAAGCTGTCATTCTTGGAGCATAGTGCGAATTTGGGGCCGATTTCTGTTCTTTTGCTTTGGCATTTGGAGCTTAAACAGTATATTCCTCTATTCACTTCATCTCTTTTGTAATTTCAGTAGTATGGAACTAGATCTAGCATTTATGCTTTTCTTCATGTATTTGTTGCTCTCCATGAGTTAAACCTTTTGTGGTTGGAATGCTATTAACTATGTAATGAATTTCTAATGGTTTTAATGTGAAGTTGATGTTTAGTATCTTTAATCCTTGTTGCGACTGTGTAAACTTGCACATATTGTTTTCACACAACAGCATGCAGACTTCTATAGAAGGTTCTTCAAATATTTCTCAAAAATTTCAAAGTCATTGTGTCAACTGCTACAGCGTGACACTCCTTTTGAGTTTGATGAACTGTGTGGAAGCATTCCAGAAATTGAAAAAGGCACTGGTGACAGCACCAGTGATAGTAACCCCTATCTGGAGCAAGCCATTTGAGCTTATGTGTGATGCCAATGACTTTGCTGTTGGAGTTATCCTAGAGCATAGGTATGACAAGGTTTTTCATTCAATCTATTATGCTAGTAAAACACTAGTAGAAGCTCAATTAAACTACATTGTGGCTAAAAAAGAATTATTAGCAGTGGTATTTGCATTTGATAAATTCATATCATACTTGGTTGGCACCAAAGTTATTGTTTTCACATATCATTCTGCCATCAAGTATTTGATCTCTAAAAAGGATGGAAAACCAAGGCTGATAAGATGTGTTCTCCTCCAAGAATTTGATCTTGAAATACGTGATAAAAAGAGGGTGGTGAACCAAGTAGCTGATCACTTGTCTAGACTTGAAGGAGAAATTGCAGGTACAAAGAGTGGTGAAATAAAAGAATGTTTTCCTGATAAAAATTGTTAGCAGCCACTATGGCTGCAACTGATGTTGTAGCTTCCAATGCTAAAACACCATGGTTTGCTAACATAGTGAATTTCTTAGTCAGCGAGACTGGCCCACCTAACATGGCATATCAGAAAAGGAAGAGGTTTTTCTATTATGTAAAGCAGTACTTTGGGTGACCCCTTCTTATACAAATAATGCCTAGACCAATTGATGAGAACATGTGTTGCAAAGGAGGAACAGTTGTCAATGCTATAGCATTGTCATGTTGCTCCTTATGGAGGACACTTTGGTGGAGTTAGAACAACAACAAAGGTGTTGCAATCGGGATTTTTTGGTCTACACTATTCAAAGATGCTCATGAGCATGTGAAAAGGTGTGATACGTGCCAAAGGACTGGAAACATTTCAAACAAGCATGAGATGCCATTAACCAACATCTTAGAAATTGAACTCTTTGATGTTTAGGGAATGGATTTCATGGGATCATTTCCTCCATCTTATGGCAATATATATATATATCCTTGTGACTGTAGATTATGTCTCAAAATGGGTAGAAGCAGTGACTTTACCCAACAATGATGACACATCAGTGAGAAAATTCCTCCAAAAGAATATCTTCACTAGATCTGAGACCCCCAGAGCAATCATCAATGATGAGAGATCTCATTTCTGCAACAAGATGATTGAGACCCTTCTAGCTAAAAATGGGGTCAAGCACAGAATCGCCACTTCCTACCACCCTCAAACAAGTGGTCAAGCAGAGTTATCCTATAGTCAAATCAAAAGAGTTCTTGAGAAGATGGTGGGATCTGCTAGAAAACATTGGTCATTACAACTGGATGATGTACTGTGGCCTTATAGAACTGCCTACAAAACACCTTTAGGAATGTCACCTTATAGAATTGTATATGGCAAGGCTTGCCATCTGCATGTGCAAATGCAACATAAATCTTATTGGGCCATTAAAAATCTCAATTTCAATCATGAAAAGGCAGGTATATCTAGGGTTAGAGGTGTCAATTTGGCCCCAAGCCCAGCCCCATTGGCCGCCTATTAAGCCCCATAAAATTTCAGCCCACTATTAATGGGGCTTTTTTTATCCCCAGCCCACACTTTTAATTTTTTTAGTGGGTTAGGGCCAAGGCTTGTTGGATGGCCCCAATTTTTGTGGCTCATTCTTTTTCCACCCCCACTTTCATTCTTTCACCTCACCTCCCTCTTCACCCTCACTATCACCACCACCTCCTTCTCCCTCTCATCACCACAACCACCACCACCACCACCACCACTACCACCATCACCACCTCCCACTCACCACCACGACTCACCAACCTTATTTAATATTTTTTTTGTAAAAACTAAATACTAAATTCTTTATAGGACCGAAAACTTATTTAACTCAAAATGTTATTATTCATTTTTCTTGAAACCCAAAGGTCTGCTTTTTTTGTTTTTTCTTCTGTAAAAGAGTTTTTACAATTTTTTTACGGCACTCATCAACATAAAATGATTAAATTGATCAACTATATTTTTTTATGAAAAAACTCATGTACTCTGTTTTACGTAAACAAATTGTGCTATATTTTACTCAATAGTGTTGCTCAAAAATTTGAAGTGTTGATTTGGATGTTTTACATTAATTTTAAATTACAAATACTGTTGGGCAAAAATAATTATGACACTGGGCAAAAACTGCAATTTACATAAACTTATGGATCCAAGTTTTAATATTCGGAAACTGGATATGACTTATTAAGGGTGAAAACTATGTTTGACTACCATAGGGAAATTATATCCTTTCCCTACCTTAAAACGACCCGTTTGTGTTACTATTCTTTGCTTCTATGTCTCAAAAAGTAAAAAAAAATAAAATAAAATTAGGGACCGTGGGCTGGCCTAGGCCAAAGCCCACATAAGTCAATGGGTAATTTTTCAGTTTCGTTGCAAAAACAAAAAATTAAGGGCCTTAGGCTTAGAGTTGGCAAAATGGGTCGGGCCCGTCGGGCCGGGCTAACCCGAAAAATCACAGGGCTTGGGCCGGTCAAATTGAGCCCATTTTTATATCCGGCCTTTTTAGCCCAACCCATAAAAGCCCGAACCGGGCTAGCCCGTCCGGGCCACGGGTAGCCCGCGAGCCCGCAAGTTACAAATAATAGAGACAAAGATACGATAGAATACTCCTTAGGCTATTATACTGTTGCTGATATTTTTAAATGCTATTGTAGAAAGTAGAATTTTTTTAGGTGTTATTAGATTTTTGATGTTTTAAGCTTGATTATCCTTGTGGCCACACAAGCGCTACTGCCAAAGCATTTTCACAACTATTGCCAAAGTATTAGTGAACTTTCTGTACCTATCCAATTTTATCATATCCTTCTAACCTGTCACATTGCATGAGCATTTTCATATTGTTATTATTATATCAAAAGTCATGAATCATGATAAAGATAGCCAGCTTAATCTGCATATGCAAACTTTGAAGTAGAATAGGATTTATAAAATATGATCACATGGGTTTGATACTTAAAGTGTGGAAATACCATAACGTGACTAAAAATATCAGGCAAGAAAAATCATCAACTTGCTGACCATGAGAGATGCTACTGATCACATTAAACTTTCGGTTAAACTTCCTTCAATTGTTAGATGCTACTATTGGATTAAACTTTCTTTTTGACACACAAAGTGCATTGAGCTTTTTTCAACACAGTGACATTAAACTTAAATATATTTGTATTTAAAAAAAACTTATTTTAATTAATTTTTGCGTATAATGCGGGCTAGCTCGAAAAGCCCGTAGCCCGCAAAGGGCCAGGCTTGGGCCACAAATGTTGAGCCCGAATTTCACCCCGGGCTTTTTAGCCCAGTTCGTAAAAGCCCGAGCCCGATATGGGCCAGCCCGATGTGGGTCGGGTAGCCCATTTTGCCAGCTCTAGTTAGGCTGGACCTGGCCCACTGGGGCTTGAGGCCTATGTGGGCTTTTGAAATGTGGGCTTTTTGGCCCTAGGGGCCATGTGGGGTTGGGGCTGGGCTGACCCACGTGGGGCAAATTGACAGCTCTAGCTAGGGTGTTACAATTGAATGAACTTGGAGGAGATCAAACACTTTGCCTATGAAAGTGCTAAACTCTACAAGGCTAAAACTAATGCATGGTATGTGCAAGCTGTGCTACTGCACAGGGCCGAGACCCTAATAATTTTTTTGGGGCCCTCAAAAACAAAACACGTTATATATAACAGTGTTTCCGAATATGTATCAAAACTCAATGTGTTCTAGTGGTGAGAAGAAGAGTGTTACAGTTTTGTAACCTGTGGAGGCGAGTTCAACACCTAGCCACTCCATTTTCCCATTGTTTCTTTTTTTTTTTTGGGTTTGCTGCCTGTTTTTTTGTTAGCTGCATCTTTTTTTTTTGACTTGGGAATGCATCTCATGGTTTTTTATTTTACAGTTGCATTTTGTTATTTTTTACAATGATTTGACAAAATAATTAAATATATTATATTATATTGTTTTTGGAATGTATTCAACAAAAAATATATAGCTCTTAGCTAAAAAAACTTGAAAAAGTATTTGAAAATTAAGTCCATCAATTTAAAACCAAAATTATTTATATTTACATTTATTTTTAAAAATATATTCATTGATGATTTTGACTCCCACAATAAATTACGTAAAACTCAGTCGCTGAAGGGTAAAATTTGATAAAAGTAGGGGCCCAATTTTACGTATTGCACAGGGCCCCTCAATTGTTTGGGACGACCCTGAATTCCAGATTGAAATTATTCCCTGGCAAGTTGAAATCAAGGTGGTCAAACTCATTTAAATTGATAAAGATCTATCCCCATGATGTTGTGGACCTATTTGGTGAAGCAACAAATTAACACAACCTTGTCAATGAGCAAAATAGTCAAACAGTACTACGACGAACATGTGATGAGAGGTAAGTCGTCGATAAAAAGCTATCCGTAAGGCCAATTTTTATCGTAGTGTCTCGTGTGGTATAATAATTTTGTAAATTTTTTCTAAATTTGATTCATTTATAAGCTTATATAGCACAATAGAAGTTACACTCCTTTAGCACCAAATAAAAGATCTTTGTTAAAAATGTTTGTTGTCGATACGAGTGCTAAAACATATTCTTTCCAACTCATTGGTTTGGTAGGGTGAAATTTATGTGAGCTCGTGACTAAATCATGTAATTATCATTCTTTTTTGCACAACTCATTTCTAAATTAAAGAACTCACGTGAATTTCACTCAAATATACAAATAACATTGAATAAACATAAAAGTTGTGTTGGATAGAGTGTATGAAAGGTGTGTTACTTTTATTTATTTTTCCAACAAAATCAACTCTTAGTTTAGAAGAATACCAAATTAGTTTAAAACAATACTCTTACACTTTTTAATGTCATGCTTTCATAGGATAGAAAAATGAGCTTAAGCTTTATCAAAGATATTCGAAAATATCCTAACAATATCAATTCTAGTAGTAAGATAGCTTTTTTTACTCATATAATAGTAATATAGTTAGTTTTATCATAATAAGTTTCGCAAAAATAATAGTCTACACTTGTATTTATTTTTTTATTGTCATGTAAGCTCTCTCTCTCTCTCTCTATATATATATATATATATATATATATATATATATATATATTAAAATGACCACCGAAAGATAAGTTTTGGGAATGCTGCATTGCATAAGAGTTTTACTTGTATTCAATAAGACTGTGGTTCAATCCTAATTTAAAGTATTTAACTTTTTTGCATTAACCAACTATTTTTCCCAAAAGTAATGTGAAAAGTGGTTCGTTAAGAATTAGATCTTCATAGATTTATAATGTAGTAAGTGAAATAAAGTAATGGAACACACAAAATAATTGTGATCACATCAATAAAATACTTTATATATATATATATATATATATATATATATATATATATATATATATATATATATATATATATATATATATATATATATATATATAATGTGGCCATTACAAAAAAATTAGACTAGATCTACACAATGAAAGCCCCCACCATTTGAGAATGGTATATAATGCAACTTCGGGTATCTCGGGTATCCAAGAAATGCGAAGAAAAAGAAAAAAGCATTGAAAGCCTCAACCATTTGTGGATGGTATATAATGCAACTTCGGGTATCCAAGAAATGCGCAGAAAAAGAAATCCAAGAATAGATGTATGAGTTTGGAGAAAAAAAGCCATTTGTTGATGGTATATAATGCACAACTTCGGGCATCCAAGAAATGCGAAGAAAAAGAAATCCAAATCACAAAGATCCGAGAAATGAGAAATGCGAAGAAAAAGAAATCCCGAAGAAAAAGAAAAAAAGAACTTATGGTCCCGGCGGGGCTCGAACCCGCGACCTTCGGCTCATAAGACCAACGCTCTAACCAACTGAGCTACGGGACCAACTTATTCAAAATAACCATAAATATAAGATACATTTAAGGTTTATTTTGTTAAACAAATAAATTATATGTTTGTCTATCCATTCATATTCCAGAGTGTTTCAATCAACACTTGCTTATAAACTATTTTGAGTAATTCATTGTGAAATGATAACCATTTATGAACATATAAATATAAAAGAAAAAATGTGTTTGGGTATTTTAAGTTTATTTTAAACTTTGGGTTTGTCCTTTTAAGTTTCTTCTCGAATTTAGTCTTTTATGGATTAAAATATTATCATGATCTTTTTCAAATGTTTCATCTATTTCTCGCTAACATAAGCAGGTGGGCATGGTAGGTGGCTTGTACGCATGAAAATAAGTTAGTGGCTTAGAAATTGTGAGGCTTCAAGGCCTTTTAATTTAATTTTAAGTTTCGATTTAGTCCTTTAAAATTTACTTTTCTAAACTTAGTCTTTAAGTTTCAGTTTGACTCCATTAAAAAAAGACTGTGTGGCTGTTATAATACTGATTTGGCTATGTTCAGTACCTTGCTTCGGGATCAGATCGAATTCGAGATTGCAGTTGGTAAAATCGTTTTTGAGCTCATGATGTTCCGAGTTTGAGATCATCCCTTCCGAGCTTGAAATCGTCGGGAGGTTAGTACCTACAGACACTCCGATGCTAAAGTCAACAATCAGAAGTGGGGAGGAGGTACAAATGAGTGAAGCGTAGTTTATTTTCAAGGGTGATGCTTCATTTATAGAGCAGGGTCTGTCACTGAGCCATTGGATGGAGCAGGGTCGATCCTAGCCGTTGATCTCAACTTCGTCTCCGCATCTAAGGTTTAGGCTGAATCCATCGTTGGATTGGGCCTCTCTTTGAGTGGAATGGGTTTGGCCCAATCCAAAACAGGCTATATGATGTTGAGGTGACATCTACAAATAGATTTAAAATAAATAAATTATTTTTCTAATAAAAACCGAAGTTAAATTCAATTAGGTTTTTTCTCTTTTTACAATAATTGAAGTGTAAAAAGCACTTCACAAGTTTATTGAAAAAAAGAAGAAAACAATTCAAGGGGCTCAAACAAGTACATCATTTTGATTGTTTTAGTTTAGCAGACCGAGTTCGGTTCGATAATTATTTGTGCTAAAAACTTTCTGAGATTTTTGCTTTAGTCTCTTCCATTAGATTTTGAAATTACTTTATCAAATATTGTAAAAAAAGAAGATAAAGCTAAATAAATACGTAGGGTTTGCTTGATTGTACTCATTAAAAGCGGTTTTCGACTACTAAAAGTTTTTTAAAATAGGGAATAAAATAAAATTTTCTACTTCTAAAAGTTAACAAACTACAAAATTTGTTCCTTCTTATTTTTTTAAAAATAGATTTTTTTTGTTTTCAAATGCCGAATTACACAATATGAGTAAAGTGCTATAAGTAAAAAAAAAGTTAAAGAACCGAAAGTACTTGGATGAGATGGTAGGAGATTCTTCCAGCTTAATCAAGGTATTGGGTTCGAAATTCAGCCTTGAGAATGCAGCAGTGTTAAATCTCTTGAGGGAGTGATTTGCCACTCATTGTGGTCCTACCCGACTCAAGGGATTAGTGTCTGCAGTTGCGCGCAGAGCATACCCGATTTATAAAAATAAAATAAAAAGTAAAAGAATTTAACATCATTTATATATAATATAGTAAATATAGTAATACATGGAGTTCTAGTGAGTCGGCAGAAAGGGTTCAAATGATAGATTCTCAGAATTCGAGAACTGAGATACCTCCTAAAAAAGGGTTTAAGTGAGGAAATAGACTTTGAATATATTTCATTTGATATCAATTAAGAGGTCAATACAATGCTTATATATGCTAGTGCATACACACTATAAGGTGGTTACATCACCCACACAATATTAACAATGTCACCTAACAATGCCACCTAACGGCGTCAAAAAAAAAACAATGCCACCTAACAACTAATAAAGGAATATGTCTAAAAAGCCCTTCTAAAATATCCTAAAAGAATAATTATTTTATTGACCCCAATGATCGTATCATCAGACCAAAACAAGATTAGTTATATTGATTCAGATCTTGTGCTTCAAGATTTTCAAAGAACTAAAATCCCCTGCCTCCAGGTCCAGCATTCGTGCTCATGCTTTACTAGCTGTTATAGCTGACTTTTTCTTCTCCTATATACTCATAAGTATTCAAATAATTATTAATATATTAGATTCCCATAGATTGGGATCTATGTGGTCAAACACACAAGTAGTAACCTTCTCTTTAAAGAAGAAAATCATGGTCATGACAGCTTATATCACTGACAATTTGATTTTCTCTAAAGTTAATATATGCTAACTAATCTTTAGAACTTTAACACTAGTAATATGAACACTTAACATTTCAATAAAGTTGATTTTGGTAATTTAAAAAGTGTTTTTTGGATTATACAAAGTAATAAAATAAGGCTGATCCTATATTATGTATATTAATATAATCACTAAAATCTAAACCTCGGATCCATCAAAATCTGTGACCAATGAAAGGGGAAGCAGTAGTGGCCTAGTGGGTGGTTCCTTGGTTGAATGCTTAGTTCAATTTTTAATTAAGTAACAGTGATATTAAAATGTTATTTGTGGTGTTATATTCCTTTCATATAGTTCTTTTTTGTTTGTTTGAATAATGACAACTCAGTCAGTATATTGAAATTTTTTACCAATACTAAAAAAGTCTATGATCTAGATGATAATGCAGACCACCCTGGAGCAAAACTATGACTTTGGTGACCATTAACCTGAAAAATAAATAGTTGATTGACACCTTTTGCCAGACTAGCTTCTAATTCAAAAATAGCCAGGTTGAAACCATGCAAATCTCCTCTATTCATGTGTGAAAATTTCATGTAATTGGTAAATTTTTAGTCCTTGAAATCGGTGTTTGACAAACTGAACTAACCGCATGGCTTAATCAGTTAAATCATGAACTGATATCATCTATGGTTTGATTATTTCAGTGGTTCGATTACAGTTTCATCTTGGTTTGAGCAAACTAATTCGGAGGTCTCATTGATTCAATGTCCAATTCGGTTTTCAACACAGTGATTGAAGTTGTACATTAGAGACCGAAGTAACAAATAATTTTCAGAGACCAAGTTGACAATGATATATGTTCTCGTGAACAAGATGGGGGTAGTACAGTCCTAAAGGTGGTAACCTTGCTAAGGGAGACCTCCCAAGTATGAGGGAAAAAAATCCTTAATACAACAATAGTTCGTCGGGTAGCCGGATGACCACTACTTCTCGTATGAGCCAATAGTTGTTTGCCACATCCTCTTTGTTTGTTTTCTAGTCGGACATGCCTTGGTCTATGCAGGGTCCATACGACGGCACAGGATGTAACACCCCAATTTTCGTATGAGTAACTTTTTTATTTATGCGTAAATATGATAATAAGTCGTGTGATGTATTGTGCATCTTTTGCCTTGTAAATATTTTAGTTATTTTGTAATTGATTTTATATATTAATTTATGTGTATTTGAGATATTACTATTTTAGCTGATTAAATGGTTTTATAAAAAAATTTAGTGTTTGAGGTATTGTTTAATTAGAAAATAATATCTAAGTTAAGGAAGTGTTTCAATAATGGTTTTTTTATTAAAAATGGGCTTTTAAAAACGATTTGAATTTGATTTTTATTTGTTTGTTTTACTTGCATGCAACCCCATTTCTTTTGATGGATACACCCCCTGCCACACTTAATCTTTAGCCTTTAATTATAGTTGTCCATGATTAATGCTACCGTACACGATGTAAAATAAAAGAAAAGAAAGAGAACAATCATGTACAATGAATGCAGCTATTGGATTACTTTGACCTTTCAAATGTGTTTTTGTTAAGTTATTTAACAAGTGAAATATAAATGAATATAAGCTATCTTGAGATTTAGTATGTACAATGTAGTACACTAGTTGTACCTAGTCATCGACTTTATTTAGTTATGATAATAAACATGAATATCATTTACACAATAAGTACCTAGATATAAACTTAATCTATGGTTTTTAGTATTTTATATTTTCGTTTTCAAGCTATTTAAAGTGTAGTTTAGTTTAAATTCTCAATATTTCAATATATTGCTTTTAAATGATTTTAGCGACATACACATGATTATATATTTATCGATTAGTAATGATTATTTTGTTTATGGTCCTTTCCTTTTGACGTGCTGGTGATTATATATGGCTATTTATGGAGAAGAAGTAGAATTACTGTTGAGACCGAACAAAGCTTCCCAGGACATCAGCGTGCACAATCTAAGGGAAAAGACTATGTGTATAATTACTAAGCTTGGCAAAGGTGAGTGCTCCCTCGTTTGGGGTACCCGGTTACCCCGATTATGTTTATGTGCTATTTGTTATGTGTTGTGTGAGAACCATTGTAGGAGCAAGGGACGTAATGTATTTTAAGTCCTGCTATGTGTTCATTGTAGGAGCAATGAACAAAATAGCTTAAATGTGAATATGTTTATCTCTTGATGATATTTGTGACTATATGTAATTGTGATTGATGTGTTTGTGTCATGTGCAAATGTTAAGTTGTTTTCTCTCGATAGATGAAAGGTGTTTAATGAATGATTGGGTGGGATTCTTGAGATTTCCTGTGTTGTGTGTTCAGTCGATTTTCCCTGTTGAGGTGATGGTGTGATGCTCGGAGTGACTATGAGAGATAATAATAGGGTCTAGTTATCGATTATAGTCCTTACGAGACATAGTTACGACTAGAGATGATGAGTATAGGGTAAGTTATCCCTTAGTTGTTGATGAATACATTTGGTCCTAGTCTTTCTATTGAGGATATTTCAATAGAGGTCGTCGTCGTTGTTGATGTTGCTATTGTTGATGCTGTTATAATTCAAGTAGGTGATAAAATTGTTATTCTAGATAATATATCTATATAAGTTGTTGTAGAATTTGTTGTGGTTGTTGTTGCTGGTGTTGTTGTTGTCGTCATCGTTGTTATTGTTGTTCCCGTTGATGTTGTTGTTGTTGATGTTGTTGCTGGTGTTGTTGTTGTCGTCATTGTTGTTGCTACCTTTTTGTGGTTGTTGTTGTTAGTAGGGCGTTATCGGGCAAGATACCTCATTCGAACATGGTATCCCGGTCCTGCAGTTGTAGTTGTTGTTAGTAGGGCGTTATCGGGCAAGGTATCCCGTTCGGGCATGGTATCCCGGTCCTGCAGTTGTAGTTGTTGTTAGTAGGGCGTTATTGGACAAGGTATCCCGTTCGGGCATGGTATCCCGGTCTTGCAGTTGTAGTTGTTGTTAGTAGGGCGTTATCGGGCAAGGTATCCCGTTCGGGCAAGGTATCCCGTTCGGGCATGGTATCCCGGTCCTACGCTTGTCATTGTTATTAGTAGGGCATTATCGGGCAAGGTATCCCGTTCGAGCATGGTGTCTCAGTCCTGCTGTTGTCGTTGCCGTTGTTAGTAGTGTGTATCAGACAAGATACCTCATTCGGGCATGGTATCCCAATCTGGTTGTTGTTGCTGCTATTGTTGTTGTTGTTGTTGTTGTTGTTGTTGTTGTTGTTGCTGCTGTTGGTTGTATCCTGTTTGGTCTGCTGTTCTTTTTGTTGTTGTTGTTGTTGTTGTTGTTGTTGGTTGTATCCTGTTTGGCCTGATGAGGATTGGGTAATCATCCTCTGATTTAGGAAAGTGTGATTGACTTCGGTTTGTACTCGTGTTCGTATGGATTGGAGTGAGTTGTCAGTGGTAGAATTTGATGTGTTTACTTGTTGTGCTAATTGCCTAGTTGTTATTCGTTGATTGTGCATGCTGTTTGAATACTTCTAGTTGCATGAGTGCTTGTTAGGTGTTGGGTGTGTGTGTGTGTGTTGGGAACACTCACTGATATTTTTATCTCATTATTTCCATTTCTTGTTTTTTTTACAGTGAACCAGCAAGAAGCATTCAAGATAGATTATTGTATTAAATTTGTAATGAAGTAATTGATGCGGAATTTATAAACGAAGTTATGATGATGTGAAGTTATTTTGTATCGAGAGATAACTAGTATTATTATATTTATAATGAAATAGAAATTAAAGTCATCACACTGTTAGTTTCGTACTGTTGATGTTTTAAAGTCAATGATAATAAATATTTAGACGAAATGATATTTTATAAAAGGTACAGATATATGATTTTAGAATGAATAAATTATGATTTTATGAATAAATGATTTTTCTTATTTGAATATTAACACAAAGGGTTTACAAAAGAAAGTAGAGTTTATTTTTCCTCAAATTGTTCCGCAACTACGTTTTTGATATAAAATAAGTTATAGAAAAATAGGGTGTTATATGCGGTACGACATGTGTTGCTCGGGCTGTCCATTGCGCTCAGTGGCGGATCTTTTAAGGAGCCGGGGGGAGCCACGGTACCCCCGGCTCCCATTAAGTTAGTATATACACAAATATATTTTATACTCAAAGTTAGAATATATAGAACCGAATGAACACTAAGCAACAGAGGTATCAATAGCCAAGCGGTTAAAAGCATTATTGGTGTATTTAGGGTCCCCAGTTCAATTCTTGTCATGCCACGCCTCTTCTTTTTCTGCGATTATTTGTATATTTTTCTCAAAAATTAATATAAAAAACTGCATTAAGCAATATTGGAACTCTAGACATTAAAATTGACATAGGGAATTTTGACCACTAAACCAAACAAACTATTATTAACACACAATTAATTTTGTTTTATATATTTGTTACTATTTTGGCCCCCTCCAATTTTTTTGGCAAGATCCGCCACTGATTGCGCTCCTCGGTCTTTGGACTACCTTGGTCGACAGTCCAGACACCTCGATACGCTATACACTTCGTGAGACAAAATTAATGATTAAGATATCATTAATCCAAGCAAATGCATTTTCCTAATCAAATTGCAAATGTTAAATCCTACAAGCCAACCACACGATATCCCAAAATTCTATATTATGCTACTATTATATTAAAAGTTGATCAATGAAATTAAGTTGATGTATCTGATCTAAATTTCGAACCATATATTCTGTTACCGACTAACATATAGTATAAACAGTACAAAGCAATTGATTCTTTATCAAAGTATGTAGAGAAATGATATTTGGACAATGAGATTGTGGACAAAATTCGACAACGTGGTTAATGTTTCAAAAAAGATGGGTATCTATCATGCTGCAATGGTTAGCGTTAAAAGGTAAACTTTGGAATTTTACTACGTGGAATTGTGGTTAACCATTGCAATAGGATAAATACCCAACTTTTTTGGAAAATTAACCACGTTGTCGAATTTTGTCCATTATTCATTGTCCAAATAGCATAACCGAAGTATGTATGGCTGTCAAAATCTATATTTTATCATTTTCAAAACACTTTTTTCTTGGAACTTTGACCCTTGTTACCCAAAACCAAAACACACCCGAAACTAGACTTAGCTGTATTCTACTTTCTTCTATCTCTCTCTGTCAAGTTGTATATTATATATTAAACATGATATGCTTGGTAAACAAACAATATTGTATGACCAAAAAGCAATAATTAAGTTACACAAAAAAATCATTATACATATTTGACTTAGAAGTACCTAGCTAGATCTTACATTAATAACCTCTCAAAAAAAAAAAAAAAATGATCACAACAATGAAGTTAGAATTACAATCCAATACAATTTCTTGATGAAGTAATTCCACCATCAACAACAAGATTATGACCACTAACATATTTAGATTCATCACTAGCAAGATAAAGTGCAGCTTCAGCAATATCATGAGGTTTCAAAGTTGTTCCTTGTAAATTAGCTAAC